>JARHVA010001219.1:3257500-3733251 GCA_037957365.1 Torreya grandis | reverse complement strand
GCTTAGGTTCAGCACCCTCTTTATTTAATGTAGACTTCTTGATGGCAAAAAGAAATAAATTTTAGTGATGTATGTAAATAACCAAAGTAGATCAATTGCGAGTCGAGGGTACATTCAATTACAATCTATGTTTTATTTGATTTTTTGGTTTATGGTAGATGGATATTTATTATAACCAAAGGTTGTAATCCTAAGGATCATGACAAATGTAGCCTACGTTTTAGTATATAACATATATATATATAATATATGTATATGTATATGTATATTGTATATGTATATTATATATATATATATATATGTATATAGTAATGTATATATATATGTATATGTATGTTATATATATATGTATGTATGTATATATATATGTATGTATGTATATATATGTATGTATGTATATATATGTATGTATGTATATATATGTATGTATGTATATATATGTATGTATGTATATGTAATGTATATATGTATATACATATATATATGTATATATATATATATGTATATATGTATTATATTATATATATATATATATATGTATATATATATATATATACATATATATGTATTATACATATATATATGTATATACATATATATATGTATACATATATATGTATATACACATATATATATGTATATACATGTATATCTGTATATATATGTATATATGTATACATATACATATATGTAATATACATATATATATGTATATACATATATATATGTATATAGTATATACATATATATATGTATATGTATATACATATATATATATATATAACAAGATAATACAAGGTAGAAATTGGATTTCCTATATTGTATATACATATATATATATATATATATATAATATTATATATATATATATATATATATATAAATTGGATTTCCTATATATGTATAATACATATATACATATACATATATATATATATATATAATATATATATGTATATGTATATATGTATATACATATATAGGAAAATCCAATTTATATATATAATATATATATATATATATATATGTATATACAATATATAGGAAATCCAATTTCTACCTTGTATAAAACAAGATAATACAAGGTAGAAATTGGATTTCCTACATGTCCTACTACGTTTTATTATATATATATATATAAAATACAAGGTAGCAATTGGATTTACTACATGTCCCACTTTCTTGAAAAACCTCCGTCTCAAAGCGGCATGACAATCTTCCAATTTGTGATGAAAGTCTTCTTTGTTGATCAAATTCCTTTCTTAAAGCACATGAAGAAGATAGAATATATTACCTTGATAGGTTTTTCAGAGTAACAATGCATCGAATTGTGATCAATCCATCCTAGATCATTCTTGATAGACATCATATTTGAACACAAATCTTGAGAAGACTTGCCTCAAACTTGAATTAATATGTCTTTGATAGTTAGTTTTTGGAAAGATTAAAAAACTTGCTATATACACCAATGCTAGATAAATATTCATAATATTTAAAGGGCAATAATCCTAAGATTCATGACTTACACAACCTATCTTATAATAGGTTGTAATATTAGATAGGTGATATCTTTTATAATATATTGTTGATATATAAAATTAAGTTGTAACATAAGAAGGGACTAGTTTCACTATATTTGTTGACCAATTATGCTCCTCTATTGATAGTTGAAGAGGAAAAAATGTTACCAATTTCGAATAAGTATACAAAATTACAGAATATTTTTGGGAAAAAAACAATTGGGCAATAAACAATATAAAATAAAGATGAGAAAAGGATGGAAGCTACAAAAAACACTATAAACGAGGATAGTAAAGAAATGTTTTCCACAACTTTGACAAGAATATGCTTAGGTCCAATAGCCTCTTTATGTAATGTAGACTTCTTATGTTAAGGCTATTAATTTGTTGTTAGTGTAGACACCAAAATTACATCACACACTTGCGTGACTCCATGTGTCGAAACCCCCTGGATCCCCTTTTAATAATTAACCTTCCTAACCCCAGGTTTTTCACCTTAAAATATTTAATTAAGTTAATTAAAACCCACTTATGCCACCTCACCTGGCCACCTTGTCCTAAGACTAATTCTTACCCTCTAAGTCACCTTGAGACTTCGTCTCCTAATCCTAACTACCTATGACTTGTTCTCACCCCTAACATAAATTCCTAACTAATTACATTCTTCATAACCTCACATTTTGTTCATTTTTTTGATGGACACCACACTTGGCAAGAGAAGGAACATAAAATGGGCTAAAGATAACCCTTTTACCTATTCTCATGCCACTGACGTCGATCAATCCTCAACTGACATCGATAGAATCATCGATGTTGGTTACTTAAGCAAAATTTCAAGTTGGTATTCAAGTCACAAAAAATCAAGAATTCACCCACATGCTTTTATCAATCAGAGCGTCCTACATCAGTTTCAACACCCAGGCTTATCGTTACTCTACAAAAATTGATCCAGATCATGAATTGATACACTACACAACGCTTGAGCTCTTGAGGACCAATAGCACGCACTTGTCTTTTATGTTCACCCATCGGTTCACCAAGCTTCATCAGAGTCATCTATTCGACAGTCACAGTTCACCCATTTCACCAGCTAAGTATATCTTGATGTTTTGTAAGTATTTAAACAATAATTTTATAATTGCTTTACATTATATTATTTATTGTTTCGTGAACCCTGACTCCTTCCATGGAGGAGTTGTAAAGTTCCCCACTCATTTCTCTCTGCCCAGCATACCAACCCTCTATCCAGACTCACTTGAGTCTTACCCACCTCCTTATGACTCTTCCCAACTTCACAACTTGACCATACTCCCATTTTCCCTCCTGCAAAAGCCTTCTCTAACTCATTCTAATACTACTGCCCCAACTGACATCAATGACCCCAACCTACATCAGTGACTTGAATCGACATCGGTCCTTTAACTGACGTCAGTTACTGTCTTTCTGAACCAGCAACCTCAAAATCACCTAACAACCTTCCCAAAACACAGACTTGATTTATCAGCCTACATTGTATTATCTTCTACTACACTCAGACCTACAACATGATAAACATAACTCTCTCTCTCTCTCTCTCTCTCTCTCTCTCTCTCTCTCTCCTCTCTCTCTCTCTCTCTCTCTCTCTCTCTCTCTCTCTCTCTCATCTCTCTCTCTCTCTCTCTCTCTCTCTACTTGCATTTATTTTAAAACTTTGTTTTTAAAATAGAAAACTATCATCCCAAGGAAGTTTCACACTTCTCGAAATAAGTGCGTAGGTTGGGCAGTTCACACATATCTCCACTAAAAACTATTTTGTGTAGTTTTTTCTTATCTACAACTATCTTCCTCCACAACCAAAGAGGGGAATCCAAAAATTATGGAACGGTGCACACTTATCTGGGTTTCAATCACTTAACTCTAAATCTCTATCTCTTTTGTTTATCTCTCTCTTTGAATGTTAAACTAAGCTTAAAACGTAGTGAAACATTCTGGCACGCTTGGTGGGACCCCTGGACTTTTCCTGGGTTTGTTACTTGTCTGGCTATTCATATAGGTGCACCATAGTGAAAATTTTCATTCCTTGCACTTTTTCTCTTTATCTTTCTCAAAAATATAAATTTGAACTTTTTTATTTTTTGTTTAAGGAAATAACTAAATTTTTCCTTCCCTATCATTCTCCTCTTCTTTTGCCTATAAAAGAAATTCAGTATTTTCCTGCAAGCTAAAAAGAATACCTTCTTTTGTTTACCTCTTTTGAGCATTAGGATAGTGAAATTCATCCTCTTCTCCTATTCACCATTGTTTTCATTTGAATTTAAACATTTTTTTATTTGGGTTTAAAACTAACTGCATTTCATTGTTTTGCTTTCTGCATTTAGCTCACCTAGTTAAATAAAGTATCATGAATAAATTTGTAGAACACAAATGTTACACAATCAAATCACTCTCACAAAATTAAACATCTAAACTCACTTGAGATAAGGTCCATTGGGATTCACCCAGTGGATCACCTTACCCTACCCGATGAACCCCCATGGATTTTCACCACCAAGGGGAGGACCTACTCCATTCTCTGACAGAGTTTAAACTGTAGACAGGAAGTATATTCTGGCTAAGTGGTCTAGCTCAGCTTCAAGACCATGAAGTATGGGGAGTAAGCTCCTATAACAAGCCACGTACCCGGTCTAATACAAATTTTCATTGAGAACCAAAACTAACATGGAACCATCCTTAGACTGCTCATCTAATACCTATCTCACAAACCAATCTTACTCTCACACTTTCTAAGGCATAAGCCATCAAAAGACTAAAATTAATTTCGAGGAGTTAACGTTGAGTGGCTACCTATTCCTTTTATGCTTCCTTTTGTCTTCTTCATTTTTGAGTTAGTGAGGATGTTTCCTTTATTGATTTATAGAATCCAAGAAATTTATACCTCTCAGATTCTATTAACTTATGGTTTTCAAGTTTTTTTGTGTGTCCTTTATCCTTGCACAGACCTATTTCTATCCTTTGTTCTACCCAGATTTTACCTCTGGGTTGCCAAAACCTTGGATTTTTCACCTTTCTAGATTCCACAGTAACCGACATCGATAAGACCACCGACGTCGACAACCCTATTACCTACCGACATCGGTTAGATAACTGATATCGACGACTACTTGTTTTTATAATTTTTAGCCTACTTAAAATGGCAAGCTAAAATTACCTACCTATCTGCAATCAAACCTAATTTTTTGACACTACGTCCCTAATACAGAGTTTGAGGCCTACCTTTATCCCTTCTGCATGGTCTTGACACGTATCCAAGCCAAAATTCTTGTCGATTACGCAAGCTGGCAACCACTCCCACCTTCCCCTCTCCTTTCTAATTTTGCCATGGAGCATACTTCGATTGCAGAGAATACCCCTGTGCTTACCAGTCCTAACTAGATCCCCCTTATATCTGAAGGATATCTTGACTTCATGATATTTCTTGATCATAACATTGTAGCCCTTTAGCATTATCTCACCACGAGCCAAACCCATAACACTGTGGGAGATCCCCTTTATGGCATGCCAACTTCCTTGATGGAAATAGTTGTAGTCTCGGTGGTTTCCATCATTCCATCTATGGTCACCCAAACCTCTACTTCAACAAGTGACCGAACCATCAATAACCCTCAAAATTCAACCACCCCAACTGTTCAGTCTCATCTTCTTAACCCAACTTCTATAACAGTGCCCTTAGCCTCGTAGCCACTATTGGCCCAACCAAATCAAACACCATTTAAAAACTTGGTAGTGCCCATCCCATCAGCTCTTGCACCCATAATTACAAGAGTTGCAACTCACCCTTCAACCCATGTAATCATGCCAACAACCCAACCTCTAATGATGGCACCCAGCCAAGGCATTATCTCTAACCCCATAGGACAAGCCTCTTTCATTTTTGTCCCTCAACCCATGACTCATTACCAGTATGTTTCATCTACACTCCCACAACAAGGTGTGTCATATCCCACCTCTAGATCCCTTTAAGAACCCTATAACTTAGGGGGTGCTCCTCACACCAATCCTCCTCCCGATCTTATCAAGATGCTAATGGATAAGATGTCTAACCTAGAAACATGTGTTAGGTTCAAAGAATGTTCTATCTAATGATCAAATATGTAATGAACCTATCCATTCTTTTGTACTTATTCGACCCTACTCGAGTCAGTGGGAACTCCCTAGCTGTACTCATTTTCAGAGTAAGGAGGATCCACAACAGCACTTATGAGCATTTCGACATGCTTGTTACCTAATAGGGCATGACAATGCATTATTGCTTCGCACTTTCCCTATGTCTCTTTCGGGTGTTGCCTTGGATTGGTATAGTTCCATAACTTGACACTCTTTTTTCTCATTTACCCAACTTGCTCAACTATTCATGGACCACTTCTCTATCAATATTTCTAAAAAGGTCTCTATTACAGACCTTTATTCCATTAGACAGTTTGAGAATGAGTCTATCACTGACTTTGTCACTCATTGGAGAGGTTTAATCAATCAAATCTCCTTTTCTTTACCTCCACCTGAGCGTATTGAGCTTTTCTCAATAACATGTGCCAAACAATTTTCTTCTACCCTTCACATCCAAACTTTTTGCACATTTGATGAAGCTTTTACAATAGCAGAAAAGTTAGAGATTCGGGCTATAGATGAAGATAGGGTTAAGTTGTGTAATAAAAATACCAACTCCAAACCTAATGACTCTTCCTTTAAACCCTCTTCTTCCAATCAAAAGTCAAAAGGCTCTGCCAATGCCATGGTGATTAAATCAGCTTCTTCTACCACAGTCAACCAGTCTAGGCCATCCACCTCACAAAATCTGACCAAACATTTCTAACCATGGTATGAACAAATAAAATACACTCCTATTGGAGAGTCGTACACTTCCATTTTGGATAAACTATTGTAGCAAGAAGCTATTACCCTTCCCCAAATTAGACCTCCTATATGGTTTGATCCCTCCCGTCCTATCCCAACTTGGTACAAGGAGGACACATTTTGTGGCTATCATCGAGTTAAAGGCCATAATTATAACAACTGTAAAACATTCAAAAACATTGTTCAAGATATGCTTGATAAAGGTGAGCTTATCTTGGATAACCCTAACATGCCTGCTAACCAAAGTATGGATGTGTTCAAACAACCTTTTCCTAACCATTCACTCAATCAAACAAATGTTCAGGCCACGATTGACAACTCATCTGATCACGATATTCATACGGTCAATATGGTCTTATTTTTACCTCTGGTCCAACCTCTCCTACAACTAGAGGAGCCTATTTTACCGATTCCTCTTCCACGAGTAGAGGACCCTGTTTCACCCATTGCTCTCCTACGTGTGGAAGGGCCTCCTCTACCTATCCTTTTACCATGTGAGGAGATTGTAATGCTTGTTCCTATTGTACCTATTTTGCCTATTCTCCTACCTTTGGAAGAGCATGCCATGCCCACTCCTCATTCACATTTTGAGGGGAGCATCATTCCTATGCTCTACCCTCTTGAAGAGCTTTCTTTGCCTACTTCTCCACTAATGGAGGACAGTGCCCCACCCACTGCTCTTTCACATATAGAAGAGTCTACATTATCTATCCCTACACTAATCAAGGGACCTATTGTGCCTGCACTCATCGAACCAATTTTACCCCTTCTCTAGCCAATAGAAGAGCACACCTTGCCTGCTCCTCATCCGCATGTTGGGGAAGTAATCATACCCATGCTTTATTCACTAGAAGAATCAACTTCACCAGTTCCTCACCCACTTGGGGAGGACCATGCCTCTTCTCCCACCTTGATTGAGTTCTTACTCGTCTTTAGCCTGAAATAATATAAGCCAACACCTTCCCTATTTCCCAATCACCTAAGTCTTTTGTGAAAGCAAATGTAAGGCCTACGACAACTTTGTTTAAACCCTTCTCATGGTTGGTAGGAAATCTAGACTCTCCAAGAAGCTAGACAACTCAACATTTTGGGACCGAATTAAAGCTCATTATCCTATGCAACAAATGTTGTCCTCTATCGTCAATCCTTTTACTACCATTTATCCCAAGGTTTTTGACAAAAATAGAACTTCTTTACTTTGACCATCAGAAACATAGCCCTCTGTGTCAGAACCATCACCATCACAAGCATCTACTACATAGGTAAAGTTAGATATGAATCCTCAACCATGAGTTGAAGCTCCACAGCCTGAACCAAGGAAGAATGTTAAGCTTCCTAGGCCTCATTATTCCACTCCTCCTCTGCCCTCAACTTTACCTTCGATCTTGGAACCCCATCCATCCACTTTAGTTGAAGTGCTTTCTTTCCAAGCAAAACAAAAGATAAAGCTACCTCCTCTTTTCCCCCTACCACTTAGTGGCCCTTACACATCTAACACCTTGATACCTATGACTAAAAAGGTGTCATCAAAACTAGTGGCTACGCCTTCACCCAAAAGGGTGCCATGCAAAACCATATCCACGCCTCCTAAATCAAAGAAGGTGTCTACCCCTATTGCGACAAGTGCTAGCCCACTGGTAAGATCTCAGGTCTCTCTCCTATGATAGTTGTTGCAATCCTCCACCATAACCCTTCTTCCGATCAAGCCTTATCAGCTTCTCAGACCAAAACCATCTTGGTTCGATAAAACACATGTTTGTTTATATCATCGCTCACTTGGACAAGATATGGAACATTGTACAGCTCTCACAACTATTCTCCAACAACACTTTGCTATGAATAACCTTTTCATTAAGGAGTCTCTTTCTAACGTCACAATTATTCTATCAATTCCATCCTGAACTCTACCTACCGCCTCCCCTGAGTTAAAGACCAATGATGAGGTTGTGCCTCCTCCATTACCTTCTCTGTCTGTGCTCCAGATCAACATAGTTAATGTAGCCACATAGTCTCAAAATAAAAAGGATAAAGGTAAGGAAAAGGCCACCACCCCTTAGGCTCATCCATTCTCCAAAGATGCTCCTCCACCAAATCCCAAGATCTCTATTCTTGGTGCCCCCCAACTGACATCTTCACAAGTCATTCAAGACTCAATGGTGAAACAACTTCACCAAACCCTTGTAAAGATGTCTTTATATGAGTTAATCCAAAACTCATCCCAGCATCATCAAGCCTTGATCAAGGCTATACAAGCCGTTGAGGTACAACCCGACGATCCTCAACCTCTTGTAGCTTTGGTAGATTCTCTTAATATTATTACCCTAGTCTCCTTCAATGATTCAAAAATTTTGGCTCTTCAACCTGGAGACCAGGACCTTGAACTTTTTATCACTGCATATATAGATCAAACTCATGTTAAGAGAATCATGTGATGGAGGTGCTAGTATTAATATTATCTCCATTCGTGCCTATAAACAACTATCACTTCATGATAATTACGTGTTGCAGTCCAATGTGATACTCTATTCCTTCAATGATACTACAACGACTACTATGGGTATTGTAGTCTTGCATATCCATGTGGGTCCTCG
The DNA here is from genome assembly GCA_037957365.1 of Torreya grandis. Classification (NCBI taxonomy): domain Eukaryota; kingdom Viridiplantae; phylum Streptophyta; class Pinopsida; order Cupressales; family Taxaceae; genus Torreya; species Torreya grandis. The sequence goes on along the minus strand of JARHVA010001219.1, from coordinate 3,724,250 downwards.
CACAATCCCTGAAATCTTCTATGTTATCAAAGGAGAGTTTCAATACAACATATTCCTTGGACGGCCTTGGATACATGCCATGGCATGTGTACCCTCGACTTTACATCGTTGTGTTAAATTCGAGCATGGTGGGCAAGTGCATGTTATTCCCACCAACCCACCTCCTTTTAAAACATGCAACATGACTTATCATCCCAATGATGTTCTCATTCCATTGAAAACATCTTCCTCTTCACATTCTATCATTGAAGCCTAAACAAGCTCAACTACAACAATTACTCATATATCGATGACATAAATTCCCAACAAGGACCCCATGAAAGACACCTTCAACACATTTCACTCAGAGAATATCACTTGGTGAGACTTGACATGTTCCATACTTCACAAGAGTATGGAAAACTTCACATGCACCCTAATTATGATCCTTGTATTAGGATCATCATCCCGTATGGTCCCCTTAACATTCAAATTAATCTCACATATGGGGGAATCGATTGGGCTCCTATTATCAAAAATCCCTCCTCTTCATCACAACCTTCTACCCATGACTTCTTCTTAGGAAAACCTAGTTTTGCTCACACCTATCTTTATAGGTGCGCTTGGAAAGGATTCGAGTCGGGTTGTTACGAGTAGGGTACTCATACACCCATTGAATACCCAACCAATAAGACCATCAAAGATGCCAAAAAGTGGTATGGTGTGGGTTCCGATGAACCAACAAAACCCACCAAGGTCTCTCATATCAAGGAACCACTCTCTCCTTCTCCATCCTCTCCTCTTCCCCCACCATCACCTACAAAATCAAAGGTATCCATACCTCCTAATTTTTTTTCAATAAATGACATTCCTTTAGGACTCTTGACCTATCATCTGAGTGAGGAAACAAGGTCCCTTCCTCTCGTTCATTCTGAAATGATTGATGAAGACTCTCCCACTATTAACACTATCCAATGTTAGGATGATGACGCTATTCTCACCTACATGGGTGCAGATGATTCTTATATCCAATGATCACTCCCTTCTGAAACACAAATATGTTAAATGAATTAACCATTGACAATAATTTTACCCTCTCCTGATAACCCCCGAATCCTTAATATTGGCCAATCTTTAGATTCCCTTGAACAAACCAATTATACCACTTTCCTCTCTGATCATAGTAAAGCATTTGCTTGGTCTTATCATGACATGCCTGGTATTGACCCCTCTATCATCACCCATAATATTGTAACCAACCGCGATGCTAAGCCTATTAAGCATAAGCTTTGTAAGATGAACCCTCGTATTGCTCTTCTTGTCAAAGAAGAGCTCCTATGCCTCTTCTCTATTAACTTTATTCAACCCATTGACTATCCACAATGGGTTTCTAATATTGTCTTGTCACAAAAGTGACAGGGGGAATCCACATCTACACTGACTAACGTGATCTAAACCTCACTTGTCCAAAGGATGACTTCCCTTTACCAAGCATCAACCAACTTGTTGATCTGATGGCCGACCATGAGATGTTATCTCTTATGGATGGGATATCAGGCTACAATCAAATCCTAATTACTCTTGAAGATCAACACAAGACCTCATTCATCACCCCATGGTGAACTTTCTATTATCAGGTCATGCCCTTCAACCTTAAGAATGTTGGCGCAACCTACCAACACACCATGACTTACATTTTTCACAACTTCCTACACAAAATTATGGAAGACTATGGATGACTTAATTGAAAAATCTAAACATCGCCAACAATTCTCAAAATCATATTCACTCATCTCTTCCAATATAACATTCAACTAAACCCAAAGAAATGCATCTTTGGGGTCCTTTTAGGTAAGCTTCTAGGCTTGATTGTCTCCCTCTATGGAATCGAGGTCGACCCTGCTAAGGTTTGGGCAATACTAGAAATGCCTCCGCCCACTAATCTCAAGCAGCTTCGTAGCTTACAAGACAAACTTCAGTCGATCCACCATTTCATCTCTCAATTGTTAGATCGATGTCAAACTTTTCATCATCTACTTAAAAAGGATGTCTTCTTCCATTGGAACATGGATTGTCAGCAGGCCTTTAACGCACTTAAAGGGTAGCTCCTTTCCCCACCAGTTCTTATTCTCCCTAAAAGAGGACCAACCTTTCCACCTCTACATTTCTGCAACAGAGCATTCCTTGGGTGTTATGATTGCACATCAAGGTGATCAACATAGAGAGCAAGTTGTTTACTACATAAGTTGAACGCTTATTGATTATGAAACTTGGTATACTCATATCAAAAATTTTCGCCTCACATTGGTCTTCACAGCTTCCAAACTTCACCACTACCTTTTAAATCATAAAACCTACATTGTCACCCATACTGACCCCCTCAAATATATGCATTCCAAGTCATACCAAAACTAGCGTATGGCTCATTGGCTCTTGGCCCTTGCTGAGTTTGACTTGGAATTCATCCAACAAAAGTCTATCAAAGGGCAAACAATTGCCAACTAGTTAGTTGATGCCCTTTACCTGACAACCAACCTTCTAACCTCAAATTCCCTAATGAGTCTATTGCAATGATATCCACCGATGACATCTCCTATCAAATGATGATGTTCTTTGACAGGTCTAAATGTCAACTCGATGGGGGTACAGGTGTCATCCTCATCCCTCTTGATGGCAAGCCTATGCCTCTATCATTTAAACTAGATTTCAAATGTACTAACAATATGGCCAAATATGAAGCTTTGGTCTTAGTGCTTCAAACGACCATTTTCTTAAGCATCAAATCAATCAATATCTTTGGTGATTCCCAATTAGTGATTAATCAGGTTAATGGTTCCTACCTCTACAAAAATGAAATTTAGCAACAATATAAACATCGTGTAGCTGCGTTATTGGAATCATTCGACCATTACCCCTTATAGATTGTTCCTCAATCTACAAACAAGTTTGCCGACACGATGGCTTCTCTTGCCTCACACATTCCATCATTGTCCTCTTCTTCAAAAATTTACGTCATCGTGCATCTCCTCACATTGCCCTCTTATGTGTCAACTAACATCCTATTTATGGGCACTATTGACTCTCATCTGCATGACATATGGTACAAATACCTTGTTGACTATCTCACTTATGCTATCATTCCATTAGACCTTTCCAGTAATGGGAGACATGTTTTTATTAAAAGTACTACTCGCTACACTATGTGGGGGCCTTCTCTATAAACGAGGCTTTGATGGTCTCCTCCTTAGATGCCTCACTCGTGATGAAATCCCCTTTGCCATTAAAGAAGTCCATGATAGGATTTGTGGTGGACATTTCAATGGGAATTCAATTGCCAAATGCATCCTTCGACTTGGCTAGTATTGGCCGACACTCAACCAAGACTTTCAAAATTATGTTTGGTGTTGTGTCAAATGTCAACAACATGCTAACCTCCTTCACACTCCAAGCCATGTCTTACAAGTAACTAGAGAATTTTAGCCCTTTTCACAATGGGGTTTAGATCTAATCAGTGAGATTAACCCTCATTCATCTCTCTAGCATCATTCTATCATTACTGCTATCGAATATTTCACCAACTGAGTCGAGGCCATTCTTCTCGTCTCTACTAAGGTTGACAAAATTATCAACTTTATCAACCATCACATCATTTACTATTATGGTGCCCCCCATAAGATTATTACGAACAATAATAAATCTTTCAAGAATAAGACTATCCAAAAACTATGTGATGCTTTTCAAATCAAATTAAGCTTCTCATCACCGTACTATCCATAAGCAAATGGACAGGCAGAAGTTTCTAACAAAACCTTAACCAAAATCCTTATGAAGGTAATCAACGATGCTAGTAGGGATTGGCATACACACATCCCCTTCACCTTATGGGCTTATCGCACTAGCATTTTAACCCTTATGGGTGCTACACCTTTTTCACTGGTCTATGGGACGGAAGTAGTCTTACCTCTTGAGGTTCAGATTCCTTCTCTTTGCATCTCTCTACAAGACATACTTACTAATGATGACTTTCACTAAGAATGTTTGGCCCAACTTGAGCTCATCCCTTGAGCAACCCTATTACATTCACCTCCCTTCCTATTAACCCTTGATCTTACACACTTAGTTAACCTTCCAAGTGTTATGGTTTTGCCCTCATAAATGAAAACATCGAAGCCTCTATAGACCTATCCATGACTAAAGTCATATGTAAACAAAAATATAATAATAGAAATTGAGATATATAAAAAAAATATTATCTATCAGGTTATGATTCTCAAAATGTAGACTGCTCCCTTGAAGGACAGCGATGTAACTTCTCATTGCTACTATAAATACACTACTCCCTTGAAGGATAGCTAGGTAACTTCTCATTGCTACTATAAATAAACTGCTCCTTAGAAAGACACATATTAAAAAAAAAGCTTAGACCACTCCCTTGAAGGATGGTTAAGCCAAGCTTTGTTATCAAGGAAATAATGACTTAGAAGCTTCCTACATTGATCAACTTCGCATGACCTCAAGGAACTAACAACATCCCATTGAAGGCTTCCCGCATTGATCAATCTACACAAGAAAAAGAAATGAAAAACTTTAGTCATGGATTTTCCTATGGTAGCTCTCAAGTCACCTATAGAAGGTGCATACCATCCCCACTAAGAAGGTTACACTACCCACACACCCTAATTCCTTTTACCTTTTTCCCCTCTTACTCCCTCACAATCAAGGAGTTTGAACTCACTTGACACAAGGTGATCACAACATTTCTCTACCAAATGAATGGTCGATACTGCAATGCATGAATAAGGCTCATACTCCCGTGCCTATTCATATGGTCATTATGGTCCTTGCCAATGCAAGAACATCACGTCCCTTTCTTTTCTATCACATTTCAATTTCTCTTTTACGGCGGCATCTCAAAACAAGGTTCACTTAACTTCTTGCCTACCTATCAATCTCTATTCTTACATCTTAAAGTTGTGTGTTTAAGAATACTATTACTTACATATCCATTCCAAGCAACGATGTTAAACAATATTAACAAACATCATGGTGTATTAACAATACATTCTTCAATCATCACACTCTACTAATACTAATAAACCAATTGCCAACTAATTTATTTCATACAACCTCATGTGAAATACAACCAACATAGCTTTTCTAAACAATAGTAAATCGAGAAACTATAAAATAAAATAGATCCTTTTTAGCATACACCATCACATATATAGAAAATGCTAAAATGAAACCAACTGCTCAACTATGCATGTACCATCATGAATATGGGAAATGTTAGCATAACATACTAACTATCACTAACATAACCACAAATGACATCACATAAACCTCATATATAATATAATATCCTCATAACATCATAAAATCTCAAAATACCAAAATCTCATATATATATATATATATATATTGATGTATATTCATATTCAGTATATATATATATATATATATATATATTGATGTATATTCATATTCAGTATATATATATATATATACTGAATATGAATATACATCAATGAATCATATCAATATCATCTCTCTCACCATACTTCTCTCAACTTCGGCTCCCAAGTCAGAATATATATAACAAAAATCATAATACATGTAGCCCTCAGAATACTCAAGCCTGTGGTCATGGTCGTGAAGAGGTAGTATCATCACCACCCTCTGCCTGTCTTCATCTACGTGAACTAGAGGTCATGGTGTGTCTCTTTTATCTCTCCTACTCTCTAACCTCAGAATATCTTACAATCTATGAGAATTGCCTGATGGCTCTCTTATAGTATGCAATCTCATCTAAAGCAGTGTTGTACCTCATTAGTGGCACAGTCTATGGTGGACCCATCAAACCTATTGTAAGACCTTGTGATGATGCCTATGATGGATCATGTACTAGTCCTTATGGTGGCAGAGGGGGGGGGTAACCTACCCTACTGCTCTCAAATCATCTCTCTATGTTGTCAGTGTAGTAACCTATCCCTGCAGTGTCATCACCTATCCTTGTAGGATCAAACCTGCACCTGTGCGTCAGTTGTGTCTGTAGTGTCATCACCTATCTCTGTAGGACCAAAGCATATGCCTGCACTATATCCCATGTCTGCACAGTTGCATCTCTCTCTCCCACAACTCCTTATAAATTTGATTGTGGTCTCCTCAAAGTCACAAGTTGTAAACCTGCCCACCATGCTCGAAAAGCCACTGTACACCCTGGATCTATCACCCAGGCAGCTCCTCCAAAATTGGTTCATCTGTCTCCTGGGGCAATGGAAGGGGCATCTCTATATAATCCCTCTTTTATCAAGGAAAATCAAGAGGTACATCCTGTAATAACCCAAACTATCTCTTAACCCTGACCACAGGTATCATCTCCAACTCTCTGTCTTGCCTCCACCTGACCCATATCATACTTTGTAAGCCTACAAGCTACTCTTCTTATCCTCTAAATATAGGATATGTCAATTAGGGCCTCCAAACAATATCTAAAGGAATCAATCCATCCATCAGCTACCTGTAATAATCAATATCTTGCATGATGTCATCTACTCATGTATGTGCCATGTTATCTCTCTATCGTCTGAAACCAACACTAAAACTAGTTGAAATCATGAATAGTGGCCCCAGTGGTCATGTCACCATAATGTGATCATATGCCCAATAATGAATTAAATTCTCGACACAAAGACTGTATCACCATCGCAAACCCACACCCCATAACTCCCTATATAGCTATGCAAGAAAATTTGGGCCCCATGCGAAGACTGTCTGTTGCTCAAACATATGTACCAAAACTTTGGTCATCGCAATAGGGGTCTCCCTCCATCCATGTCAGGTAGTGCTTACACTATAATTCCTATCATCATCAGGGTAATCAGATGATGTTGCTCTTCATCGATAGTATAAAACAACTCATATGTAAATCTCACTGAATGATAGGTCACCTCACTGACATGTTCCCTAAACAGTGTGGACATATGAATATCATGATCCTCCCTTGAAAACGAGAAGAGATCCTCACCCTGGAGTGGTAATCATAAAATCCTATATATGTCCTCCTGCATCACTGTGAACTCTTTGATAGGAAAATAGAAGGTGTTGGTGGTGTGATCCCACCTCTTTGTCAAGGCTACCATCAAGCTAACATCTCATGCAACTCTAAAATGTCATCACACTCTTCCTAACCATAAAGTTGCCATGTGCTCCCACTCATCCGTGGTGACATCCCTCCTCATCCTCGTCAGTAATGTAGGTAGTCGATCTCGTAATGTCAACTCTTGCCTAGCCTGCATCCACACACACAAAATCACTCCATCAAGTCACATACATTGAGTTATAAACCTCCTCTTTTAATCCCTTTCCCTTTGGGGGAGCTACATTAGCCTGAGGCCCTAATTAGGGCTATGTAGGTAGCACTCAGTTGACACATGGTCTTTTGAGGCTAGCTCATTCGTCTACCCACCTAACTATCTAACCCATTCACCCACTTAAACCCTAGGCCAACCATCCTATTCTAAACCTCTAAGCCCCATGACCTATATATTAAACCCTAGGCCAACTGGCCTATTCTTAAACCTTAGGCTGCCTTGTCTATTTTAAAACCTCTAGGCCCTATGACCTATATCTCACACCCTAAGCCTAACAACTTATTTTTAACCCTAGGTCCCACGGCCTATTTCACCTTACTTTTTCCTAACCACTTCCCTTAACAATTTTAACCCATATCTAACCCCTTTTTCCCTTCCCTTTGCAAGAATTACATTGGCTTGAGGCCTTATTTAGGATTATGTAGGCAGCACTCAGTCAACACATTGTCTTTTGAGGCTAGCTCGGCCAATAAGATAGTCCACTAATGCACTTGTACAAATTTCACTAGGGATGCATAATTGATCTTAATTCTTCCTAAAATTTTCACTTTGGGGTTTTCAGTGATCAACATTGGTTATATTTTGATCGACGTCAATCTTATATGCTGACATTGACGTTAGTTGTTGATCGACATCGACATCAGTTATCAACTGACATCGACACCGGTTGTTGGTCGACATCCGCAGACCCAGTCAACATCGATGACTGGTTCAGCCCTAGGGCTGAACAAACCACACCCCAAATTTAGGTTTTTTCTTAAATACTACCACTCAGGCCCCACAAATCCACCCAACCCTACCCTTAGCCCATCCACTACTCGCTTAATTACCCTCTATCCTCCCACACACTCATATTAACCTAACTAACAAATTTTGATCAAAACCTAAATTAAAAAAAAATCAACTCTCAAGCAACTCAAAAAGATCCTACCTCATCTCTTCATCTCCTCTAGGTTAGAATGAGTGGCACCTATTGTGGAGCACCTCCAGCTGGGTCCCCTTGTCTCTCTGCCATCTCCATCCACACCAACGCTCCCTCGGTTAAATCACAGCCCACCAAGTGCTAAATCACATCCTCACTCTCACACACTCTTCTCAACCAATCACCTATCACCACCTCACCACAATAAGACAAGTTCTAGATGTTTTGTGCCGTACAACACTCAGAGCTCTCATTTCCTCCAATCCAATGTCACAAATGAATTTTTGTGGGATACCAAACCCCCTTTGTCAAGTCTGGTCACCCGTCAACATCGATAGTCCTACCCTAGGCCGTCGATATCAACATATTTCCTACTAACATCGGTGCCCTGACTGATGTCAGCATATTTCTTACCAACATCAATGACCTGACTGATGTTAACCACCTTTAAATTAGGGTTTCCAACCCCAACCACCACCCTTGGAAAAATACCCTAATTACATGCCTTTAGTGGTTCACATGGACTCCTTATGAGGGCAACTTGGAGATCACATATATCTCCCCACCCACGATAACCAACCTTTGAAATCACTTAAATTTCCATCCACGATGACTCTGACCAGAGATCACAAATATCTCCTCGACCAACGACCCTTTTTGAGCCAACCTTACCTTGATTGTTTTGATCGTTTATGCTACAATGCTATAGTTAGCTATTGTACACACACATGTATATTAAGTGTTTTTGGATTACAACCTTGCCAGTTTCATCACCTGTAACCTTTTTTTTTTTTCCAGGAGCACTTCCTACCTCGAATACTTGGAACACATGGACCATTGAAGCTAAATCTTTGATCATTTTGACCCTATTAGCTATCACTAACAAGCTATAGTCTGGTTATTTCTATCCAAGTCCCCTTCACCTTTACCCATTATTAATTGTGTCGACTATAACTAGTAGTAGTATACATGCAAGCCACAATGTTCCCACATTCGCACTCAACATATATCCATCCATTAACTACCTGTCAAATTGGTACCCAATTCCAGATTCTTCTCCATCGATTCCCATTTTGAGGGGCAATATCTCATCCCATACCTAGAGCATCCAACTCCTATTTTTGTCTCGCAACTTGTCAATACAAGTTACAAAACAAAAAGAGATAAATGTAGACACTAGAATTACATCACACACTTGTGTGACTCCTTGTGTTGAAACCCCCTTGATCCTCTTTTAATAATTAACCTTCCTAACCTATGTTTTTACCTTAAAATATTTAATTAAATTAATTAAAACCCACTTATGCCACCTCACCTAGCCTCCTCATCCTAAGACTAATTCTTACCCTCTGGGTCACCTTGAGACTTAGTCTCCTAATCCTAACTACCTATGACTTGTTCTCACCCCTAACATAAATTCCTAACTAACTACGTTCTTCATAGCCTCACATTTTTACCATTTCTAATGGACACCGCACTTGGCAAGAGAAGGAATAGAAAATGGGTTAAAGATAGCCCTTTTACCTATTCTCATGACATTGACATCAGTCAACCCTCGGATGATGTCGGTGGAATCGTTGACGTCAATTATGTAAGCAAAATTCCAAGTTGGTTTCAGGTCAAAAAATTAAGAATTCATGCAAAGTCTTTTGGCAATTAGTGCATCCTACATCACTTTTGACACCCAGGCTTATCATTACTCTACACAAATTGATCCAGATCAAGAATTGATACACTACACAATGCTCAAGCTCTTGAGGACCAACAACACATGCTTGTCTTGTCTGTTCACCCATCGGTTCACCAAGCCTCATCGGGAGTCATCTTTCTAGCAATCATAGTTCACCCATTTCACCAACTAAGTGTATCTCAGTGTTTTGAAAGTCTTTAAATAATAATTTTATAATTGCTTTGCATTATACTATTTATTGTTTCACAAATACCGACTCTTTCCATGGAGGAGTTGTAATGCTCCATACCCATTTCTCTATGCCACAACATACTAACCCTCTGTCCAGACTCACTTGAGTCTTACCCACCCCCTTATGACTCTTTCCAACTTCACAACCTGACCATACTCCCATTTTCCCTCCCAAAAAATCCTTTTATAAATCATTCTAATACTATTGCCCCAACTGACATCGGTGACCCCAATCAACATCGATAACCCCAACCAACATCGATGACTTCAGCTTACATCGGTCCTTTAACCGATGTCGGTTACTATGTTTCTAAACCAACATCTTTAAAATCACCTAACTAGTTTCCTAAAACACAGACCTGACTTATCAGTCTTACATTGTATTAACTTCTACTACACTTAGACTTACAACATGGTAAACAAAACTTTCTCTCTCTCTCTCTCTCTCTCTCTCTCTCTCTTCTCTCTCCTCTCTCTCTCTCTCTCTCATCTCTCCTCTCTCTCCTCTCCTCTCTCTCTCTCTCTCTCTCTCTCTCTCATCTCTCTCCTCCTCTCTCTCTCTCTCCTCTCTCTCTCTCTCCTCTCTCTCTCTCTCTCTCTCTCTCTCTCTCTCTCTCTCTCTCTCTCTCTCTCATCTCTCTCTCTCTCTCTCTCTTTACTTGCATTTATTTTAAACTTTGTTTTAAAATAGTGGATTGTCACCCCAAGGAAGTTTTACACTTCCCAAAACAAGTGCGTAGCTTGGCAATCCCCACATATCTCCACTAACAACTAGTTTGTGTAGTGTTTTCCTATCTACATGTGTCTTCCTCCATAGCCAAAGAGGGGAATGTACAAATTCTGGAATGATGCGCACTTATTTGGGTTTTAATCATTTAACTCTAACTCTCTCTCTTTTCTGTTTCTCTCTCTTTGAATGTAAAATAAGCTTAAAACATAGTGAAATAGTTAGTTAGAAATTAACAAATGGTTGGTTATCAACCTTCCCAACCGCTTTAACTTCCTTTTTGCATGGTAAAATGATAGACACTCTAGTGAGTAAGTGAGTCATATGCCTTCCATTTCTTTTCATTCTTTTAGCACTTATATTTGATAACATTGGTATTAGAGCCAATCGTCTAAGGAATTCCTTTGAGGAAGCCTTGGGAAGTACAAAATGAATGATTTTAAAAAGGTTTCTATCATTCAAAGGCATAGACAAGGGCACATGACTCATGATTTTTCAAAGGTTAGTTGTAGTTTTTGTAGAAGACAATGTGAAAATCAGAGTTTAAGGTGTTAGTACGCAACAATTTACAGATCATGTGAAATTGAAGATTGACATAGACTAGGAAAAGGAGGACATAAAGAGGAAAACGTGAGTCGACAGATGACTTGCAAACATTTAGAAGAACACAAGATGTGAGGTAAAATATCTAAAATGTGTGGAAGACAAAATGGTGGTGAAAGGGCATAAGATTTTCAACTAGAATGCGTGGAGATTAGACATAGGGATGACCAACGTAAATTGCTAGAGCAAATCAGAAGTGAAGAAAAACAACAAAAAGAATGACAATAAGGAAAAATGTGATTATGATTAATGATCATGCTAGGGAACATAAAAGATTTGAACGTGATTTCTAATCGATTTACATTGGATGATTTTATTCGCATTAGGTTATGACTAGATGTAGATTAGGAGAATGATTTTTAGGGCTTGAATCTGCAAAAGATTTTAAGCTTTCATGGGATTTTTAGACTTTTAGAAGACTTTTTGTGGTATTTATTGTTCTCTTTGTTTAAATCACAATTTCCAAATGATTTGTAGTTCATGTGACGGTATGGAAAATACTTCTTTTCAGATAACAATTAAAAAAAATATTATTGTTTTAATTTCCATGAATTTCTATTTGCAGTATTTGTGTTTTGATTTGCAGTCATGGCAAATATTCAAAATTTGGTTTTGCTAAAAGCAGTTAAATTGACTAGGCATAATTATAATGTTTAGAGGCATGAGATTTTGACAATTGTGAAATATCGTGGTTATGATAAAATCATTCTTGGAATTGAAGCAAGACATGTAACTAATTTTGTTTATATAGATCACATGCCCTGAGCTTAGCCTCCTACTAACGGAGATGGTTTAACCACTCAAACCACTATCACAGTGGGGTGATCCCAATTTATAGACCCCCTCGTGGAGAGGGGTTGAAGATGACGTCGAGAAATGAAGCCCCAGGTCAAAGATTCCTTATAGAACCCATGGAAAGTAATGAAGTCCCCCTCACAAGCCAAACATACATGAAATAAAATCTAAATAAAAAGGCTTTATAAGCTATTTTTAGATCACCCAAACCATGTGAGTTTTAGGGAGAGCCTAGAAAACTTCTTTTTTATGCTTTTGGACTAAGAGACAATTTGCAATGAAAATGGTGTTTTTTATCCCATAAGTTCTCTATAGAGAATAGGGGGAGAGCATACATGCACAAAATATTTTTGTCAAAAATAACAAACAAACAATTTTGAGAATAATTTACGAGTGATGTTTTATTTTAATCACCAAATTTGAATGTGATTGTTTGCTCGTTACTATGCCCTTTGGTTTAAGTGCAAAAAATGAAAAAGATTTCACAAAAAAAAAATTAATCCAAAGCATCTAAGTTCATTTTTAAACCCAAATATTGAAGTATTCAAGATTTATCTTAGATTCATGATTAAACACCAATTTGAAAATATTCAAGATATAAGATTGGTTTTAAGCACTAAAACGAAATGTTTCTAAGACTTAGAAAATCCTAGATTTGTTTTAAGCAGCAACATTCAAATGTGTGAGATTAAACATGTTCATTTTAAACCCAAATCAAAATGTGTGATTAGTTAAAACATACATTTTTGTCTTTAAATCAACCCTTCAACCTGCAAATGTTAGATTATAACCCTTTGCTTAGAAGCACTTTTAGTTGTAAGAAAATGAATTTTAAAAAAGGTCTCAGATTTGTGTTTCACCTGTAACCCTGAAGGAAAAAATGTTATGCTCATAAATACTTATTAGATCAATAAAATACAAAAATTAATATTAAACTTATGAAAACAGGCAAATAAGTTAGAAGGCTTAAAAAAATAAAATCAAACACATAAAATATAAAAATATGTAGTCAATATTTTGATCATAACTTTTAAAATATATATTAGTGTGGCATGAAATTTTTGAAGGTTGTTTATAGGTCCAAGGTACACCTCTCTGCAAAAACTAAGGTCAAAAAGTTGAATAAGAAAAAATTTATTAGCTCTGTACTAGTCATTTTTACCAAAAAAATAAAAAATAAAAAGTGACAATCACTAAAAGAGTCATAACTTCTAAACTACAAATCAGATTTTAATGGAATTTTGAGAGAATTAGAATGAAACCAGTAAGAACAATATATTAGAAATTCAAAAAAATAAAATAAATGAATTAAAAATACGAGTTATTTTAATATTCATTTTTGTTCAAATATGTGAGGTGTGCAATCGTGTCCCACTGAGTGTGCCATTTATGATCAAGGAATTTAACTCAAGAAAGAAGGTTAATATCATGTTACTTCTAAAATCAATAAAATAAATAGAATAAACAAGCTAACTCTATAGTCCTAGATTATGGAGGGAGCTTAATGAATAAATCTAATGTAAACCCAACTAAAATGCTAAGAAAAGAGAACTTTCCTTACCTTCCTTGATTACTCAAAGAGATCTCTTCGTTGGCTTACTCAGATTATGCTCAAAAGGTCTTCATCAATGGGACTTGACTATCTCCATATCCTCTTAGCACCATGGTTGGATTTGGTTTGGCTTGGCTCTATTTTGGCATTATAATATTATGCATTTGTTTCATGGATCAAATCCAACATTATAACTCTACTATGTTCAAGCTCCTAAAATGAAGAGCTCTAGGCTTGTATTTATAGATTTAACAACTAACCCCAGCCCAAATTGAGTTAGAGGATAGTTAGGGCTTGGATTGGATTCAAACTTGACCTAGGTGAGTCAAAAGTAACTCCATTAGAGTTATGATTTGTCAAGCACTTGTGCTTTTTAATATATAGGCATGGGTGGGATATTTTAGATTTTGGACAACTTGCAAAAAGGTAATGATTACTTCCAAGGATATTCTTTTGGTTTTTGAATTTCATTTTTTGATAATTCATTTAATTTCTCATGGGTGAATTCAATTAGGACTTGATTAGGATTTGATTTGCTTTAACATGGTAATTAATCATTTTTAAGTTTTTTGACATTTTTGAATGATTTTAAATTAATTAATGTGTGCATTTGATCCATTTAATTGGTTTATGGGTCAAATTGATTTATCTGCATAGTTACGAAGTCAAATTTGAGACTCTTAGGAATTCTCAGGTTAGATGTTCAATGATGGTGAGAATTATTTTTAATAGTTGGGTATGAAGCCATTGGTGAGCAATTTTAGATTTTTATAGTTGGCAAGGGTTGTGGGCTGAAAATGATAATCTTTGACCTCCAAGTTGTGATTGCACACTCGAGATTAGATATAGGATCATTGTTGCTATAAAATGATGGTTTAGGGGAGCCATATAAGATAAGTTTCAATTGTTAGTGCACTTGTATGTGGTCATGGGGTAGTGATGAGTTATCGATATAAAGTCCAAAAATAGTAATCCTTGGTTGTTGGTACTCCTGTTTGTGGTCCTAAGTCAAAAAAGGATTATTGGCATAGATGGGTTGATTGGAATTGTTTGGTAATGGTCCTATTTTGTTGTCACTTGGTCTTGGATTAATGGTGATGGTGGAAACTTGACCTCCTGCAATATGACCTACAAATTTGGTGTAGTCATGTGCAACTATGTGGTAGGTCTATTGTGTACTAAAATTGTTATGGACTTGGTTCCTTCCATTCAATTGATGTTGTTATTATTGTTGATATTGTTTTTTTATTTTGGCCTTTGATGTTGTTGATTGTTATTGTTATGTTGTGGAAAAGGAGTTTGATAGATACCCAGGTTCTGATTGGATGTAGATGCTCAATTATCCAATGTAATCTCCTTGTTTTCCAACATATTTTCAATGAGGTATTTGTTTTTCACATGACATAGATTATGTCTATGAACACGATGGTATTCACATAACTCATTCTCTATATACAAGTCTAGATATGAAATACCTTCATTATAATGCTTGAGAATTGGCCAACTAATCATGTTACCAACTTATGAAATATGGCTTCAATTGTTCTCCAATGTCATTGAAGACTCGATGAGTAGGCACATTTCTTCTTGGAGGGGTTTGCAAAGGTAATGGTTGTTGCATTTGTTGAGTCGGTCTAGGCTGTTTCAAGGGTTGCACTTGTTGAATGGGTTGTTAATGAGGATTAAACTACATTTGTAGCATAGGTGGAGTATATGGTGTTTTCACCAATTGGTCATAACATGACTTGGTTACTCCATTTCCAACAACATTCTTGTTGCGATTGAATTTCTTGGATTTTTCATAATTAATGGCCTGAGCTAGTGCCGACGCTTGTGTTAGGACTTGGTTTTGGTTTTGGCTTTGACATGTTCCTTAGTTTTAGTTTTGATTTTGGTTCTAAGAGGTTAACTTGATAATCTCTTTGTTAGTAAGAGGTTTTTCGATTAGTAAACCTTTGTTGATGATCTCTTTGAAGGTATGAGCACACTAAAGCTCCAGATGATAGGATATTTTATTGTGCAAATTTTTAGTAAACATAGTGGTCAATTATTATTCTGGTAAGCAATGATTGAAATGACTAGCAAGTATTCTCCATCTCTATAGATATCTTGCAAAACTTTCACCGGCCTTTTGTTTGCCCTGAGTCAAATCTACCAATGAAATATTGTGTTCAAGATTGTAATAGAAATGTTGCACAAATTTGTCTGAGAGGTTGTCAAAATTAGATACAGAATTCTTTGAAATTTTTAGGAACCACTCTAAAGCATATCCTGCTAGACTTTGAGGAAACAAGAGTAGGTAAATGTCATTGTAAGCCACTCACTGGCAAGCAAGAAAGAATTATATCAAATGGACCTTAGGGTCTCATTTGCCCTTGTATTTATCAAATTTTGATGGTTCGTATCCTAGAGGAAATAGTATTTGTAGATACTCCATGTTGAATGAGTATGAACACATGTCGTCTAACTTGAACTTCTTGGTATGCTTCCCTGCTTGAATGGCAACAATTGCATCCTTTACAGCAGTTCTTATGCCAAGAAGCTAGATGGAACATTGGTCTGAGGTGGAGGTTGGGTGGTCAAAGGTGGATTGCATTGATCAGGATATAACAGAGAAATTGAATGAGTATGAACACATGTCATCTAACTTGAACTTCTTGGTATGCTTCCCTACTTGAATGGCAATAATTGCATCGTTTACTGTAGTTCTTATGCCAAGAAGCTAGATGAAACATTGGTTTGAGGTAGAGGTTGGGTGGTCAAAGGTGGATTGCATTGATTAAGATATAACAGAGAAATGTTTTGTTATGGAATGTTGGTTTGATTAGGGAACCAGCTAGGAATATGCATTCGTAGATTGGGATGCAGTTGTTGAAATTACACGTGTTGTTGTGTGATATTCTAGTTTGGGTTCTGTATATAGGTCTAATTTTGAGGAAATAATGGTTGAGATGAAAGGATATGGCTCGAGCTAAAGTATTGTGCCTGATGAGGTTGAGCAAGGACTTGTTGTTGACTAGTCAATCCTCATTGAATAAGGGGAACTTGTTGTGGACCAATGCCCTATATTTGAATTTGTGGCACATTTTGAACATAAGGCTATTTTTGCCTAATTGGTACTTGTTAGATAGTAATTCCTCTTTGTTTCACAAATAATGATTGTGAACTAGATGCTTGTTGAATTTTTGGCATTTGTCTTTGACTAGTGGACATACGTTGTTGATTAGACAACATTTGTGATTGTAAAGGCATATTGGTTTGTGACTGTAGAGGCACATTTGTCCCTACCTATCGAGGTGAAACATTTATTGCCCCCTGGTTGAGGTGGCAAAATGTTTTATCTTTGTTGCATTGGTACACTAGATTGTACATGTTGTAATGGAATATGAGTTGTTACCTATTGAGGTGGAAGAACATTCATCACGTGTTGTTGAGGCAAGGCACTAGTTGGTGCTTGATTACTTAATACTTGTGGTTGAGTGCTTGAAGAAGACATTGGTTGAGGATTAGGGGTAGGTTATTGTGGTTGGGACATAGGAATTCCTACCCCCTGCTATTGTGAACCACTCATGGTATTAACTAAGGGCACTTGTTGTGGACTAGTTTTTGGTGTAGTTAAACCACTTTGGCCTGAATTAGAAGACACATGTTATCCACTATGTTTGGCACATTGTTCTTCATAGAAGTAGTAGACACTTCTTCAATAGCTGGGACATTAATCATGTCACCAACTAAAATGTTTTGTGAAAATGGGTTTATACTCGAATTATCTTAACCTATCAATTTGATTAATACCCAAGTTGAAGGAGCTAGCTTTATGAGTGGAGTGTTTGGCATGGCCATGTTATTAAAATTGCACACTATATTTAAATAGGTTTGATATGCTTATTGCATTTGTATAAATTGGTCTTCCACAAGTCCCTTTCTTGTGATAAGCATATTAGGGTCTTAATATGAAATTGGTACAAGTCCTTAAGGATTGATAGTAGAGGCTTGTTCGATCGTTCAATTATAAGGTATGTTTAAAGGCACTCTAACTAGACTGGGCAAATTTTTGTGGGGGAAGTCTACTGGAAACTAAGCTCCTACCTCTACAGCTCTAACTAAAACCTCATCCTTATTTTCAAGCAAGTGAGAATCAAACAAATAAGGATCATATGTCGATGGCATAGTAACATAATATGGTTTTTAAAACTTTTTTTATAACTAATGGTACGATAGCAAGATACTACACAGTTTGCTCTTGGTACTGTTATGAGTATGGAGATGTGTTAACTAGATAATGGGCTAATGGATCTTAGCTTTGATCCCCATATTGAGTATTGTAAGGAGGACAAGGATTTATCTCACCAACTACATTATCACCATAAGGGTCTTGATCAAATTCATTTTGTGTGACCACGTTATCGTAACCTAGATTGTACATGGCTTCGCTACGAGTATAATGAGACATATCCAAATCAATGATGAATGTTTTGTGAAAATAGACCTAGAGTTCTATAAACTCTTAAAAACAATGTCTAAAAGATGAAAAGGTCCAAACTTGGTCTAATTTGGTTTAAAAGTGAAGCTCTATCTCCAAAATGATCAGTGATAAACTTGGTATAAAATAGTCTAACATCAAATATCTAATAGAAAAGTGTCAAGTGGATGAAATAAAACCAAAATACTAAACTTAGGTAAAAAGTGTTTCAAACAAGTCTAATTTAAGTCTAAAGAGATAAAGGTTGCTAGGTCTTTTGGAAAACAAGGAACAAAAGCAAGGCTCAAAATAGGTATTGTTAGGTCTTTTGGGATCAAGGCACAAAAACTAGACTTTAAAAAAAATGAGGTCTAAAAGTCAAGATATTTAATCTAACAAATTTGAAACACTTTGAGACGAACTAGGCACTTAGATTTCAACATAAACTTGATTATTTGGAAAAAGACATTGAACTCTAGGCATACAAAAGATAGACTACTTCCCTAAATTTAGGCACAAAGAATAGTCTTTAAATGGAGCAAGAAGTTAACATAAGTTACACAACCCAAAAGCAAAAGGTAAATTTTCTAAGACAAAATTACATAAGGCCTAGATATAAACTATTCAATGTTTGGATTTTAACTTGTCAAGACTAGTTTCAAACTCAACTTAGAAGATTAGGCTTCTTAAAACAAACAACAAGCTAGATAAGAATGGGCAACATGCTAGCAGTAGGTAGAGATCCAAAAGGCACATGTGGTTTTGGTTTATAAATTAGAATTTTGAACACAAGGCAATAAATCTTTGAAGTAATTTGAGCAGTGTAACAATATTATCATGCTCTAAAGGTATAATAAGTGATTTGTTTTAAATATTTTAAGGCAAAATACTTAGAATGATTTAGGTAGTGTAATGATACCCTTTTCCAATAAGTGACACACACAAATGAAAGTTTTGATAAATGATTAAGGCAAATGTGTGATTTCAAATGGATGGCATAACGCCTCTTCAAACAAAGGAGTGATGTATAAATAAGACTCATTTTTGAATGTGGTATGACAAACAAATAATTTCAACTCAAGACCATGTAAGTAAAAAGGATAAAACAACAAAATCACCTAATTGTAATGTCTTAAATCCTAAAACTAACAAGGTTACATCATACTATCAAATTTTGTCTATATACTTTCTCTTGAGATGATTTTATGTTATTAATCCAAAAAGTAAAAGTGCATGAAAAGTAGGGTTTTTAGGCCCTCTCTTTTTCAAGAGTTTGTACAACAATGTGTAAATTTGGGCTACTCACCCTGCATTAACAATATGTCTATGGTAAGTGGGCTTATCTAAACTATCAATTTTCATTTATTTCTAAATGGTCTCATATGTGTGGCAAACACTAGGCCACAATTACGTTATTTGTATTTTCATCAACTGGCTTGTTTTGAAAAGTTCTAATCTTTTTCATAACCCATACATCCATCAATTTTTTAGTGTAGTGTGATGTCTGAGTTGCCCTTATGTTCTAAGGTCGAGTACCACTAACTGATCTTATTTTAATCACTCAAAAAAAACATCTCGATATGTCACCCTCAATTTATATACCCCACCATGGAGTGGGGTTGAAATGATTCCAAAAGATGAATTCATAAGTCTATGCTTCCCTAAAGAACTTGTGAAGAGGTGATGAACTCCCGTCCACAAGCCAAAATAAATGAAATAAATACAAGTGGAAGGATTTTAGGGTCATTTTGGGGTCACCCAAATCATACAGATTTTGGGGATGGTCTTAGTGAGTTTCCTTTCACGATTTTAGATTAAAGTAACAAATGCAAAGAGTGAGTGTTTTTCATCGCCCAAGTTCCCCAAAAGGGAAGGGGGAGAACATACATGCAAAACTTGTTCTGTTAAATAAATATTTTTAACAAACAAGCATATAAATAAAACTCTTGTGAGTATTTAACTAAGGTGAGAGTTCATTTTTATAGCACCAAAATGAAATATGTTATGAAGTTTGGCTCCTTGGCTTTTTTTGTTGATAATTGTAAAAATTTCAAAAATAACTAAGAGATGAAAACAACTAAGTACATTTTAAGCACCAAATACAGTGTGTGTAAGATTTAACCATCCTTAAATTATATCATTTACACCTCAGGACATGAAAATTGTTAGAGATTTTGTCTACTTAGAAGCCCAAAATCAAGTGAGAAAACAACATTTCAAATTTAACTCTTGGGTTTATGATTTCTTATCTCAGAGACCAATCATCATTAATCCACAGAGATTGACGTCGATTATGTAAATTAATGTTGATGACGTAGATCATTGATGTTTCCTGTAAAACACATAAAAACATAGTCTATATTGATGGAAAAATGGTTAATAAATGAGCTTAAAACCCAAACATCTCACAGATTCTGCAAGAAAATGGGTTATACAAACATGCAGATCATCAAACTCAAAATGAAAGCAAGAAAAATCAAGTAAAACTATTGTTAGCCATGATCCCTGCTTTGTTCTATTTTTTACACTAAGATCATGGTTGATTTATGTAATTGATGTCGATATGAAAAATTGGTGTCAATCCCTGTAACCTGCATCTTGCTTAAAAAAATAGATGTAAAAAGTAAAGCTAAAACTTAAAACACGAAGATTTTTATGCATCCATTAAAAAAACTAAAACCAGCATATCGACCTCCTTAGCCATACGAAACCATCAGGTCCCACCAGGCATGTCGTGATGTGAACAAGGAATCCGTAGAGGGGAGGTTAGTCTTATGTTAGTCCAATAAGACAAATCAAAGTAACATACTAAATCCTAACACCTATAACCTAGACACTAAGGAGAGCATATGTAACAAGCATGCATATGAAAACTCAACTAAAACATAAAAGAAAGCACTCTTTTACCTTCCTTGTAGCTCCAAATGTCTTATTGAAGTGGCTTGCTTAGTTTGTGCACCAAGAACTCTTTGACAATGAAGCTTTATTTGTTCCTTCTCTCCTTAGCACCTTGGCTTGGCTACTTGGCTTATTGGTTTTGGCATGGATTTGACATGGTAATATTACTTTCATGGTTTCTTTGCATCTATTTGAGCATTATAATATTACACCAAGATAGATTTAAAGACATTTAGGCATAATAACTTTATACACCAAAAGATATTTGAAGACATATAGGCATAATAACTTTACACCAAATGAGATTTAAAGACATTTAGGCAGAATAAATTTACACACATTTAGGTAGAATAACTTTACACCAAAAGAGTTTTGAAGACATTTAGGCATAATAACTTTACACCAAAAGAGATTAAAAATGAATAGGCATGGTCTTGTATTTATAGCCTCAAGAATTAACTCTCACCCAAGGTGAGTTAATGTTGAGTTGAAACATGAAATGGGTCCAAACTAAATCTAGATGAGGTGAGACTAACTCTAGTTGAGTTAAAAATTTGTCATGTAATTATGATTTTTAATTACAAGGACTATTTTAGATAATATGGACTTATCAATAGTCTAAATTTTTGAAAACTATCAGAAATAAATTATAAGATTAAGTTGGATTTATTACAAATAAATCACATCTATCTAATTTATTTTTAATAATTCTAAATTATTTAAAATGATCTGAAATAATTAATAGTCGAAAACTATCATAAATAAATTGGACTTCATAAAAAATAACTTGGACTTATTACAAATAAATTGTATATGTATGATATATTTTCAATAAGTCAAAATTATTTAAAATAATCCAAAACAAATAAAAATAGAATCTAAAACCCACACATTCTAAGATTCCAACACAAAAAAACAAGTACAAATAAATTCCATCTATCTAAATGTGAAAAATAGTTAGAATTTATGTGGTTGTTCAAATTGGTTCACAAACCATGTATTTACAGATAATAAAACATGGTGGTTTATTTCTTAAGGAAAAATAATTCAAACATCACTTGGATGCTCGAATGATATGTGACTTAAAATACCTGGGATGATTGGGGTGCCACATGTCAATAGTTGATTGGATCATGAACTATTTGTTTAATCTGAATCAGGTGATGTTCTCACAAAATTCAAAGTTTATCTCATAATTTTGTACATGTCACGTGTCGATCACGGGTATTATATTATTATATTATTAATATAATCTCTTACATAGTCGAGTTACCTATATTATGACATGCATTGCAATCTCAGGTGCTCACATTGTTTGGGACTTTTGTTTGGACTGGTCATCCTTCTACACAGCCGAGTCACCAAGATTGTGCCATGTGGCATTATCTTGGATGCTTATAAAAAGTGTAATTTGAAAAAATGAATATTCGAATATCATTTTTTGATATGCAAATGCCAAAGAACAAATCTTGATGTGCAAGTGGAACATTCCGATGCATAACTCCCAAAGACTTTTTCACAAACACAGGAATGCCAAAGTTTATTTTGTAATGCACAAAAGCAAAGTGTAAATTCTAATGTGCAAATTATGAAGAAAATTTGCCAAATACCATTTTGAAGGATGTAAAATGTGAAATTTAATTTGAAAAACCAAATATCCAAAGAGGTTTTTGTATTCGCAAAATGCGATTTGGCTATTTGGAATACGCAAAAGTTGAAGACCATTTTGAATCACAAAAATGCAAAGTGGATGTTCCAAAAGTCAAATGCTATTAAATAGATGAACAATTACCAAAATACTAAATTATCATAGTATAAAATATAAAACTCAAATACCGAAGTGTATTTTTCAAGACCCAAAATGCGAAGTGCCACTATAAATAAATATAAATAAATAAAACATTATACATTCTCAAAAAATAGACTAAATTTTGAAAAAAAATATTCATATTTCTCTTTTCAAAATTAAGGAAACACAAGTTCAAATTTCCCAATCCTTTTATCACTATTTTTTATAATTCCTAGTGAGACAATGCATTCAAATAGTTTGTTACAATGCCTTTCGAAAAATTAGTGAGAACAAGTGTATGACCTCTCAAATTTTATTTAATTTCAAAGCATAGATGATACTATCTATGAGTATGGATGATAAACATGTTTTAGTTGGGTTTGGCTTCTATTTCTTGTCCAAGCAGCCTGAATAAATTAATGCTTCTTTTGCATCTTTTTTTCCTACATGAACTGGGATGAACCAAGCTACATTAACCCTTCGTTCTATATCTCCATTTGTTTGTAGTATCTCAATATTATTTTATATCTATCAACCCATATTGTGTACTCCACTCTTATAGAATCATCAGGTCTGACAAATAACATGTCTCTGATTTGCACATCTTGACCTAAATCAAATGCATTTTTTTTTCTTTTGCTTCTTGGACCAACATAGTTATCTATAGATGCCACTCTAAAATCAAGGGTCCTATCATGAACCATTTTGTCTAATCTCTATACAGGGGTATGTCGTGACGAGTTCTAAGCCAAAAATCCCCTGTACACTCACTTCATAAGGGAATACGTCTTCTTTCATTATGTCACGGATGTTTTGGAAGTAATTTGCTAGATCCTTCCACTAACTGTTTCCAGTCAAACCAAATTCATTGAATTGTTGTACATTCCTCTTCAAGTTATATTTAATTTCTTTTTCACTCTTTCTTCTACTTCTATCTGAGTTTTTTGAAATAATCGAATCTTGATACATTTCCCTATTTTTCAAGTCTTTGAAATATATTTTTGTCGAATTACCTTCTGGAACATTTGGCTCACCATTTTCTTTTGTTCCTCATAATGTAATTAGGGGGGGTGGAACCAATTTCTATCTCTTATAGAGTTTTTGCAATGCATAATGGGCTGACCTTGCTCCACGCATAGAAGAAAGTATAAACCTTTTGTCAAGCCTACTATTTCATTTATTCCATTCAACTGGTAACTATTAACATAGTATTTAAAATCCACTAACTCTTCAATCAAATATGGCATGGAGTTTCTTGTATTTTCACACATCTTATAAGTGTCCATCATCTTAACCACCCTCCATACATCTTTCCAATTTATACATTCAGATAGTTTTCTAAATGTGTCATCAATGTCCTCATGGGTATGTTTTACACAAAGAAATCTGACCTCGACATCGAGGAAAACATCTTTGTAGATAAGGAGATAAATATTACAACACATCCCCGTACAAAAAAACATGATTCTGTGAATTTATAAATGTAACATTAGTTCCATATAAGGTTCAACATTTTTAAAATATATAATGGATGGAAGTACCTGTTCTTATTATCCCCACAATAGTTGTCTAGTTGAAGGTATAGCTTGGAAAGAAGTTTCTTGAAGGCACCAATTGATTTTGTTGCTTCTTTGTATTTTGTGCATTCAGGGTAGCAATTGTTAGACAAAAGTGCATTATACAATGGATATTTTAAAATCCAAGTTTATATAGTAAAGATCCATAAGTATCTGGCATTATTGTTTTCATATCCTTGAATCACTTGTTCAATGAGGTGATAGTAAAGTTAGACCCTCCAAGAATGTACGATAAAAAAAATGCCCATATCCGTTTGCACCATGACCATGTGTTATAATCTATGCCATTGACAAATCTAATATTCTGTTAGTAACTGCTTTGTTTTTTGTCACTATCCTCAACACAATTTTTTTTTGACATTCCACCTTGTCATGAATGACATTGAGGCGTTCTTCAAGGTATTGCTCTGACATTCGTTTGTGTGTAATCCATTTGTCTTGCAAAAAGTATTAGATTTGAGTGCATCATGAATTTTTTATCGATACGATCTTCCTGATCTTTAGAGAGAGACCTAGAGCATTTTTGTTGAGTCAACAAGATGCATGTTTTGCACCTAGCAAAGTCATCAAACGTGGCAATGGTCACATCATGAAAATTAGTTCTCCGTATGTTATAGAATTTTGGCTAGGATATTGGCTCATATTCCATATCTGTTAGTTGTGCATTGATGTGGCGCATCATAAATTCTTGAGTGAAAGATGCTAGAAGATGTTGAACATGTTCTCGTGAGTCGTCTATATCTCCTTGACATGTTAGTCATGGAGAAACATCCAAAAAATCATCCACCAATTGGTCCAATAAATCTTTAGCTTCCATTGTCTTTTTTTGTGTCTTTTGTCTAAATCTCTCTACATGGAATGCATTTCGTTTCCCATTTTTGTGATAATTTTGAATGTCAAAAAAGCTACTTCTCTTCAATCCATATATTTTAAGCCAAGCTTCCAAACAGATCTTTGCACCCTGACAATCAAAGTAGTTTTATTTTTCTTAAATAAACTGATAGAAAGGGCATTTAAGACATGTTGCCTCCTATCTGTTGTGGTGGAATCAAGAAACTTTATCCTTGCAGATTTTAGAATTTCAAATGATAATCCTGATTGAAAACATTTTTTGGTGCAACATTTATCCGCGTACATTGTTGAAATCTCACTATCTATGCTTTGATCAAACTCCACTTGGTTGAGTGAAGTGTTTGGCTTATTTCTTTTTTAACCCGAGTATTTGTAGGCATGAATTAATTTTTTTGGATGCCTTTGTGTTAGGAATGTTAAGAAAGAAGTGACTTCATTGTCCACTACATCCCAAATGTTTCCAATTTATTTCTCTTTTGGTGTCATGTATGGTAAATTGATTTCTCTACAAGTCTCAGTGTCCACTATTTTGTTGGAAGGTCATCTAATGATAGATGTTTTAGTTACCTCTATATTGCAAGTCTCACAATGTTGTATAACATGTCTTATGTAAATATCCAATTCATTTTTTAACATTGGGATAGGCATGCAACCAAAAATCTTCCTTGGTTGTGCAAATTCAACATAATCAAAAGTAATTTTTTAATCATTTCCAAGAGCTATACATTTGTGCAACAAATGTACTCTTTTTCCAAGACACATTTTTCTTAGGCTTTGAAATATGATAGGATCATTGATATATCGAACAAATGAATCCAAGCAAGGGTTTTCTTATTGCAATGGTTGTATATGCAAAACTGAACTCAAATTATTTTGGCTTTATTCCTTGTCATTGTCTATAGAAAACTTGTTTGTGACATGTTGCATCATTCTTGTGATCCATATAGTAAAACTATCAACTACATCCCCCAAATTATCCACAAAAGCTATAGGAAATGAAAGCGGTAGAGTCAGATCAAAAACTTTAGTCACATTAACACTTACATATTCAATATGTATTTCCTCATTGTGGCATGTGGAAGTGAGATTTATGGGTTCTAGAGATTCAGCATCTGGGCCTGCCACTTTGTGTATTCTTCCTTTACCAATGACATTATCATTATCTATGAGAGGAACATAATCTCCACATTGGAAAGCCATTGATGTATGATTTTTGAAACTAGACATTTTCAAAAGACATGAGAAGAGTTGTTAATCAAGTTATTTATCAAATCAATCTAATTTATACCTGTATGTAGGAGATAAATCTATATTTATACCATAACATAAGCATGGAGATATGTTAAAAATGTAATGTATAACATTTTTTTAACCACAAAGTTTATGTCAATCCAAAAAAATAATAGCGTTTAATATCATATACTACATACTTTAATTCTTGCTTCATCGTACTTTGAAGGTATCTCCTAGGAGATACATTTCAAACATGTATTAGAGCAGAATAACTTTGTAGAGAAAAATAGCTAATTAAGTCAATATTCAACCATGTATTTTATTAACATACAAAATGATATTGAGCAATGAGGGTTTTGAGAAAAATTATGGAAAATGATTAGCTTCTTATATTTTGGGATCCTATATGTGATTCAAACCTCTATTGTGGACCCAAAAGTTTGAAGGTATCTCTTAGGAGATACCTTTCAAACATGCGTATGGGTACCCTTGAAGGTTTGAAGGTTGTAATGGATGATACCATGAAGGGCCTTATAATACCTTTAAGGGTACCCGCAATATTGAGCTTAAGACTTCATTTTTCAATAGTCAAGGACATGTAGCATTCACTCATGAACTCGTGACATTTCAACACTCAAAAAATATTACAAGTTCACCAGGCAAGTGACTCTCCATGATTATGTCAAGTGTCTCCATCGTGTTTACCCAAAGACTGATAGATTGAACTTAATGTACGAAATCTTAGAGATATGTAATAAGCATTGTGATGACGTGTGTCTCCTTCCAAACTACCTCTAGAGTTCTTGTTAGAAATGGGGCCCACTTCCCTCAGCCAATGACATGCCTTTTATTTAAAGAACTATGTTATTTCCTGAGGATCACCGTGATGACACATGTCATCAACTAAAGGGACCGAGACTTAGTCAAAAACGTACATTGAGCTCAAATTAAGTCTAAGAAAGCAATGGTGACAAGACATGTATGGCAGAAGGATGGATAATGATCGTATAAGACCATTAATGACATGACATTTCAAAAGATTACATCTTGTTCGAGGCAGATCGAGTTGGGACGTGATAGGTGGATTTATTAAACAAAGTGGCTACACGAAGTGACATAGGGTCACATCAAACACACACCACAGGGTAATTTAAAGATTTGGGAGATAAAAAAGGTCACTATCGAAGCCAAAATATTAAAGATGAGGAAGAACACTTGTGCATAGTCAATCAATGCATTTAATAAGGTTAAAAAGAGTAAATTTTATGCCAAAATCCATAAAGTTAAGGGGATGAACAACACCAAAACATTACAGACTTTGGCGAACAAGAGTATTCTACTATCTGATCTCGATATACTCTTGTGTAGAAAAATTGAGACCCAGATTTTGGTAGAATAAAGCAATCAAACAACACAGATTATAGGTTAAGTCATGGATAGGATCAAAGTGTTGATCCCACTCATAGATGCACAAAAGGCAAAAATGGAGATTAGGCTATCTTCGATAAACTAAATTCAATGACCTGGATCCCTTCGACTTTTTGGAAATGGCTGAAGTTACTCTCTTCACCCCATCAACACAACCAGGTGCATAAGCAGGAGCTCTTGCATTTCAACATCTACTTTGGGGTTCCAATGTAGAGAGGCTAATCAGGTTACCTACATTTGGGCAACTGGATGAGGTCATGCATACCTTGCTAAGCAGATACAACCAAGGGGATATTCATTTGTCTAGAAATATCACTGTTTGGATCAATGCGCAGATCATGGTGAGAGCCACAGGACTCCTGAATCATGGAAAATCCTTATTGCCATACAAGTCCACTGCATTGACAATTCATTCATTTATTTGGGTGAAGTTTCTCACTAGGGTAGGAAAAGGAACCTCAATTAACTCCATTGAGTATGTTGCAATGCATATTCTGGTAGAGGGTATTACAAAGATGTTTTAGCAGACAACATAGTAGGCCAAGCAAGCAAAAAAAGGAGTAATTGACATTGTATATCACATGATACACCTGAATGAGAAATTAAATTGGCTCGAGTTTCTCACATATGAGCTTACCACTAATATTGATAAGGTACTTTTAGGTAGCTCACAAAATTTCCAATATTAGTTTCTGGTTTTGTTTTTGTGTTTCACCCAATGGAAGTCCCCGCTAGGACAACTTAATGTTACTGAAAACTATTGACCTACTACTTCCCTCACATGCATCACTTGGACTAAGACAAGGCAATATTATGAGCAACCGGGGTAGTTTAACACATGGCGACTTGAGGCTCTAGCGTTGATCAGGACATACCCTTGAATTCCATAAGATGTCATGCAATATTTGGGGTAACATGCATCGATAACCAATTTGTACAATGGTATTCAAATCAAGGTGCATTACTTGGCCAGGCCAACTATGATTCTAATGTCCTTTTTCATCATAATGGTCGAAGCACAAGCTAAATTATGGAGGCAGAGAGCCCTAGTCATGACATCAATATAGCCTATTCTAACCATCCCTTTAGGTGCACAACACAGGCAAGAACAAGAACAACGACAACTAGTTGCACAACCATAGGTATCACCATAACAATCCATAGCTCCCCGATAGCAAGAAAAAGGCAAACGAAAAGGACTTGTGTATAGAGCCTCACCACCACTAGCCAAAAAGAGATCAAGGCAAATCAAGTCTTGGTTGGACAACCCAGATGTGCCAAGAATAGCTTGTGAGTGTGATCTCATAATGTTGGGGATTGATGAGCAAGAAGTTCTTCAATGCATGATTGAAGACATCGACAAAAAGGTCTGCGATAAGGAGGAGTTATTTTTTTGGAAAGCAGTACGCACTTGCCAAGTGCGAAATAAGGTAAGCAGTTACTGTGTGGTTGACATATGAAAACCCATCCCTCTATTATTGTGGATACTGTAGGTCAAGAAAAAGCTTAGCACAAACTTACGATAGAAATTTTTCAAAAAGATCAAGAAACTGGTTCATCATTTACGTAGATTGTAGATGATCCAGGAGATTATTACCAAAATTTTGATCAATTATTCACAATATTATAATTAATTATTGATTGTTGTGAATGTAGGTGTGACATTATCTGGCCAATAATGTCACACCTCCATTTATAACATTTATAATTAATTTTGAAAAATTGCTATCAAATTATATATATTTTAATATATTTATTATTTATTAACGAATATATTTTAATATATTATTATTAAAATATTTATCTAAATTTTTATATATTTTAATATATTGATTTCCCTCAATATATTTTCATAAAGATTTTAATTATATCTTTATTCCCATTTAAAAGAATCTGTACTAAGCTCTTTTTAAAATGGTCCATATTAATAATAATCTTTATTGTGACATGGCGTTTGAGCTTCACTTTATCTTGTCAGGTATATTCCTTAAAGAAAGGCGTGGCAATTTGCACAAAGCGTTGCATGGTTATTTTATCTCAAGTCTTTTGTTTTAGCATGGTGATCTTGATTTACCAAGAAGCGCAAGTCTTATCTTAGAAGTTTTTATTGTATTCAGAGATATTTTTAATTGTTCTCGAAGAGTTTTTTAATAGATCGGAACACTTATAGAGTGGACCTGGGGATGTAGTCATTTGGTGAAACTCGTAAATAAATCATCTGTGGTTTTTTTTTCTCTCTATGATCAGAAATCCTTTCAATTTCCTTTATTAAATTACAAAAAATTTATAAATTAAATTTTCAAAATTATTAAAAGGGAAATTAGAAATTAAATATTCTATTTTATTTCAATCCAAGTAGACTATAAAAAAATTTATAACTTGGATTTTTGAATTAGTTTGGTATCAGAGCTTTTGATCAAGGCCATTTAACACATTGTCTAGCAATTTCAATAGTCTTGTATGTTAACCAGGTCTTGATCAATACGTGATGAAGGAGAACTCGCAAAGTTTGATCCTGAAATTGGTGCAAGACAAGCAAGCCAGTAGTCAAGTATGGGTGCAGATATGTCTAAGGTATAATTCCAACATGTTTTTCTCAACATGAAAAATATGGTTGAGGAAATGTATGAGGAACATAGAAAGAAAAGGGAAGATTTTAAATCTAAAAGAGAAGAAATTCCTCTTTCACCTTCCAAGAAAGCCAAATCTTCTGCAAATGGTAAAACTATCCCACACTTGAAATTAGATATTAAATTTTATTTGCCAGTTTATAATGGTGAGCTCAATGCAAAGAAATTTGATAACTAGGTCAAGCAGGTTGAGATATATTGCAGGATTCAAAATATTCTTAGTGAGGAAGCCAAGATTCAATCAGCTACTCTCTGTCTGAGTGGCACAACACTCCTCTGGTGGGAGAGTAAGATTCAAGAGGATCTCAAGCCACATGGTAAGATAATCTCCTCCTATAATGATTTTGTTTTTGCATTGAGAAACCAATTTTATCTTTTGGGTTATATGTAATAAGCTACTATGGATTGACAGACTTTAAGACAAAATAAAGGTCAGAGTGTGCAAGATTATACTTAAGAATTTAGAAAGAAGGCATTAATATTAGACATTCCTCTATACAATTCAAAAACTTTGTTGAAGTATATTGGAGGTTTGCATAGATATTTGACATACTATTCTCATGTTTAATCCTTCTAACCTTGATGAAGTCTATGTGCAAGCTACCCATATGGAAGCTAAGGGTAAGATGACCAAGGAAGGCCATGGAAAGAAATCTCACAAGCTAGTTGAAAACAAAGGTAAAAGCAAAAGAAAGGGTAAGAGTAAGTATACTTACATTGTGAAGAAAGAGGAAGCAAAACCTTTCTGTAATCAATGCAAGAAGAGTCATGATGAGACTAAGTGTTGGAAACTCCATCCAAAACTCAAGCCAAGGAGGTTCTGAAATAAATAAGAAAAGAAGGCTAATGTTGTAATCCAATAGGACCTGGGATCATATTTTGGTGATGAAACAAAAGTGACTATCATGGGTCTACAAGGTTCAACTTCTTCCTCTTCTAACACCAAACCTTCTGGTATTGCTTCATCTTGTAAAACTAAACATGCTAAAATAAAAAGAAATGAGCTTTTCCACATAAGAGTCATATCTAAGCATACTAAAATAGATACCCTTTTTGATATTGGATCACAAGCTAATCTTATTTTTGAAGAGGTTATTAAAAAGTTAGGACTCAAAACCAAACCACATCCAAAACCATATCCTTTAGGATGGGTGTGTGATGATGCAAAATTGTAGGTCACAAAAACATGCACCTTGAGGTTTGTTATTACTTCTAAATTCATTGATGAAGTAGAGTTAGATGTAGTTCCTTTGGATATTTGTGTAATTGTTTTGGGAAGTCCTTACTTATATAATAGAAAATCAATCTTTTATAGAGAAGAGAACATATATGTGTTTATAAAAGATGGGATTGAATACATAGTAAGAGCCCATCGTGTTAAAGCCAATTTGACACTTGTTTCTATAGGATAAATGAAAAGACTTGTAAACTCAAGTATGAGTTTTGTTTTCATGATTGTGAAAGCCAAGGATAATGAAAAATCTAAGGCCTTAAAGGGTTGTGATCCTAAACATGAATTTGAAATAGAAAAAAATATTTCTAACTATAATGGTGTTTTTCAGGAGCCACAGCGTTTACCCCCTAATAAGGAAATTCAACATGAGATTCAATTGCAACAAGATGCCTCTCTCCCTAATATTGGCATGTATAGGTTATTAGCAGTAGAGAATGAAGAAATAAAGAAGCAAGTGTTGAGGTTACTTGAGAAAGGAATCATTCGGCCAAGTACCTCTCCATGCAGTTCGCCTATTGTCTTGGTGCATGGACTTCTGAGCTTTGAATAAAATCATGGTTAAAAACCGCTACCCTCTTCCTCGTATTGATGATTTGTTAGATCAAATGAAACATGCAAAGTATTTTAGTAAGTTAGATTTGAGAAGTGGTTATCACCAAATAAGAATAAGTGATGGTGATAGTTGAAAAACCATTTTCAAAACTAAGTAAGGTCTTTTTGAGTGGTTTGTTATGCCTTTTGGGCATTGTAGTGCACCTGCCACATTTATGCGGGTTATGAATCATGTGTTAAAACCATTTCTTGATGATTTTGTAATTGTGTATTTGGATGACATTTTAGTCTTTAGTAACACATGGGAAGATCATCTTAAATATATCAGGAAAGTCTTAGATACTTTATAAAAGGAGAAACTATTCTTAAAGATGTCAAAATGTGAATTTGCAAAAATAACTTTGGTTTATTTAGGCTATGTTGTAGGGAATGGCTCATTAAAAATAGACCCTGCAAAAGTTTCAGCCATAGTGAATTGGCCAACGCCTAATAATGCAACAGAAGTTAGAAGTTTTCTCGGAGCAGTTCAATTTTGGAGAAAATTTATTGCTAACTTCTCTTATATTACATCTATTTTACATGCTTTAACAAGTGTTAAACAGGTCTTTCAATGGAGAGGAAAGCATGAATAAGCTTTTAATACCCTGAAAGAAAAGATAAGTACAACTCTAATTCTTGCACTTCCTAATTTACGGTGATCTTTTGAAATAGCCATTGATGCTAGTGGGTATGCAATGGGGGTAGGACTAATGCAAACCAAAAACCAATGTGTTTTCATTTGAAAACCTTTACAAGTGCAGTAAAAAATTATCCTACTTATGATGAAGAGCTATATGCTTTGGTGCAGAGTGTGAAAAAGTGGAAACATTAGTTGATGGGAAAAGATACAATCATCCATATGGATCCTCACCCTTTGCAATACCTTCAATCACAATCCAATCTAAAAAAATCAAGGCACTTTTGATAGATAAGATTTTTGCAGAAGTTATATCTTGTTATAAGGTACAAAAAGGGAACACATAATAAAGTTGTGGATATGCTTTCTAGACCTCTTATTGTAGTATCTACTATTTTGTAGCATAGTCCTATTGTTAATGAAAGCTATTGTAGACACCTAAATGTGGCCACCAATGACCATCAATTAGGCTTTTAACCAATTTCCACCAAAATGTATAATTTAGCCTAAAAACATTAAAACACATTAAATGAGTTGAAACTGATATATTCAACTGTCGATTTTGTCCAAAGTGTCATTAAATGGAGCAATGCAATTTATGGGCCAGCTAACTTTGATTAGATCATTTTGAGTCAAAATGTCAATTTTGCACCTGGGTGCCCTAAATTATTTTTTCTATCAAATCTCTTACACGAGGCATGTGCCTTTGTTATTTGGTGTTGACATCCTAAATAGGATGGCAGATCCAACGCATCTAATATCACATTCTAATTTCAATCCATTCAAATTTTAGGCCAATAACGAGACATTTTGACCACTTTGATTAATTTATGCACAAATTGCCAAGGCTTTGCATCAAAGTTGACTAATAATGTTTAAGGCTAATTAAACCAATTTAAGAGCCTAAGTGAATTTTTTGTGGAGATTTTTGAATATTTTTTTAAAAAATTGATATTGAATAACTGCATAATCAAATGACATCATTTCTTGGAAAGACATCCTTAGGCCATAAATGCATAAAATATTTCATCAAGCCACTCCATGCTTATTCAATGCCCCTCTATCCTAAATATTAATGAGGATATTTGTAAAATAAATTTTATATGTGGATTTATTCATGATCACACATCTCAATCTTGAGATGGATGATCATGGTTGATTCTCAAACCATTTCAAAAAAATTTAAATAGGAGGTCTTGCCTATTGAATTTTAAGCTCTCATATGTCAAAGTTATAATGTTGAATTGATTTCAAAGCTTTATGTAAATTAGTGTTATAATGCTCAAATATTGAGCAAAGCCAAAACTAAACATAGTGCCAAGGAGAGATGGAGGTAGCCACACTTCATTGGTGTCAACTTCATGAGCATAAAATCGAGCAAGCCACTTCAACAAGTTGTTTGGAGCATCCAAGGAAGGTAAAAGAATATTTTTTTTGCATTTTAGTTGTAATTTTAATTCTATTTTTGTTAACTAAGCTCTCCCTAGTGAGTAGGCCTAGAGATGTTATAGTAGTTGGTGTGTTCTTTCTCAATTTGATTTTATTTTAGAACTAACACGATATTAACCATCCTCTCTTAAGTCAAATTCTTAGTCCACATAATGGCACATGTGGTGAGACCAAACACATCTCACGTATGAAGGATAACATGAAGCAACTTTAAAATTTCAATTTGGATGTTTAAAACCCTTTTTAAGTGATTTTCTAATTTGGTTTGGCTAGATTTTTATCTTCACTGGTTTACACAGATAACCGTTGACAGTTAGAGGAACTGTCGATGGTTGAGTAAATCATCAATGGTCATTTTTAATCATCGACAGTCAAGTGAAATTGTCGATGATCAGGAATAACTATCGATGATCACTGTGTTTTTCTTAAAAACACAAACCTAAGATCTAATAAGCTATTTTAAAATGTTTGGTTTGGGGTCATACGAACTTCATTTTTGATAAAAAAAATTTAAACCACATGTTTTTTTCTAAATTTTCAGAATATGATATTAGTTTATTTCAAGTTACGTAGATTTTTCACAAAATTTTGAAATTTTTAAAAAATGTTTCTAATCTAACACATTTTCTTTTGGGGTGATGCCTTTGGGTAGACAAAAGTGTTAAACCATGCTTTTTAGACATCTTTTTCATGTTTAAAATGAATTAAGAACCTTATTTTGGGGCTTAATAATGAATTATGCTTTCAAAGTTACAACTTAAGACCAAGGGGTCAAAAGAACACCACCCAATTTTTTATTTGATGTTTAAAATTGAATTAATTTGTCTAAGTTTTGTATTCAATAGTTGTTTAACTTAGTGTTTGATTGGCAAAAAGGACATTGCATGTATGCTCTTCCAATCATACCCTTTAGGAAACTTTTGGAATCAACAACATCATCCTTATTGCAAACATGTCTAGTCCAAGGCATAAAAAGAATGTCATCTAAAGCACTCTCCAAAAACTCGTAGTAGTTTGGATGATTTTTAAATGATCCTAAAGTCTTTCTATCAGTCATTTATTTTTATGCAAAATTGAATTACGAGGGGGACTTCATTACCTCTCACAAGTTCTATAAGAAAGCTTTGATCTGGAGTTTCAACTCCTAACACTGACTTCATCACTCTCACTAGGATAAGAGGTTTGAGTGACTAAACCACATTTTAGTGATTGGAGATGCACATGGAACCTATTTACACATTGAACATCACACTACACTAAGAAAGCGATGGATGTAGTGGTTACAAAAAGAGCAAGATCTTTTTACAGCAAGCCAAGTGTTGCGGACACCCAATTAAAATGCACTTTTTTTGCATCATGGCATGAAAGTCATTATGTAATTGATCTATCTAGAATGTTTAAAAACTAATTAATTTTAGTCAACCCCATTTTGACTTACCTTTGCTAAGATTTGGATGATTATGCTTAGTTGCATTTGGTTACTTATTTTTTTATTGCTTGATATGTTTTGAGACTAAAAATTGTTTCTTTATTTATAAACCATGTCAATCAATTTGTCTATACGTCACTCTTTTGTTTAAAGAGTCGTTATGTTAGTCATTTTACACCACACTTGTGTGTTGAAATTTTTTTTAAACTTATTTTTATGTGTGTCATTTGAGTTGTGAAGGGTAGTGTTATGCTGCCAAAATCATATCAAAAGATTTTATCTTTGAGCCTTTGAAACATAACATTGATCACATTATTTGACCATGATTATGCCATTAGGTTGCTCAATTTGTTTTAAAGACTTGTTTACCATTGTATCAAAAAAAATGTTTGTTTCAAACCATGTCATGTATACCATTTGGACCTTTGTCTTGTATCATCATATTGTCCAATCTTGTCTAGTTTGTTTGGTCAAATATTAATTTTCAATGATAAGTTTTCAATTAATCTTCTCAAGTTTGGATTCAAATATTGATTGATTTTTGTTTAGACCTCAATTTGTAGGGATGATACACAGATCTTTCTCTTTTGGGTTGCATAACTTTGATTAATCAATTACCCAAATTTGAAAACTATTGATTATTTATTTGTTTAAAGCCTATCCTCATCATTATTTATGTCTTTATTTGAGAGAACACAATATTTTTAATAAACTTTTTGGCTTATGACTAATGCCAATTGATCATGTTTATATTTGATTCCATGTTTCAGGTCTATGTCAAAGTTGTTTCTAAACTTGTTAGATTAAATCAAATCACATCATGTCTTTATTTCAAACCTAGCTTTTGATGTTGTTTGGCCCAAATTCCTAGCACAGCCTGTTTGAGCTAAGCTTTTGACTCCATGTTTGGATAAAAGACCTAGTGACTCTTTTCTCTTTCCTAGTTTAGACCTTGTTTGAAGCACTTTGGCCTAGACCTTTGACATATCAATTTTTATTCAGATACTTGACCTTTTGTGTGTAAGATATTTGACATTAGACATTTAATCTTAGAATATTTTATTCCAAATCTTAATACAAACCATTTTGGAGATACAACTCCATGATCAAATCATTGTTTGGAGATACAGCTCCACCTTTTTGACCAAGTTAAACCAAGTTTGAACCATTTGTCTTTTGGACATAGTTTTTCAGAGTTTGCAGAACTCTAAACCTTTTGTTTCAAAGCTTTCATCATTTATGCGGATATGTCTAGCTACACTTATGATGGAGTCACGTACAATCTAACTTATGATAGAATGGTTGCACAAAATATGACTAGAAACCCCTATAGAGAGATTTTCTAAAAAGCTCTATTATTCTCTATACAATACTCCATATGGGGAACATAATAAAAATCCACAAAATCCAAATCAAGTTACCAATTGGGATGATAAGGTTTATGAGGAGGACTTAGATGCTTTGGCTTATGCGAGTAATCAAGCTTCACCACATCGTACCATTTCTATTTCAGGATCACAATGTCAGACTATTTCTATACCAAAACCTCATATTTTAGCTTGTGCAAGCAACCATGCTCCACAACACCTCAAACTTGTCCCTCTAAGACCTCATCCTTTGTATTGGGTGAGAAATCAAGTCCTTAATGCCCCTTCATCATTCCAAGACCTTGTCCTTTGTCTTGGATGAGCAATCAAGCTCCAAACCACCCTGTTGTTACCATTTCAGGACTTCATCCTTTGGCTCTTGTGAGCAATCATGCTCCCCAATTCCCTACCATTATCCAGCCATAGGCCATTCCTTATCTAGTACCAATCCCATCAATCCCTCAACCATGACAATCATTCAAAGACCAAGATCTGTTCAAAATTGGTATCTTACAACTCATTGAAAACCAAGGCCAAGAAAACCAACTAATTCGAAATGATTTTGTTGAACCAACCATTTATGATAAGTCAACCTATGATGAATTGTCTATTGATCCTATACCAGTTATCAAGGAGTCTCACTCTGATAAGCCAATCTTTGTTGAGTTACTTCTTAATGATTTTAACCACCTTTAGGTAAATCATTACCTCGACCATATGCCTATTCTTCAAGAGCCTCCCTTTGACAAGCCAGTCTCTAAGGAGTTGTATTTTAACTTTTTTTCCATCCTAGAGGAGTCCCACTCTGACAAACCAGCCTCTGTGGAGCCCATTATGCCATCACAGGTTGTTACTTGTCCACTACCAAACATTCAACAAGACATTATTATAACAGAGTACCCATCAAATGAAGAATTAAAATTAAAATTAGATTTTATTTTTGAACTGATATCATAATCAAAATAAACATCAGTCTTAACATTGAATTCAGAATCTCTTGAGTCAGAATCAGATTCAGATACAGAATATGTTCATGACTATTACAACATTGCTTATGCATGCCTAGCAAATCAGTATAAATATATTTGTGATCCTTCTACAATTTTTGAGTATGAGTACTTCAGCTTTGACATAAGCTCTTCTAGTATTTTTTATGAGGATTTTGCTACCAACCTCCATTCTATTACCATTCCACAGGTCATTACCACCAACCAACATAGCCATATTATTGACATTCCATCTCTCACAAGTGTTGATTGGGACTGACAGATTCACACTTTGTTAAACTGCATTCATGGTGATATAGCATTTGAAAGAAGTGTAAGGAGGCCAAAACTACATTCATGTAGCAGAAGAACAATCTCTTAGTGAAACCTTTTCAGAGGTGCTAAAAGACAATCAAAGTTTAAACTCAGCATCTTTTAGTGAAACTTTTTTGGAAGCGCTAAAAGACAATCAAAGTCAAAAGTCAACATTCCTTAGTGAAATCCTTTCAAAGGCACTATGAGACAATCAAGATAACTTCATTGGTGAAAACCTCATCGAGGCACTGAAAGTTAAGCATAAAAGTTCTTCATTGCTTAATGAAGACAAA
Organism: Torreya grandis; assembly: GCA_037957365.1. Lineage (NCBI taxonomy): Eukaryota > Viridiplantae > Streptophyta > Pinopsida > Cupressales > Taxaceae > Torreya > Torreya grandis. Next base: position 3,685,208 of record JARHVA010001219.1, on the reverse strand, counting down.
ATTCAAGATCAAATCAACATAGATTTCACTCTATAGTCTAATTATATGGTAGCTACTCTCAAGATGAAATAACAAAAAAAATTGGTTTTCATATCAAGAGAATATTCAAAGGTCTTCAGCCCTGCTACATCCAAAGTTATGTCAAATCTAGTATCAACAACATTACGTGTAACTAAAAGTCTCAATCTTCATTTGTTTCTCCGCCATCATTCATTCCATTATCATCCACCATTCTATTTCACAAACAAATCTATCAACCATTACTTATCCCTATATACCATCCATGGTCGCACTTTTCTTTGTAGAGGCTACAAATAAACCTTGTCTCGATGCTTGAAGAAATCAAAATCAACAACCAATGAAGATCATAAAAGCATTCTTGGCATTAAGATCTACAAAAAGTTCTTGATAGAGAAATAATTCAGAAGAGGTGTGGGGTAGCAATTAATATGATTAATTATTCTATTTATATCATTTGTTGATTAGGATGTGCATCTCCACTTTAGTAGAAACAACAGAATCAAAAACCACACCCAAACCACAAACATCTACCATGCTATTTCATTTACCATTCCTTTCACCATTGTTCCATACCCTACCATTTACCTTACCTTACCACTTGGGAGCATCTTTTTTACCATCTTACCCAATCTATCAAAACCCATCATTATCCTAAGCAAGACCATTTCATTTTACCATATCATTCCTATCTAAACCAAAGCCTATATTTATTCATCTTATCCAAACCTGTTTTGATCTTGGTTACTTTGGTTCTTCCCAAACATTTTGTGAGGGGATTATGATCTAATTTCACCAATCTATCAAATTCATGTTTCAATAACAATCTATAAAAGTAGTGTGACAGTTGATCTCACAAGATATATTCTATTTTTCATCCTATATCGATTTTTTTTATGTGAGCTTGATTATAACCACCTATACGAAAATCAATGTTTCACTTGTCTTGCTACTAATTATAACCACCTATGGGAAAATTAGTATCATTGATTTAAACCGTTGTATCCTAGTTATAACCACCTATGGGCAAACTAGGGGCAACATTTGTTTATCATGCATTGTTGCATCACCTTGCCATCACTATTTTTATTTACCTAGCTATTTGTTGGATTTAAGAAATTGTTGGGACCTAGTTGGTTTTTCTCTACCTTTTATGTGGACAGAATTACTTTAACTTGAGATCATCTTAGGACTATATAGGCTATGCTTAACTCATGTTGAGGTCATCTCAGTCCCCCTTTCCATGCGCTCTCGTCATTTTGTAAGAAATATAAGCCAAACGCTCCCATTGTTTTACGAGTAGATATCTTGTCATTCTTTAATGAGTTAAGATACCCCAAGTTTTCAACAACATTTAAATATTTCAAAATCTAAAAACATTTGTCCTATCTAAGCCTAGTTAGTTATCCTCGATTTGTCTTACTATGGTATGGTCATTTTTAGCATGCTTTCTTTTGCTTTTATTTTTAGGATTGTTATTTGTGTATTTTTTATTTGTTTTGTTTGTTTGTTTTTTTATTCATTTATCTATTTATTTGCTTTCAGCATTGTTGCCTCAACTCAGTCGATATGTATGCATTGGGTGATTCCTTACACACATTATTCTTGAGTCCATCCATATTAATACATCAGCATTGTCATCATGGTTTTATCATTGGTGCATTATTTTTAATCGTTTATTAGATCAGGGGTCAGTCCTTACGTATATTTTGAGCTAGTCTTCATGGTGTTCTATCATAATGCCTACCATCATATGCTACAACAAAAATCAGTTTCAAGAAGGTCTATAATCAATGGAGCCGTAGCAATTTCTCCTTATCACTTTGGCAAATCCTTCCACCCATCTTGATCGAATCAATCTATTGACCATTCTAGTTGTATTATTTCTAATAAGGATGAGCATATCCTCATTGGCAAGTATAATTGAATCATTGCTAATGATCAATCTTATTCTTTTATCCATCTCTTTCATCATTTTGCATCTACTCATATTTAATCTATATTCTAAATTTTATCCTTGAGTTATGCTTGCTAATCAACCCTAATTGGAGTACAATCATTTTTATCCAATTCAGGTCCTTTTATTGATTATAACTGTCTCTGAGCAAATCATTATTTTAATTTTTATTCCTAATTATAACCACCTTTAGGCAAATCAATCCCCTTTTTAAATCAATGCATGCAAGCATTTCTCATTTGGATTACTCTCAACCATGGGTTAATTCTACCTTTCTTCTTGCTTATTTTCAAAGGACCATCCATCCATATATGTGACAGCCACTCCCTCAAGGGGCATCATCACAAGCTTTTCAAAAACTATTTGGAGTTTTGTTCTTCAATCATCATCTTATTTTTAGCATATAGGCCATTTTTTATTATTTGAAAAAACATTTCTATGCCTATGGTTTGCAACATCTTCTCAAATAGTGGCAAATTATAGACATCTAAAATTGGCCATCAATAACCTTCAACTAGGTTTTTAACCAATTTCTATCAACAATGCACAATTTGACCTACAAACACTAAAACACATTAAAAAGAGTTGAAATTGATATATTCAAATGCCGATTTTGGCCAAAGTATTATTAAATGAAGTAATACATTTTATGGGCCAGCTAACTTTGATCAGATAATTTTGAGTCAAAACGCTAATTTTGCATTTAGGTGCTTTAAATTGCTCTTTTCTATCAAATCTCTTACATGAGACACGGGCTTTTATTATTTTTTGTTAACAACATCCTAAATGGGATAACGAATTCAATGCATTTGATATCACATCCTAATTTCAATCTAGTCAAATTTTGAGTCATTAACGAGACATTTTGACTAATTTGATTAATATATGCACAAATTGGCTATTCATGTTTAAGGCTAATTAAACCAAATCATGAGCATAAATTATTTTTTCATGGAGATTTTTTAATATATATATTTTTAAATTAATATTGAATAATTACATCATAAAGTGACATCATTTCTTAAGAAGACATCCCTAAGCCATAAATGCATAAAATATCTCATCAAGCCACTCCATGCCTATTCAATACCCCTCTATCACAAATATTAATGAGGATATTTTTAGAATAAATTTCATATTTAGATTTATTCATGGCCACACATCTCAATCTTGAGATGTACGGTTATGATTGATCCTCAAACCATTCCAAAAATCTATAAATAGGAGGCCTTGGCTATTGAATTTTAAGCTCTCATATGCCAATATTATAATGTTGAATTGATTTCAAAGCTTCATGTAAATTAGTGTTATAATGCCTAAATATTGAGCCAAGCCAAAGCCAAACATGGTGCCAAAGAGAGATGGAGGTAGCCACACTTCATTTATGCAGACTTTATGAGTACAAAACTGAGCAAGCCACTTCAACAAGTTGTTTGGAGTATCCAAAGAAGGTGAAAAAATATTTCTTTTATATTTTAGTTGTGTTTTTCATTCTTGTTTTGTTAACTAACCTCCCACTAATGACTAGACCTAGAGATGTTATGCTAGTTAATATGTTTTTTCTCAATTTGATTTTATTTTGGAACTAACATGATACTAACCATCCTCTCTTGAGTCAAATTCTTAGTCTATAGCTATAAGGAACAATATGCTAGAGATGTTGATTTTAACGATGTCTATGAAGATTTGATAAATAGTAAATTAGTAGAAGCATTTGACTATTATGTGCATAATAGAATGTCATATCAACTTGAAAAAATATGTATTTCATAGGAAGAAAGAGTTCACATGATTAGAGAATCTCACACTTCTCTTATTTCAGCTCATTTTGGCATCGGTAAGATAGTTGCACAATTACAAAGATATTGTTATTGGCCCCGTATGACAGAAAATGTATCTAAATATATCAAAGGTTATATTCTCTGTTCCACAAGTAAACCTAGTAACCAAAAGTTAGGATTGTATACACATATTCTTATTCCTAACCATCTTTGGGCAAGTATTTTTATGGATTTCATAGGAGGTTTACCTATGCCACGAAGAAAACATGATTATATGTATGTGGTTGTAGATAGATTCAACAAAATATGTATTTTAGTTCCCTGTTCTAAATAAGTTATAAGTGAGGATACAACACATTTATTCTTCAAAAATGTTTGGATCCATTTCAGGTTACCCGCTTCTATTATATCTGATCCTGATGCTTGATTTGTTGGTAAGTATTGGTCAACTTTGTGGGACTTGATGGATATTGAGTTAGAGAAGAACATAGCATTTCATCCGCAAACCGATGGACAAATAGAAGTGGTCAACGGAATAGTGGTACATTTACTCAGGGGGCATTGTGGTAAACATCTTAAATTATGGGATGACCATTTATATTATATGCAACATTTTTATAACTATGATTTGCATTCTTCTACTTTAAAGTCTCCTTTTGAAACTTGTTTGGGTTATTCACTTGTGTTTATTTTGGACTTCTCTTTTGAAAATGAATCTAACTCAATGGTGGATGGAAATAGTGATGCGATGAAAGCTAAAAAGTTCATTCAAAGAATTCAGATGATTCAGAAAGTTGTTCAAGAATAGTTGGAGAAGAGCCAAGCTAAATATAAGGCTAGGCATCACAAACACAGAGTTGATCATCAATTCAAAATGGATGATTAGGCTTGGCTTCACATCAACAAAGAAAGACTGAAAGGTGAAGGCAAAAAATCAAAATCAATCAAGTATGGTCCTTTCAGGATTTTGAAAAAGATTGGTACAAATATTTTCTGATTGGATTTGCCTTTTTATATGCAAATTTATTCAATAGTTAATGTGAAAAACTTGAAATTGTATGAACCTCCTATGATCATGGATCAAAATGAGGGTATTCAAGTTTCTAATGTTGATGATTTTGCTCCTAAGTCTCTTCATGAGTTGCAGGAATATGTTATTATTGACAAAAAAACCAAGACTACATGAAGGAGTGATACAAAATATCTTCGTGTTGGTTTGAAAGGGATGCATATAAATAAAACAAAATGGGTGAAAATATAAAAAATGGGGTAAAAATACCCTCACTTGATTGATAATTAAAATCAACTTTTGGAGATCCAAAAGCTCTCAGTGGGGAGGAATGAACCAAAAGATTATTACTGTTGGGGAATCCAAGAACAACACTCCTGCTCTGATCCCACTTGTTAGGATCTTGCTCCTCAGAAAGAGCACAATATGATTACCAAATACAAGCAATTAAACATGCGGAATTATCCAGAAGTACAAGTAACTAGAATTCACAAATAGCACAGAATATGAGAGACAATACACAATCTTGTATTAATACTCATCCAAAAAGAAAATACAATAAAGAAGATGCCACTTCTTCTCCACACCTCTCAGAAGCTTCCCACACCTCAAGTGTTCAGTAATTTTCTTCAAGAGTTCACTCTCCTACCAAAAACGGTCCCAACACACAACCCACACACAGAATTGGTGTTTACCTCCAACTAGTCAGTAATAACCCTGCCAGTACACAAGTACTCTAAAGCACTTCAAGTAGATCTCCCATAAGCTTGCAACAACCTGCAACTCAAATGATCATACTTACACATGTAGATCTTCAAACATGGCCTTGCACACCTGCTGACCAAGATCCTACAACTGGAAGAAATCCTTTTCTTGCCTTAATTACAATACATGCCAATGGGTCTATAAATAGATCCCAGACTTAAACAATAACTTAGACTCTTAGTTTACTAATAATAGACACGCAGCTCAAGACTCAAAATACCCTTTACATGCAAACAATCAGTTCAACTAACTAACTGTTCATGCAACGAAAAGTTCTGGAACACACAAGCGATCGACGTCGGTCCCTGTTTGCCTGGTGCTGACCGACGTCGGCTGACTCCCTGCCGATGCCAGTTGCCTTCTGCATTCATCATGACCGACGTCGGTTATACTGCCTGGAACTTCAGCAACCTCCTCCATGTCTGCATAGTTGAAGCTTTTAGCTCCACAACCTAACAATTACCAAAGTTTTGATCAATTATTTGTAATATTATAATTATTTATTTATTGTTTTGAATGCATGTGTGGCATTATCTGACCATTAATGTCACACCTCGATCCGTAACGTTTATAATTAATTTTGAAAATTTGATATCAAATTATATATTTTTTAATATATTTATTATTAATTAATGAATATATTTTAATATATTATTATTAAAATATCTAATTAAACCTTTATATATTTTAATATATTGATTTCCCTCAATATATTTTCATTAAGATTTTAATTATACCTTTATTCCCATTTAAAATAATCCATACTAAGCTATTTTAAAAATGGTCCATATTAATAATAATCTTTATTGTGACATGGCATTTGAGCTTCACTTTATCTTGTGAGGTATTTTCCTTAAAGAAAGGCATGGCAATTTCCACAAAGCGTTGCATGGTTATTTGATGTGAAGTCTTTTTTTCTTAGCATGGTAATCTTGATTTACCAAGAAGCGTAAGTCTTATCTTATAGAGTTGGCTTAACGATTGGTGCCAACTAAATTAATATAATACAGCGTGGACTTTACTTAAATGGCACTAACTTTGAATACATTTCCCAACATGGCATAGTGTGTGGTGTTGACATTGAATGGAGAGCAACATGCAACATTGGAAGGGCACTTCTATTACGTTGATAATATTAACGAAGGACTTCGGATACAACATGCAAGTCATGGTGCCAATGTATATTAACATGTGGCGAAGTCTAGCAAGAATCACCAATTTCATAACGCTTTGAACCTATGTTATTTATTTGGCAGCCACGTGTTTGGCATAATAATTATGGACAGCGTTTTGCATGATGTTGGAAAATACGTGGCATGAATCCAAGCTGGTAAGGACATTAAACTCCATGCCAATTTTGGTGCAAATAAATTATTTATTAATATGGCGTGATAAGCATGTGGTGAAGTTTAATTATTTAATGGATTATTATTTATGAGGGCGTGGATCAGCTTTGGCGCTAGCCTAATGCCATCATCCACGCCCAACGCCATGTATATATATATATATATATATATATATATATATATATATATATATCTATGTGTGTGTGTGGTTTTATAGGAGGAAAGATGATTTTGGCAGAAAAGTAGTGGATTTGCACAAAGAAAATTTGTAGATAGAGATATCTGGTTATAGAGACAGTAGAAACCTATAATAATTTAAAGAGGTTTATTTGTGTTGCACAAAAAGATATCTGGTACATAAGTTTTTATTGTACTTAGAGAGATTTTAATTGTTCTCGAAGTTTTTTTTAATAGATCGGCACCCTCATAGAGTGGACCAGGGGACGTAGCAATTTGGTGAACTCCGTAAACAAATCTTCTATGTTATTTTTTTAATTTTCTCTCTATGATCAGAAATCCTTTCAATTTACTTTATTGAATTATGTAAGTTTTATGAAAAGACACAAATTGTACAAAGACAAAAGCAAACATAACAAGAGGCACGAGAGAAATATGCAAAAGAACAATCCCAGAAGGAGGAGGAAGCCAAGCACAAAGCGGAGGCACAAATTGCCAAGGAAAATCCTAAGGCTATTGCCAAAGCTAAATCGGAAGCTGACGTTAAAGCTAAGGTTGACGCAGATGCTAACGGTGAAATTATGGCCAGAGCTAAGGTCGATGAGGCAGCCCAAATTCAAGTTGAGACTGCAGTCAAGGCTCGAGAAGAGGAAAAGGCAAAAACATAACATGCAGAGGCATAGACTGTGAAAGAAAAGGAAGCAAAGGAAAATACAAAAGTATTACATGCATCATTCCACAAAGATGCGACCCAATTAGGTGCACCAGAAGAGACTTCACTGTGAAAGTCTCTCCCCTTTACCCAATGGTTGTGGGATGTCCCTACCACATCATCTCATCATAACACTTTCTTACTTCTATTGGCTCAATTTATGTCATCTCCTACCACAGTTTGAATGACATCCACCGCACTTGCTTCCACTTTCATGGAGATGTCTTTGGATGTTTTACAACTACCATTGTCTAAAATTTTTGAAGGAGCAGATGCATTACAAAAATCCATTATGTAAAAGGCTTCAAACTTAGAACATATTGTTTTTCAGTTGTGAGAGGAGAAAGAGAAAGAATCAAATCAAATTACTAAGGCTAGGCATCTCATCAATGCCACTTGCCCTGCTCTATTTGTGCAAGTCCTTGGTGATCAAGTAATGTTCGAGGACAAACAACTCACTACGTTGTTGACTCAGCTAACAAAGGATTGGGTGAGTGCACGTAAAGTGCACATCCAACGACAGGTTATCCACACTCAAATGGAAAGCATTTGAGAACTACTAGAGGAATATGTATAGGTGTTAGATACTGTTGTGCATCAAGCTAAGCAGATTGCACAAGAAATGCTTGATTGGAGGTAGCACCTTGACAAATCCTTGGCTTATGCTAAACTAGAGTTCATAATGGTGGATAAAGCTAAAGCTGTAATGAATGATCAAATGGCTACTGGAGAAACACTGAACAATGCATTTCAACAATTTTTAGATGCCAGGGACACCATGATGAATAAGCTCCAGGTCTAGCAAAATGAGACAATGTGCAACACATTTGTGACTATTCAAGCTCAAAAGACTGCAAACAGGTTTGGATGATATTGTGTCAGATATCTAGCTTAAGCTATCAAATGTCAGAGACTTCCTTATCATTACAGAAGAAGAAGATGTGCACAATTTGATGGCCATTCTGATTCCACTGCACATTTTGCTTACCATGGTGCAGGAAGAACTTGATAATTGCAAAACTCTCAAGCATGAACTCTTGTAAGTTGAACCAACTATTGTGTATATCATAGATGAACCTAAGTTTATTCCACCACAGGGGCTCCAAACAATTTTGCAGAAGAGAAAGATGGATACAAAGGCGCATTCTAGGCAGCCACAATCTACATAACTACCTGGCCAAACTTTGGCACCACCTCAATAGTAGGTAAATGCACAGTTCAAGTTTTACAGTTGAAGAAAAAAATTCCTTTGTAATATAGACATAAGCATTTGGAGTGGGCCCAGGTTGGTTGAATACCCCTAATCTGGACAACCACATGCTTAAGCTATTCTATGGAAAACCACAATGGGTGGTAGGCAAATGTGCTACTTAGTTGAAAACCTAAATGGGTGGCTAAGTAGTGTGTCAAGGGTTTAAACTGGTAAACAACACTTGGAGCAATTGCTGCCACTTTTGTGAAAGGCTAATCTTTTCCAGCTTTAGTCAAGATCTAAGTTCATATTTTGTCTCAGGATGAAACAATAGTTTAAGTTTGGAAAAGTGTTGGCTGTGGAGCATGGCCTCATAAAATCATAATTCTAAATTGATTTACACATATACACAGGGTATCATTTTGTCATCTATATGATATTTTGGATGTCTTCAGCCTTATTAGCCAAGTGATCGATATAAGAATGCCATGACTCTTTTATTTTTGTATGTTATAAATTTGTAATGTGAAGAGACAGAGCCATGTAAAAGCTATTTATAGTGCTCTGATGTAATGTGATAGTGTTTTGATATGTGATAGAGATTAATAGACTGGCTCTGTTATGGTTTTTTGAAGATTCTTTTACGTATGCCTAGTGCGTAGTGTTTACTCTGTTTTATTTTATCATGTTCTATCTTGTATTATGTTGTTTATGTTCCAGAATTCTTAATACCATAGTTTATGTTTATATTTATTGTTATGTATAAAATTGAAGATTTTGTAAATTCACGCATGTTATTATGATTCTTTTCCACTTCTTGTTGTACAAGTTATTCATATGATTTGCATGTTTTAGAGAATTTATAGGAAAATATGCTAACATTCTTTCAACATACACATGATTGAAATTTTATTTCAAAGTATCTCTGAGGAGATACCTTGAAGGGCTTTGTAGTACCTTCAAATGTACCCTAATGCATGTTTGAAAGATATAAGGTATCTCATAGGAGATACTTTAAAACATGTGTTAGGGTACCCTTGAAGTTACTACAAGGTCCTTCAAGGTATCTTCTAAGATATACCTTGAAACAACTTGTAGTACCTTCAATGGGTATCCTAGTAGATACCTTGAAATTCACACGATTGGAATTGTCTTTCAAGATACCTTTTACAAGATATCTTGGAGGGCGTTGTAATACCTTCAATGGTACCTTTATGCATGTTTGAAAGGTATGTCTTAGGATATGCATTCAAGGTTTCCATGAAAGTACTACAATGCCCTTCAAGGTATATTCTAAGAGATACCTTGAAGGGTCTTGTAGTACCTTCAAGGGTTCTCTTAGTAGATAGAGATATCTTTGAAGGCCTTGTAATAACTTTAAGGATACCTTTATGCATGTTTCAAAGGTATCTCTTAGGAGATACCTTCAAGGTAGATAGAGATACCTTGGAGGGCCTTATAGTACATTCAAGGATATCTTTTTGCATGTTTGAAAGGTATCTCTTAGGAGGTACCTTCAAGGTAGCCTTTAAGGTACTACAATGCCCTTCAAGGTATCTTCTAGGAGATACCTTGAAGGGTCTTGTAGTACCTTCAAGGGTTCTCGTAGTAGATAGGCATATCTTAGAGGGCCTTGTAATACCTTCAAGGATACCTTTATGCATGTTTGAAAGGCATCTCTTAGGAGATACCTTCAAAGAAGCCTTGAAGGTACTACAATGCCTTTCAAGGTATCTTTTAGGAGATACCTTGAAGGGTCTTGTAGTATCTTGAAGGGTTATCCTAGTAGATATTATTATACCCAACATCCCTCTTTCTTCTTCAAAAAATGGGGACTCACTTTTAAATTTTGGTCTTGTTTGTTGAACCTTTCTTCTATTTGTTTGAGAAAAGTTCTAATTGGATTGCTCCTTAGCCTTTATAGTTAGAAGAACAAAGCATGGTATTATACATTTTATGGACTGACTTTATTAATGCACATGATTGGAGTTTTCTTTCAATGTTATCTCCGAGGAGATACCTCGAAGGGCCTTGGAATACCTTCTATGTTGATTGCAAAGGTCCTTGCAAGGGATTTGATACAACCGTGGCACCTTTTTATTTGGTAAGAACCCTAATGCCAACTTAACTTTAAGAGATACCTTTAAGGTAGCCTTGAAGGTACTATAATGCCCTTCAAAGTATCTTTTATAAGATACCTTGAAGGCTCTTGTAGTACCTTCAAGGGTTCTCCTAGTAAATAGAGATACCTTGGAGGGCCTTGTAATACCTTCAAGGATACCTTTATGCATGTTTGAAAGTTATATCTTAAGAGATACCTTAAAATTAGCCTTGAAAGTACTACAATGCCCTTCAAGGTATCTTATAGGAGATACTTTGAAGGGCCTTTTAGTACCTTCAAGGGTTTCCCTAGTAAATACCTTGAACATGTACACGATTGGAATTTTCTTTCATAATATCTCTTAGGAGATTACCTTGAAGGGTCTTGTAATACTTTCAAAGGGTCTCCTCATAGATACCTTGAACATGCACACAATTAAAACTCTCTAGGTACTTACTAAGAGATACCTTGAACATACACATGATTGGAATTTTCGTTTTGAGGTACCTCTTAAGAGATACATGGAACATGCACCCAATTAGAATTTTCTTTCGAGGTATCTCCTAGGAGATACTTTGAACATACACACGATTTGAATACCTTCCATATTGATTTCAAAGGTCCTTAAAAGGGATTTAATATAACCATGACACCTTTTTATTTGGCAAGAACCCTGATGCATACAATTTGAATTTACTTTCAAAGTATCTTCTAGGATATACCTTGAACATGTATAGGACTGAAATTTTCTTTCAAGGTATCTCCTAGAAGATACCTCGAAGGGCCTTGGAATACCTTCCATGTGGATTAAAAAGTTCCTTACAAGGGATTTGATATAATCATGGCACATTTTTATTTGGCAAAAACCCTAATATCAGCTCTGATTACTTGCGATAACGACGCATGGCACTCCTGCAACTAACCAAAATTAGAGGGCCCCACCCAAGAGCTCACCATGAATAGAAATATGCCACGTGACATAGTACAAAAAATTCATCACTAAGCCACATTTTGAGAGCCCTAAGAGCAATCAGAAGGTACCACATGTCAAAAGGCAACAAACTTTAGCTTTAAATCTAAAATTGATAGCAAATCAAAGGCAAATCAGTGTTAAATTTGAATTTTAATGTAATTGAATGCCAAAATATATAGCTTAAAGATATGCAAAGTTGATGAACTCACCATTAATGCGACATGAACTAGAATTTCCATCAAACCTTGCATTAATAAAATCAATATTCAAAAGGCTACTCAACTCAGCTATTGTAACCTACATTTGCATTCAAAGCTCCAAGCATTTGATCTCTCTGACACCTGCATCCCCAATTCAACCAAGCTCAAGCTCTTCACAGATTTCACCTGACCACCATTGTTTGAGCTTGAAAATTATAGAGAAGTACAAGAAGAGGTTAGTTTCTACTAAAGATATTGCATAAATGGCACAAACAAGACCCTCCAATCTAGGTAAGAGTGTTGCATTTGGAAACGATAATTTTCTATTTCAATACAATAATTCAGTTGTGTTCAAGGACATAGACTTCATCCTTGAGGCCATAGACTCAAGGGACACGCATTACATCAGCATATATTACAATGTCGAAGGAGCTAGGGATCTTGATGAAATTGAGACTATGCCCCACATTATTTAATTGGCTTTAGACATCATTGCAATCCAAATTGTTGGTCTCCACAAGGCCTCGGTAAAATAAGAGGTCATGTCATGTGCTGACCTAGTATATAGCATCTTAGGGAATTTGAGATGTAAAGATGGATTTCTCATGTCAATGAACTAAGGACTTCCTATTACCTTCGTTATAGGGCCCAACTTTGAAAGATATTATGACCTACCCCTACCACAGTTGGACTACAAGTGGAGCATCATTGATAATGGCTATGAGGCAAACAAACCAAAGATAGTCTTAGCTTCATGGGTTACAAACCCAACTGGAGTGGTCTTATCCTCAAAGTACTAATTTCATCTCTGCTATTTGTATTATTTCTAATAGTAGTTGTATAAACAACTCAAACCCCAAGTCTTCCAGGACTTAAAATTGAGTTTCTTACTTTCCCCTTATTCCATGGTGACATAGGCAGCACAATAAGTGCATCAACAAACCCAATAAATCAGCCTTTAAGTAATCAATCAAGTCTCCTTGAGACACCTATAGGCTTGGTTTCAAGTCAAAATATGCTATAGTCAGGGGTCTGGCGGTCTTAAGACCTTTTCGAGGCTTCTGGAGGCTGTTCGGACCATCAAATGCATAAACTATTGAGATGAATAACATCAATATAGAGCTCAATAAGGATACATGTGAGGTTCAAATAGGGCTAAAGAAACACAAATGTACATATACAACTAGTTTCAAGAGCATTGCTATAGTCAAGCGGGTGAACCATGCTTAATAGAGACTTCAAGGGTATAGACTTTCAAGCAGGGTGATGACATTGTTAAGAGATCATCATACATAGATCAACTCATGGGTACTTTGTGTATTGTTAAAACTACCAAAGCATCTTTATACCCTATCAAAATCCATACAAAGGACATCACATCATGCACAATGGTCTATATAAGAGAGGTTTGTTTTCATAATGAAAGAATTGTGAACATGTGAATAAGATAACAGTCTAAAAGTAATGAATTAAGTTGTGGACTTTGGAGGATACCTCAAGGAGCCAAACTTAGTTGAATACTCAATTCCATGAAATCTTCACCTACAGATGATTAAGGGAATCAAAATTTATGTTGACAGTCAAGACATTGAAGCCATCACAAAATAAGTAAGCCATCACATGAAGTCGCATCTAGGATACCTGAGAACAACCCGAAAATGCCACGTGTTTGAATCTACACCAACTAAGCAACATAGTCTCATTCAGGCCCCACAGGCACCCAGTCGGATATGATGTAGTAGGCCACGTGTCAAGAAATAGCAGCCTTTAGCTTTAAAGCTAGAATTGATGGTGAATAAAAAGAGAATCAACACTAAGATTTGAATACAAAGGTGACAAGCACGCCATTAATGCAGCATGAACTAGAATTACCATCAACATTGTGCATTAATCAAAACAACCTTCAAAAGGCTACTCAACTCGACTATAGCTACACATAATTGCAATCAAAGCCCTAAGTATTTTCCCTCTCTGCTATCTACATTCTCAAATTTGACCAAGTTAAACCCTTCACGAATTGAACATGAACCACCATTGTTGGAGCTACAAAGCTATATAGAACTACAAGAGAAAGTTAATTTCTACCTTGAATACTAAAAAAATGACTTGAGCAAGACACCCCACCTCTGGTAAGGGCATTACCTATGGAAATGACTATTTTCTATTTCGGTTTGGTAATTTAGTTGTTTTCAAGGATATAGAGTTTATCCTCGACACCATAGACACAAGGGACAAACATTGTAACAATGTGTATTATAATGCTGAAGAGGCCAAGGACCTAGACGATTCTGAGACCATGCCCCACAACATTCAGTGTTCTTCTGATATCCTGGCAACCCAAGCTGCTAGTCTTTACAAGGCCACAACAAAACCAAAGGTCATGCCATACACAGACCTAGTATATGGAATCTTTGGGATGTCAAGATGAAAGAATGGACTTCTTAAATCCATGCACCAGGGATTCCCCTTTGCCTTCATTGCAAGGACAAGTTTTAAAAGATATTACAGCCTGCCTCTAACACAGATGGAGTATAACTAGAGCATCATAAAAAATAGGTATGAGGTACACACTCTGGATAAAGTCCTAGCCTCATGGGTAGTAGACCCCAAAGGGATTGTTTATATGAATGATCGAGGAGACCTACCCATCCAACAATTTAGAAACTAGGTAAGAATTGGCATGGCTTTACTAAATGGGGTCTTTGGCAATGCGCATATTGGATATGTAGACATAAGGACAATCCCACTACTGTAGTTAATCTTGGAAGACCAATAGATTTCCCCACTTGGGGATATTATTATTGAAAACTTGATTACAACTATGGAGGACACATGCAGGAATAGAGCTCCATTCTATATGATGAACCACATGTTGGATGCCATTTGTGCATCGGCACAATTATGGCCAAACACATGGACACTCGAGCTAGATGAAGTAATGCCTCAAACATATTCTGCAATGCATATCACCATTTTAGGCAGCATATCAAAATAATTACAAAATACTTTTATCCCCTGATATACAATTTAATCATAGAATGTCCTATGTAGAGGGTTCCATTGGAAGTTAGATAGGCACTGAGGAACATTAGTATCTTTTGGCTCTACACTAATTGTACATTCATTTGAGTGGAAGGGGTAATGGTATCTCCCCTTAAGATACCAAGGAATGTGCCAATGAAGTTGGCATAAGAAGAGATGGCCTACCAAATGCTCCATGGAATTGATGGCCTAATCAAAAGGAAGAAGAAGACACCTCCCCACAAGGCTTGCTTCCAACTAGGGAGAGCCAAGGTGAAACAATGGCAAGATGTGATAGTGACAACATGACATAGGGATTCCTACCTATTTCCCAAGGATGACCTTAGAGCATGGGATCCTAATCAAGTCATTGCCAGGCACCTCACCAAATTTAAGAGGGATGTGGCTATGGAATACAAGCATCAAGATGAAATACATGACTGGATAACCTCAATGCAATGAATGATGAGGAGGTCTTGAGAAACTCTACCAAGAAGAATGTACCACTCAAAATGAGACTCAACCGAGAGAGGATAAAAGAAGATATAGCAAGGCCTCAACCCCCACCAACTCATGGGAGGATGTTTAATGTAGACTATGAGGAGAATGAAGATAAAAATGAGGAGGATGTCACTCCACTCATCATAAATAGACCATGCAGGCACCCACTTCAGGCTACTCCAAGTGGGCATGATATGCCTCCAAACTCCAAGCAAGGAGAGTCAAGTAACCAACTTGGCCCTTCATAAGAACTTGCAATTACCATTGGACATATTGAAGAAGTTGCCTTAGAATACTTGGACCATCTGGGTCCTAATATTATAGACCTTGAGGAATAGTAGCAAGAGTTGAGATTTCATTGGGTGGACTACATGTGTTAGCTAGGATGATAGTTGAGAAATTCTATACGAGGAAGAGGTCCCCTAGAACTATAAAAGGTGGAGTAATGTCACCTCCATTAGCCTCCCAAACTCCCTTAGTAAGTACAATGCATTTGCCTTCATTTCTAGTTGTTAGTACACTCACAACTTCCCCTACTGCTACTACTCATGCCACTCTCATGTTCACATCCTCAAAAATTGCTTCCTTTGGAGGCACCATTCTATAATTCATCTCCCATTCCAAATCCAACTTTCCACCTCCACTTAGCTCCCACAACACTAGTACTGGCCTAGCCAAAGGTTTCATTCCTTCTCAGGGTACGATGAGTGCATCCCTTGCCCTTGGCCCCATTGCACCCACCAAGCCATTGAGGCCCATTCCACCATCATTCACTTGGTGGAAACCACTTCACCTCACCACATTATCAAAAATGATTGGGCCTAAAACACTGCCTTCATTTATTTTAGACAAGGACCCAACTAAGTCTTTCTTCAATTCATTGTGTCAATTAGACATAACTAATTTTTATATCCTTGCTTCTACCTTAGCTTCTTCCTCATCCCAGGCACTCCCTTTTCAACCACCTCCCACTCAGCCATCATCCTCAGCTGCCCCAAAATGGGTACATGACATGATGAAAACAATAAGACAATGAAGGCCTCAGGTAGGCCAAGCGACATCCCAAGTTAGCATGATATTTTATATAACCACTGGGACCATGAAGAGGGTTATAAGGGGAAAAGTATAACAACCTTAATCGAGCTCGGTTGTGGTATGTGAAAGTGAAGAGCCACTCTTCACTCTAACTAAGAAGCAGACATTAAGGCCTGGAGAGGTTCAAGAGTATGAGGAGGATCCCATATCCTCAGTGCAAGCATAGGTTGAATCAACTATTGCCTTTATGTATGGGATACAATAGGAGCTAAAGAGGTTAAAAGAGCAAACAATGCCTACTATGTCAGAAGGCACATTGATTTCAATAATCAATACCATAATTAATGTCTTCAACCTCTACAAGGTTATGAAGAATAAACAAGGTGATGGAATCCAACAAGCTACGGTGGTCACCAAGCTTGACCAAAGTCTTGTCCACTATGGCACCAAGTTAGCAAACTTGGCAAGAGTGGAAAGAAGTAATAATTTCCCTGATCTCAAAGTTTTGCCTCTTGGGGACATAGTGCCTAAACAGACCATCCTCGTGAATAGGTGGAGAATTTTGAAAACATGGTTTCATCAACTCAAGGATGCAAACACATCCTTTGAGAAAATTTAGTTCAAGATAGCCCACTTGTTGAAGGATGCCATGATTACCAAAGTGACCAACCCTGACGACTCCTTCATAGAAGAGCAAGAGTTTAGGGCACAAATGAAAATATTCATTACATGATTCTAATAAGATGTGGTAAGTGCCAAGATGTGAGCATAAGTGATAGACATTGTGTCATTCACCAACCAAAGGCTACAGAAGGCTGAGGCAATTGAAGAGGCATTTAGGCCCATAATCACGGAACATAGCAGGTTGATCCAGGATATATCGGCCCTATTCATACAAATGATCCTAGACTTCACTCAAATTGACAAAGATTATCAATCTTGTGCACAAGTGTGGACCCAAGAGGAGAACAAGAGGAATCAAAAGCAACAACAACAGCAATAGGCTAGCCAACAACCACCCACAGGCCCTTAGGGATATTCAGTTATATCTTGTAAATTTTGAATTTAAAATATTCCTTTGAAATGTAAACATTCCAACCACCTGGCTATATTTGGGCACCGTCTACAAGTCTACCTAAACTAATCTTAATTTTTTTTGAGCCTATAATTAGGGGTCTCCCCTCATTTTATAAATTAAAAAAACACTTGTTACAAAAATTAATACAAAGAAAACAAAGAATTCGAGAGTCTGTCTGCAGTGTTCTTTTGTGTAGTTTTGTGACTTCTGAATTCTCATAGTTTTAGACATTTGATCGTTTCCTTTTTCCAAATTAGTTTAGCAATTACATTTTATACATGCATCAATTAGTTTGAGCTTAATGCTAAGCTGACTAATTTAGTGGTATACTTTCTCTATTTCCTCTCATTAGCAACTAAAAGTGTTGTGTAGTTTACTGCAAGTGAGTTATCTTTATGCATTGAATGTTTTTAGATATATGCATTCTCCTTCCTTGGAAGTTTCAATTACATTTATTCATTTTTGAGAATTATGTTAGGGGTTGGTAGATGTTAATTTCATGTGATTTTCCTTACAAGTTAGTATAATTGGCATCTTCTTTCATGTTAAGCACTTCTTTCTGCCCTACCCTACTCTCTCTTGGATCTATCCATAAATCACCTTATTTTAAGTCATGTTGTATATATCCATTATTTGTTTGTGTTTTGGTTATCAATTTGCAAACATCATGATAATTCATAAAGATTAGTAAGAAGATGTGTCACCGCATAACATCTGATGTCCCTACAATCGGGTCTGCTCGTAGATTTTTAAAGTGGTGATTACATCTTGTATTCTATACAATTTGTGTTATTCCCAACAATATTTGTATAAATCACTCAAGCCCCAAGTAATTCCATAACTTTAAATTGAGTTTTTTCCTTACTCTTTTCATCCCAACATCAAATAGGTTTAGTAATTGATCCTAAATTCACATATTTAGAGGAACTAGCCTCACAACTAGAGGTATAGTCTAGATACATGCTTCCCATAGCCTTAGATCATTCTAATGTTAGTCCAGATATGAATTAGATCTAAGTAGTCTGATTTCAACTAGGTGCTATCTAGGTTGCTAACAAAAATCAATGATCTTTTGGTCTTTGTTGTTGCAAGGGAACTTTCTTTTCTTCCCTACCTTACTCCCTCCTTTTAAATTTTTTTTAACATGAATCACTTTAGATTAATGCTCATTATGTATATCCATTTGTTTTTTTAATATTTTGGGCTTATATTGGCAAATACAAAGCAATTTACATCATAATAAATTCAATTAGATTGTACCACTACCATATTTACGCTGTCCCTACAGCAAGGTTTGCTTGCAGACTAGAAGGTGGTAAGTTGTAACCACATAATCTCTCTAGTAAAACTAGTGAATCCCCAAGGTTTTCCATGACCTACACTATAATCTAAGAAATATTATTCTACTATTTTCATTACGTCCTCGACACAGATACACACCAATAGTCTGAAAGGACCTGTGGATGAATTTGAATATTTTCAACCTACTATTTCTTGTCATGTACTTTTAGGTATTAGTGCTCCTCCAAATATTAAGGCGGTCAGTTTTCTCAAGAAATAGAAGTCAAATATATTTATTTAATCTAAGAGTACATACAAATTCATCAATAGTAAGTTGGTTACTCAATTTAACTATTTCATTTACCCAACTCCAAAATTTCAAATCCTAATTACATGTGGGGGTATAGTCAATTGTTATGGTAAATGGCATAATATAAAGCTATGGGAGACTACCTATTATATTATCTTTATTTTCTATTATCATGGATGGGGCTATCATTTTTTTTGGTTTGTAATGGCTCACCACTTTATTCACAATTGAGAAGAATTTTGTGTAATTATTCATGCTCATTCATTTAGAAGGAAGGATATTTGACCTGCATGGTTTATTGGCTGAATCTACGTAAATGGTTAGTTTTCATCGGATGATGAAGATGATCAAAAAATGTGTAGGTAATTATTGTGTGACTATTTTTCATAGAATTTAAATCAAACAAGGAGTCTACCCATATTGAATTACAACTAGTGGAGTTTACCCATTTAAATTTGAATCTGAGTGATTTCATGGCATAAACTGATAAACAATGAATAAAAGGGCCAAGTCAACACAAACATTTTAGATAGAGTAAAAAAAAATATTAAACACTATTAAGATTAAATACCTAAAAAATAAGGATCTATAAAAATGATAGTAACAAATATGGTCAACGCTTCAGACACTCTACAACCTACATTGTTCTGATATGTTAGTGTTCTACAGTGTATGTTATAAAAAACTAAGAATATGTACGAATAGGAATATATCTGGTCAGACATGTTCGATGATTTTTGTTCCTCTTAAAAATGTGTGTAAATTATATAGAACCCATTTTGTAAAGTAAATTTGAATTTTAAATTCGTTGGAGACTCCTTCCTATTTTTGAATACAAATGCACCTCAAGAGTAGTCAAGTCGAATTGAAGGCAACTGATATATTTAATATATTAAAATGATATTTATATATATTATATTAAAATATATACTAAAAATATATATTATATAATGTAATATAATATTATAATATTATATATCATTTAATATATTTTAATATTATTATTATATAATATATATGTTTATATAGTTTATAAATCAAATTATAAATTATTAAATATTATATATTTCAGTATAATATATTTAATATAAAATATATATTATATATATAATATTACTCTGTTATATATATATATATTCTCACACACACACATATCATGACATATAATGTATGTATATCTGTATTGGTGAGAGGGGCTATGTAAAGCGAAAGAGTGTAAAATTATAATTGATAGCTAAACTTAGTAATTTCAAACCCTTGATAATGTCAAAATATTAAATTTCATCTTTAAAGATAATTGTGGACATAGGTTGATCAGGATCTGAATCACCATGCAATGATTTAGTCTATGATGGCTTGTATTCTTTGTGTAAAGAGATAGGCCTCTTAGTATGTAATCTCTATGTCAAAGCTGAAACTCCCTTGGTTTCGATCAAGACACATCTATATTCATCAGATAAGGATCTCAATTGTGGCTGATCACATTTTGTCTTGTGATTACAATGGAGAAATTGCTTTTGTTACAATGGCACTAAAAAAATTAAAAGTGGCCAAGAGGAATTTCAGGTTCATAAATTGGATAACAAATTGAAGTGGACATATATGTTCCAAAGACACCATATATTCCATGTATGCCTACTATGCCTAGTGATGATGCATTTTCAAGTATACCACCATAGTCTTGTTTCTCTTAAAGATATTATTAATGTTACATCTTCAAAAAATGTGGATGAAACTCCATTTAATATTATGTAAGAGCCTATTTCTAAATTATTGCCATCGATTCCAAATTTTCATGATGATATTTTCACCTCTATTTCCATATTTGAACTTCTATAATTTTCATTGTAAATTGGCCTTGCAGTGAATTATTGAACATTTTTTAATTCTTATGTTCCTTTGGATGTGATCCAAAACCCATGGTAGGAGACCCATCAAGTGTAATTTATTGGGACACATATAAGTCTTGAAGCTTATATCACAAGAAAAAACATCTATTAGTATAATGCATATGGCCCTGGTGGAAATCACAATATGCATTCACATCATATTAATATCCCTATGGAAGAGGTTTACTCATATCAACCTCTAATAATACCTCAGCATATGGAGAGATATGAGTTGACGCTCAGCTAACTTCTTAATAAAAAGCACCAAAGGCTTTGTGAATCTAGTAATTTTTTGTGTGATGCATTTTGTAATACAACTCAATGTGGCATTGCCATGTTAATAGTTTGATTGGTATCATATTTTGGTTCATTTGGATTAACTTTGTAAGATGGTTTGATCTTAAATTTTGTATTGGATGAGGCCAATGTACTGGCCCCATATTTTAATAGTTTTTTTAATGCAAGGAATTTCATTTCTCGGTCATGCTCAGGATCACCCTTGATGTTTCTCATAAGTAAGAAAGTTTAGTGCCACAAAGTATGGTGGCAAGGGTTGAAATGATACCTCTAATGCAAGAGGGTTATGCAAGACATATTGTGAATCAAGCAGGTCATATATGGATACCTTTTAGGTGTTCTTCACAATGAGAGTATTTTTTCCTCCCTTGTTTTAATCATTTGTAATTAGGATTGTGAAAAAAATCCACCTTGGTTCAAAGTATTCATTAAAGTTGACATCAAGGGGGATGAAAATATATTCTCACTCGATGTATGCTCAATGTTTGATGTGATTAATAGATGTGAAAGAGGAACATCCTCTGTATAGGTCTCTATCATATTTGATATCTGACCATGTCAGATGTCTATTGTGTTATTAAATTATTTAAATTAACTAATCGAGTCACAAATGTAAATTCAAGAAAGATGACTCACTATCATATGGATTTGAATTGGTGAATTTTATCTCAAAGGTATTCCATGGGGGCTAAAAATTTAAGGAGTCAAATTCCTATTAAACAATTTCATCATGTAAATTAACAAATATAAATAAACATATTTAATAAGAATAATTATAATAAATGATAAAAATTTGTAATTATTTTTATATATAAAAACTATGTTTATTATTTATTTTTATTTATCATGTTTAAATCATTAAATATTTTTACTAAATAATTTATGTTTAAATGTTTTTTCAAAGTGGTTAGTTTTTGTCTCTTCATAATATTAAATATTTTTGAATACAATGTTATTTTACTAAATTCCTTATTCATATTCAAGTGGTGATAAATAGAAGTAAATCCATACTGATACAAAGATTTAAACACTATCACAATTCCATTGCAAATATTTTGACTATTTTTTACAAGTGTAAATCTCTTTGAATCTAGATAAGGTTCTATCCTCCAACCATAGAAATAACAAGAATCCCTCTGCCATTAACCAAAATGAACCATGCTAATTTTTGTATACATGTCCACCTCTAAATGAATTTTAATGACTTGACAGGCATGTTAAGAGTTGTTTATATATTCCACTTGAACTACAATCAAATGTTTATAAACATATTTCATACTTAATATAATTTCAACTATTTCATGTTCCCTTGATATTGAATTAAACGACCAGAAACCATTCAGAGAGTGGTAGTTATCTAAGTTTCATCCAAGAATTTTTTGAAAGTGTAGATATCTAACTATGGCTTGTAAATATGAGTTATTTTGTTTGACTAAGACTCAAAATAATATCTGCTAGATAGTTGTGTAGTGTTGACTAATTAATATTTTTAGTAAACCTCATCCATATGCATATTATAATACAATCTTGAACTAATTATACATCAAATAAATTATAATTATATAATGTCACTCCATGGTGCATCCATCCAATTTCCATGCCTCTCCATAAATGTGAATATAAGAAATTAACACACCTATAAGTATATGAAATACATCACTAGTTATTTAGAATTATGATAGGAAGCCATAATTTAGTTGGGCATTGAAAATATTATGTCGATGTTCAATACTACCACAATAAGATATTGTGGACATATTTTTAATCTAGTAATTTTTTTGCGTGGTGCATTCTGTAATACAACTTGATGTGGTGTTGTTATGTTCATTATTTGATTGGTATCACGTTTTGGTTCATTCGGATTAACTTTGTAAGATGGCTTGACCTTAAATATTGTATTGGATGAAGTCAATGTAGTGGCCCCATACTTTAGCTTGTTTAATGCAAGGATTTTCATTTCTCGGTTATGTTCAGGGTCATCCTTCATGTTTCTCATAAATAGTAAATTTCAGTGCCACAAAGTGTGGTGGCAAGGATTGAAATGGTACCTCTAATACAAGAGGGTTATGCAAGATATATTTTGAATCAAGAAGGCCATATTTTGATGAATTTTATGTGTTCTTATCAATGAGAGAATATTTTTTCTCCAATGTTTTAATCATTTATAATGAGGATTGTGAAAAATCCCCACCATGGTTCAAAGTATTCACTAAAGTTGACATCAAGGGGGATGAATATATATTCCCACTCAATGTATGTTCAATGTTTGATATGATTAATGGATGTGAAAGAGGAATGTCCTTATTCATATTCAAGTGGTGATAAAGTATAGAAGAATTAAATCCATACTGATAATTTAAGATTTAAACGTTGTCACAATTTCATTGCAAATATTTTGACTATTTTCTACAAGTCTAAATCTCTCTGATTCTAGATACGATTTTATCCTTCAACTATAGGAATGACAAAAATCCCTCTGCCATTTACCAAAATGAACCATACCAATTTTTGTATACAAGTCCACCTCTAAATCAATTTTAAAATAGAAACAATTGATAGATGATTGTGTAACATTGACTAATTATTTCTCCTAGTAAACCTTATCCATATGCGTCATTATTATAATACAATGAACTAATACATCACATTAAATATAAAAATTATTAATAATCATGGTGTCACTCCATGGTCCATCCATCCAATTTCCATGCCTCTCCATAAATACGAATACAAGAAATTAACACACTTGTAAGTTACATATGAAGTACAACATCACTAGTTATTTAAAATTATGATATGAAGCCATTAGTTGGGCATTGAAAATCTTATTTTAGCTGCTCAATACTACTAGAAGAATATATATTGGACATATGTAACCCATTAAAATTATCCATAATCAACTAAAGGCCAACCATATTCTACATGATTAGTGACATATTGAGATAGAAATATTGAAGGATGTGATCAACTTCTTTTGATGACATGTGTCTTATGATCAAATAAATTGAGGCTACGATTATATCTATGTGCATAGTTTCACTAAATTAATGAAATTCAAATAATAATATGTATAAAATAATTACAACAACATCAAATATATGTATGTACGTATATACATATATAATTATTAAATGTATATAAAATGTGAACATGGTGGTTCTTTTGTTAGGAAATATATTAAACAAATCCATATTTACACTTAAACATAATTTACAAGTTCAACTTACACATCAATATGTTGCATAAATGAAATCACATTAGCAACGCCCATGTCTGCTCCTACCCATATAGATGGAGGAGTCTCAAATGAGATCAACAATGAAACAAATAATATATCATCATTAGTTAATATATATAAAATTACATGCATCTACATAAATAAGAACTTATAATATTCAAAATTACCTCTGTATATATAAACATCAACCAAGTACCTGTAGTAATATATGAGCTACAAGACAGTTCACAATCTGGCTAGGAAAAGGATTGTATTGTCTCCTATTACAACCTAAAAAATTACATATAAATTATTATAATTTATTATTATGTAAAATATTATTATATTTTAAGCAATATTTATAATTTAACAAGTCCAACAAAAAAAATTACATATCAAATTTAAAAGATACTTGCAAAGGTGTAGGTGAGATTTCCAAACCAAATATATGTTTAAAAAAATTAGAAACGAGTAGCAAAGACAATTATAGTAGGAAGTGATCCCATTTAAAAATATGGTAAACACAAGGCTTACAATATTGATTAAGCCCCATATATCTATCATTGCCAAATATTGAAAAATGCAGAAGTTGAGCTTATGATACTGGGTGTTGTTTTAATTGAACTTTCTTTGACATCCTAGAAATATTGTATGACTTATTAACCCTCCAAAAAAGGCCCTAAAATGTAGTCATATTAATAAATCCATCAAAGATGACCCCAAAATGTCATTTCTATGACGTCCACATTTTGGGCTACAAAAATGTGCAACGACAGTTAGCCATCGCATATCTTGCAACAGCGATCAAAACCATAATATCATCTATCCAATTAGAAACACCACCATAATTGATTTACATCAAATCTTTCTTTTCATCTAATTTAATTTCTAGTTCATAGAGCACCATAGAATCTACATTAGTGTGGTCGAGTAGCAGTGTTAGTTGGACCATCTCCATGTCCACTCTCATAAACATCAGTGTAGGAAAATTGGCTCATATATTACATGATAGTCATTAAGTGTCTTAAGTGTATGTAAACTATCAATCTCTAAAACATCCTTCACTATAGAGAGGATTGTCTCAAGGTAAATTGGTTATTTCATAGAGATTCTAACAAGTTGATTAGGCACATGATATGCACCCAACCTATCTTGTCAAAAGCCTTTTTATTGGTCCTAAAAACTCTTAAAAATAAAATTAATAAAAAAATTCATTCAGGATATTAAATTTATATTAATTTTTTCTCAAAAAATATGAAGGAACCTCATTGTTGTTAAAAGTTGGAACATCATAACCATCCATCATTAGTCCCAAAAAAAATTCATCAACGAATGGTGGCAGTAATGGATTGGAAAATGTTTGAATTACATTAAAAGTGGCACATTCATTTTGGGATTACTGAATAATGAACATTTTATTCTTTTTTTCTTTTTTATCTCTCATAGTAGGAATTAAATCTCTCTATAAAATTCTCATATGTCAATTCAACATATTATTTAATCAAATTCACCTACAGTAAGGTAGGGGTCCCATGGTGGGAGATTGTTGATTATTTTTGAGGAGGTGTTGCTGAGAAATTATAAGATTATTTTTCCTAATTTATAGTCCTATGTTATTTAAAAAATTGTGCAATATACATTGCCCAAAAAACATAAGAGTATTTTACAAAAAAAAAGTTGTTTGAAAATAAATAAATAAATATAATTGGATATAAAATTATAGTTAGAAACAATGAATTCATATTATATAAAATAAAGAGTTTTTCATATTATATTACAAAAATTGTAATTGACTATAGGTGCACGAATACATGTATCTTACTAACTATGCATTACAAAAAATTGCCAACAACCTTACAGTATACACAAGTCAAAAACACCAACCAGTGTTGTTCATAAACACTGATGAACACATCTCCAGATCACTTTACGACACCTACAGTCAGAAACACATATTAATAAATTGGAGAAATAAACCAAAGGATTTGAGTGGAGAAATAAACTCATCAAGATATATATTCATTAGTGCTAAATAAATTTTAGTTTAATTTGAATTTATTCAACAGAAAAATTGTGTATCACTAATGAAATTATAGCTCCAAAGATTTGGTGGTTAACTAAAATTGTATGATCATTTTGTAAAATAGAACAGAGATTCCTTTATATAATTTATATTTAATTTAACAGTTCATATTTTTTTATTAACCGCGTTCGAAGGGCTATAAAATTAATCATTCATATTACTTGAAATTAATTCATTGTACATCTATTTTATTGCCAACAATCCCATGCTAAGTGTCATCTGCAAGACAAATTTAATGCTTGTGATACATAATTTTAGCTTTTTGATACTTGATTGCAATTTTTAATTTAATTCCTACCAAACATTAATGTTTGATAGATTTGCTCTTTGAAGTAATCTACCTTATCTGTTGTGTAAATGGTGAAGTATCATAGAGTTTTAAATCCATATCAATGATCATTTTTTTGACCTCATAATATTAAATGAAGTAGAAACTAAGTGCATTTTCATGTTACGTGTCATTATATAATACATTAAAGGCAATAAAATCTATTTAACTCTATTAAAAATGTAATATTATTTATGTACTATTAACAGTATATAGATATACATTTCTATAATATTGATAAATGAAGTTTTTGTGATTCTTATATTGAAATATTTTTTCAAGAAGAAAGTTACTTGGCTTAAAGTTTCCTATTTTAATTTAATTGATTTTACATGGATGTGATTTAGTCATGTATTTTTAAATTATCATTTTGTAACCAAGTTTGAAAGGCTACAAAATTAATCATTCATATTACTAAAAATTAATTGATTATCCATCTGCTTTATTACCCCATGTCTCATATCAAATGTCATCTATAAAACTAAATTTAATGTTTTGTGATATGTGATACGTGATTACAACTTTTAATTTAATACCCATTGTCTATCAAACATATGTTTGATAGATTTACTCTTCGAAATAATCTATCTCATATGTTGCATACATGGTGAAACACTATAGAGTATTAAATTTGTACCTGTGATCACATATTTGACCCCATAATGTTAAATAAATTAGAAACTCAATCCATTTTTATGTTATGTGGCATTATACAATACGTTAAAGGCATAAAAATTTATCTAATTTTGTTAAAAATATAATATTATTTATGTACTATTAACAATATATAGATGTATTAAAATATATTATACTGAAATATATAACATATAATATTGATTTATAACCTATATTAACATATATATTGTATGATATATTAATATTTATTAATATGAAAATATATTTTATAAAATATATAATTTATATATAATATTAATATATAATTAATTAGTTTCATATCTAAAAATATTATGATATATGTAGAGATGATTAAAAAGAGAGTTAGTCAAGCATTAGTCAAGAAATCATGAAAAATGCATTAAAGACATAACTAAACTTAGACTATCTATTCATGCGAGAATTACAAAGTATAGCAATAAATAATTGAAAGAAAGCAACATCGATTACCTTCCCAAATAGATTCACCATACAAGTGCAGCTCAAAAGCATGTTCTCCCTTGATCAAGAGTTTTTGTCTTCATCAACAATGGTGGTAGCTCCTCCCATGTCTCAATAACTATTTGCATAACCTAGGCTAAAAGCAGATGAAATCTTCAATCTAGCCTATCAAATGAAGCTTGATAATAAAAAACAATGATCAACACAAAGGATTGTGGAGACAATTTAGCATTATAAATTTGCACAAATCAAACTTCAAAATGTTGTTCATGGCCTCTCTATTTATAGATTTTTTAGATTGATCAAGATCATCCTTGACCATCCATCTCAAGATTGAGATGTGTGGCCATGAATTAATTCAATTATATAATTAAATCCATAAATATCTCTTTTAAATATTTGGTATAGAGGGGCATTTAAGAGGCATGGAGGGTTTTAATGAGGCATGGGAGACCCATAATACTAATATTTTATGCATTTATGGCTTATGGATGCAATCCCATATGATGATGTCATTAGGTGATGCAGTTAATAGAAATCTATTTTTTTTTAAATATTCAACAACTCTCATGGAAAATTCACTTAAGCTCTTGATTTGAATCAATTATCCTTAAATAAGATTAATCAATATTTATGCAATTATTTCCTCAATTAATCAAAATGGTTAGAAAGTCATATTTCTAGGTTATAATTTGACTAGAGAAGAATTCGAAGGTGATGTTAGATGCATTGGAATTGTATTCCCATTTAAGATGCTTCCAATATAAAATAACAAAGGTACATGATGTGCACCAATGAATTAGAAGAAAAGAATGATCTAGCACACAAAAAGACAAAATCATCATTTTGACTTGAAATGAATTGATCAAGGTTATGTATCACATAAAATGCATTGCCCTATTTAAGGATACTTTGACCTAAATCAACACTTGTGAATGACGATTTTGAACTATTTAATGCATTTTATGGATTTTAACCTAAAATATGCATTTGAGTGCAATTTGAGTAAGATTAACAATTTTAACACAAATGGTATTAGGAATTGGATGTCTACATTTTACCTCTATTTGAGAAGACGTAGCAAGACATTCAAGTGAAGCAATGTATTTCCAAATAAAAAAGTTGTCAACAAGAAATTGAAATAGACCCATGATGCCCCCTTGATAGGTGATACTAAGATGGAAGAGAAAGATGGACTCTCAAAAAGAGAGAGAAATTGAGAAATTAACCTATGGAATAGATCACATCCAGACAAGCTAATGCTTGCACACATGATTATCAATTATCAAAATATAATTAAAGGTATAATAGGCCCTAGTAGATGGGGGAATAGAAAAGATACAATCCATAAATATAAGGAACACACTTTAAACATAACCAATTTGAGAGTACAAGCTATGTGTTTATGACATTGATTAATCCCGAGACAAATTACACATTAAAATATTACCATCATGGGCATTAGTTTGGACAACCTGAAATTAAAGCAAAAGATAATATGGTCTCCAAAGAAAAGATAATAAGAAGCATTCCAGTAGATTAAATATGATCATGATAAAATAGTTTTGTCTTAGTAGGACAAATTTTGATCATTTGATAAAGAATAAATAATGGTTTGCCCTTGTAGAGCTAATTTGATTCTGATGTTGTTCAGAAGTGGTGCCTCAACATGGGCAATTGCTAAAGCAAAATATCTCAAGGATATAATCCAACAAATAGGTTAAAGTGAGCAAGCACAAATGTACATGCAATGATGTAATGGCTTAGAAAGCCATATAAAACCTAGCATACGAGAATGCACAAAGTGATGAGAGAGATGAAAAGAAGAATGGAGATGGCCAAGCTAACTCTAAATGTATAAGACAAGTGGATGCTACCTGCATAGGTCTATGGACTCATGCTCCAACATGAACTTTAGGCCATTGTAGTTCAGCCATGTTTGGGAGAGAATGGAATGAAGAATGATAAAAACTAACCAAAATTTGATTAGACTCACAATGTATGAAAAGAGATGCATGTCTAAGCATAGAGTCAAGTGATAAAATGCATGATACCTAGATGCTTATTTTCATATTATGAGCCTAGATTATGCAAAGTGTTTTTGAAAATTGTTCATCAGAGTGATATTGACATTAAGACTTTGAAACCTGAGCACAAAGTGTTTGCTATAACAAAATAAATTAGGCATCATAAGTATGAATAACTTCTAATGACATAATATTCCAATTATGTTGAGTTGATTTAAATGTGAATAGCTATAATTAAAGATAATGGTAAAAAAATGACCAAAACTAAAGTTACAGCTATTTACATTTAAACAAAAAAGCAAAGACAAAGAAAAAGATAAACATAAATGAACCTAACTTGAAATCAAGATATGATCAATCAAGACTTAAGTAGGAACAAAAATATTTAAAAATAAAAAGCAAGAACATCTGAACAACATGAGACCAGGATATAAATAATCAAGATCCATGTGGATCATCAAGACATTCTTAAACACAAAAGAGAAAAGAAAAATCAAATATAAAAATAAGACACCAGCAACAATCAAATAAACAAAATGGTTCAAGAATAATTTAATAACATAGGATCAAGATATAAATAATCAAGATCCATGAAAATCATCAAGATGTTCTAAAACACAAAAGAGATGAGCAAAAATATATAGGAAAACACAAGACAAGGATGAGATAAGAAGTAATAAAAAGAGAAAAGGA
This sequence comes from Torreya grandis, assembly GCA_037957365.1. NCBI lineage: Eukaryota > Viridiplantae > Streptophyta > Pinopsida > Cupressales > Taxaceae > Torreya > Torreya grandis. The sequence continues at coordinate 3,654,101 of JARHVA010001219.1, read as the reverse complement.
GAAAAAATAAAAGGAGAGATACGAAAGGACAACAAAATACCAAAAAAACATAAATAAACACATACAAACAAAAACCAAGGTAATGTAGTTTAAAGACAATTGTTCATGTATGTGTGGAGACGCATTACTTTCTGCTACAATGTAACAAAGAACAATGACACAATAGTTGTTCCCTAATTAAAGAGGAACAAAGGTAGAAGAAATAAGAGAAGAGAAGAAAAAGAAGGGGTTGGTCGAGTTGAATCTAGATGTACAAGACAAGTGGACACTGCCTACATAGTTCCATGGATGCATGTTCCAACATGAACTTCAGGTCAAATGTAGTTCTCCTAGTAAACATGATAGAAGGAAAAGGATGATCAAATCAATATGATTGATGTTATAGAAGAAATGGAAGCTATGACAAATAAATGAGAATGGTCTTGCAAACAATAAGTTAATGGGATAAGAAAGAATGATCTTGAAAAATTGCAAGTGCAAGGGACAAGATGAACTGGTGTTTATTTGCTTACAAAAAGGCAAGAGCGTAGCATGGTGGGACAAAAATATACAAATATATAGAAACGTGAGACTATTTTTGTTCTTTTGTGGATCATGTTTTGATGTTTTTGGTATTTCCAAAGTATTTCTAATGTTTTTGGTGTTTTTGGGATAAAATATGCATAAGGTGGGACCATCTAGTCAAGGAGATGCACGTCCGAGATTAGAGGTTTCAATAAAACAGTTAAGTCAATTGCAATAGCCCATGCTCATAAATCAGTGAGAGTGAGGCTTCGGTTGCTCGCAAAATGATGAGAGTGTTGCTTAGGTTGCTCAAAAAATAATGAGAGCATAGAAAATGGATGACTGAATTGACTTCAATAGAAATTGAGTGCTACTTACATAGTCCCAAAAGACCTCAAGTCAATGTAGTTCAAACAATATGATTCATAGATCACAATGGTATAATAATGCCTATAATAAAATGGTTTATGGGGTTGCCCCCAAGAGGCTAGGCAAGGACAATGTTCAATGGGTAAATGGTAAATGAAAAATGGTTATGTTGCTCTTTTTGACATGGAGATGCACGTCCTATTCAATATGTGAGACAACAACAATGCTCAGTTATAAAGTTGTTACCCAATTCTTTTTCAAAAAAAATTATCTATCAATAACTAGCAACAGATCTGGATCTCAATAATATGTTTGTGATCATCATGGGTCATTGAATTTTATTCCTTTGAACGTCAAGACAAGATATCCTTATAGCTTCTACAAAGGAAAGTATTGCCAATGATGGTATATAATGTTAGGATAAATGATATAAGTAGGAAATAAATAGGTGGGTGATAATTAAATGTATAATGAATGGGTAACAAATGAGGATCATGGATTTTAGTCACACGTAATGTTGTTGATATTAGATTTGACATAATTTTGGTTGTGGCGGGGTCGAAGACCTCTGAAGATGTTTTCGATATGACCACTAGATTATTTTATTGCTTGATCTTGAGAGTAGCTACCATCTGATTATGTTGTAGATTGGAAGTTATTTTGATTTGATCTTGAATAATATCTTCAATAAAGAGTGAAGAACTTTTATGCTCAGCTATTGGTGCCTCAATGAGGTTTTCAATAATGAATTTGTTTTGATCATCCCATAACACCTTCGAGAAGGTTTCACAAAGAGATGCTAACATTTGACTTTGATTATCTTCTAGTGCCCACAAAAAGATTTCACTAAAATATGATGAATTTGATCTTTGCTCGTCCCCTAGCACCTTCGAAAAGGTTTAACTAGAAGATTGTTCTTCTGAATAGATGTGGTCTTGGCCTACTTGAGATTTTGTAAATGGTATGTCACCATGGATGCAGTTCAACAAAGTGTGATTTTTTTGGTCTCAATCGATGTTTATGGGAGGTAGAATGTCGATATAATGGCTATGTTGGGCAGTAAGAATGGTGGGATGAATAAAGGCAATGAAATCCTCTTAGAAAATACTAGGATAACTTATGTTGATGTTGAAGTAATCATCTTCAAAAACTGTAAAAGGATCACAAATATATTCAAATTGATATGCAAGACAAGTGTAACCGATGTTATAACAACCATGACTATAATTTGTTTCTAAATTTGATTATAATGCAAAGGACTCTAAATCCAATGTCACAAATGATGTTGATTCTATTTTTAATGCTAAATCTGATGTCAGTTCAAAAATGGAACCTGTCTCTAATATTGATTCTTCATTTGATGTGGTTTTTTATATAATGTTTGGTTGAATGTTGAATGTTTTATAAGTAATGGCTTATGATGGCATAATGGGTTCAATAAAAATGGATTCATCTTGGAAGGGTTCAATATAGACTGGTTTATCTAAGTGAAGCCCCTCAAAGAGAGGGAATCGCTCAAGGGATGTCTCAAGAAAATCATGTCTATCAAAGTGAGACTCCTTAACTAGTGGAAAAAGATCAAGTGATAAGATATTGGCTTATCAAGGAGATGAGGCTCTTTAAAAATAGGTAAAATATGAATAGATAACTTATCATAGGTTGACTTGTCACAAATGAGTGTTTTGACAATAACGTCATGGTTTTGGTTCACAATTGGTTGCAAAAAATTAATTTTGAACACATTTTGGTCCTCATAAGATGGATCTTGAAGAGGTAATGGTTCTTATTTTGGCTCAAAGATCGACACAAATTTTTTAAAGTGGAGAACATTTGGTTTAGTAGGAACAAAGGTTTGTGATTCAATAATGAACTCTTCAAAAATTAGACTATTGAAGAAGGGATCAAACACAACTAGTTCATCAAATGGAAGTTTTTCAACAATAGGTTCATCAAAAACTAGTGATAGACCAAGAATGGTAATAAATGGATGCTTCCTAGTTTAGTTGCTTGTGTAAACCAAAGGAGGAGGTCCTAAAATGGTAATGACTAGATGCTTCTTATTTTGGTTGCTTGTGCAAACCAAAGGAGAAGGTCCTAAAATGGTAATAATTGGATGCTTCTTAGTTTGGTTTCTTGTGCAAACCAAAGGAGGAGGTCTGTAACCTTTATGCGTTATGGAGCTTGTTTGCTCATACAAGTTGAAGGAGAAGAAGGATACCCCAAAAAGTAACCTTCGAGCACGAAGCGTAAATCGAAGGGGAAGGATGAGGATGATGTATGACAATTGGCATGGATGTGATTAGTTTTCAATAGATAGGACTAAATAGGGCAACATCCTTAAACAAGATGGAGTGCTCATGTCTATCATAAAAATATTCTACCTTACAACTAGGGTCATAATAAACCCTATTGCAAGTGTACCTTAGTGTCATTGTTTAAAAAGAGTGTTCTCAATGTTTGATAAGATTTGGATAATGTTTTGCAAATGTTTAAACAAGATATGAATTTTTATCCTTTTCCAAACAAATGACTAAGGCACCAAAGAGACTATAAATGGAGGGTGGCTTGGAACCACACACAATTAGAAGATTTGGTTCACGAATTTACCCAACTTTTGGTAAAGTTGAAATCGTATAGATTGGAAGAGGGTAAGGTAACTCAAAGATCCAAGGTTAAAACTAGTACACCAAAGCCTAGATCTTTATGATACACCTATACCATAGAAGCCATTTTCAACTTTGAGGAGTTGATCCTAGAAAATTAGAGGAAAGTTCTCCAGATTATGAAGACAATATGAACTAAGAAATTCAAGATGTAAAAACAAACATGAATCAAGTACAAAGGTAGGACCAAATGGGTAACACAACATCACCACATGGTTCTAATAGGATAAAATATGTTATAGGACTCAACGCGTGAGCAATATGCAAGATAACTTGAGTCCAACAAGATGATAATGTGATTTTGAGTCTAATAAATGACCCTCAATCCAAATGAAAAATTAAACCCAAGTTAGAACAAGTTGTGTGCAAATAGTGAACACAATTTAACATACCAACCCTTAAAACTTAAAAGGTTTCAATTTTGAATGTGAACTATAAATGCAGGTCTTAAACATATTGGGTAAATGATCTAGACTCAATTGGACAGCATAAATGTGCCAAAGCGGGTGACATGACACAAAGTTTTTTATAATAATTTTGAAAAAAGAAAAGATAAATTTTCTAATTGGACAGTGTAATGCCTCTCTTGCTTAAGAAATTTTGAAGACAATGTGTTTTGGTTAAGTTCATTGAGTTAACATGCAGTTTTAGATAAAAATCAAGACCAAATAAACTAAAGACAAAAACAATCATCTTAAGTCTAAACTGACAAGGTTATGTGATATTGTTAGAGTCTGTCTATATACATCATTTAAGATGATTTTTAAGTGTTCTTCCAAAATTAAATGTGCATTATAGAGTAGGGTTTTTATACCCCACTTCTCTCAAATGACAATATGGTTACATGGACTTTGAGGTGCACCTTGCACCAACAATACTTCTGCAGCAAGTGGTGATTTATCTAAAAAATACAAGTTTTTAAACATTTCTAGATGGATCAATTGCATAATGGTTTTCATGCCAAATGTGTAAAAGAAGCATACTTTAATTGGGTGTCTATGGCACTTGGCTTGTTGCAAAAAAGTCATGTCCTTTTTGCAACCACTACATCTGTCACTTGCTCAATGTAGTGTGATGTCCAAAGTGCAGATACGTCTTGGTGCTTTAACCCTATAGAACTCATGAGAGGTGATGAAATCCCCCTCATAAGCCAAGTTTATATAAAATAAAAGACATAATAGAAAGACTTTATGGTCATTTCAAGGTCACCCAAACTATTGTGAGTTTTTGGGGAGTGCTTTAAATGATATTGTTTCTATCCTTTGGACTAGGCATGTTTGCAATAAAGATGATGCTTTTGATTCCAAAAATTCCCTAAAAGGGACGTATGAAACATCATACACGCAACATCCCTCTTTTTACCAATCAACTAATTAATCACCTATTGCATATAAAATTGAAAAATGAGTTCAATTTTAAGCACTAAAACAAAGATTTGGTGATATTCTTTTTGGCCCTTGGCCTTAAATTGTGAACTTTGAATGAAAATAATAAAAACTTGATCAAGAAAAACACCCTAAAAAGTTTTCATAATCACCAAAAGAAAGATTTTTTTTAGTTCATTTTAAACATCTAAAAGAGATCTAAAAGCTTGTTTTAGTAAATCTTTAGCTTGGTCCTGCAAAGAAAAAGTCAGTATGTCCTTCAGCTTTGAATCTAATTTGCAAATGAGTGAAGCAATTTCTTAAAACAAGCTCTCTATTTTGAGATCGTTGTTATACAGTCAAATCATTGTTTCCCTGTAAAATTGCAATTATCAAACAATAATATCATTGTTATGGGTTAAATCATCAGAAAAATATATTATCATTGCTTTCCTACAAAATTGTTGGTAAATAAAATTATTGTTTTAAATGAAATTGCTAGCCAAATCAACGATATCATTGTCCAAGAAATAATATCATTGTTTTAGTTGACAATATCAGTGCATAGGGTGAATAATACCACTATTTTTTGTGAAATCACTACTCAGATGAATGAAATCATTGTTCGATGAATGATATCATTGTTTAGGGCTATACAATTATTGTTTAGTAAATAGATATTTTGTTACAAATTCATTATTGTGATAGCAATGATATTGGAACAGGGAAAATTGATATTACCAGGAACAAAAATACAATTATAAAAAAAATAGAATTTTAACTTAAAATTTCACTCTTTTGACTCCATTCCAAGATTCTACATAAAATTGGTTAGTAGGTTGCTTGAAAGAGCCTTTGTGAGAAAATTCATGGAGTGCAATCCCACTAGGCATGTCAAAATGTAGAGAGGATTATAAAGAGAGTTAGTCAAGTATTAGTCAAGAAATCATGAAAACTACATTAAAAACATAACAAAACTTAGCATATCTATTCATGAAAGAATTACAAAGGATAACAATAAAAAATTGAAAGAAAGTAACATCGATTACCTTCTCAAATGGATTCATCATACAAGTGCGGCTCAAAATAATGTTCTCCCTTGAACAAGATTTATTGTCTTCATCGACAATGGTGGTAGCTCCTCCTATGTCTCAAGAATTCTTTGCATAACCTAAGCTCAAAGTAGATGAAATCTCCAATCTAGCCTATCAAACGAAGCTTGTTAATAGAAAACAATGATCAACACAAAATATTGTGGAGACAATTTAACATTATAACTTTGCACAAATCAAGCTTAAAAATGATGTTCACAGCCTCTCTATTTATAGATTTTTGAGATTGATCAGGATCAACCTTGACCATCCATCTCAAGATTGAGATGTGTGGCCATGAATTAATCAAATTATATAATTAAATCCATAAATATCCCTCATAAATATTTGGGATAGAAGGGCATTTAAGAGGCATGGAGGGTCTTAATGAGGTATGGAAGACCCATAATCTTGATATTTATGCATTTATGGCTTATGAATGCCACCCTATATAATGATGTAATTAGGTGATGCAGTTAATAGAAATCAATTTACAAAAATAAATATTCAAAAAATTTCATGAAAAATTTACTTAAGCTCTTGATTTGGATCAATTAACCTTAAACAAGGTTAATTAGCATTTGTGAAATTATTTGGAAATTGGCCCTCAATTAATCAAAATGATCAGAAAGTCATATTACTAGGTCGTAATTGAATGAAAAATAATTGAAAGGTGATGTTAGATGCGTTAAAATCATATTCCCATTTAGGATGTTGTCGACACAAAATAACAAAGGTATGTGACATGTACCAATGAATTAGAAGAAAAGAGTGATCCAGAGTACAAAAAGTCAAAATCATCATTTTGACTCGAAATGAATTGATCAAAGTTAGGTATCACATAAAATGCATTGCTCTATTTATGGATACTTTGACCTAAATTGGTACATGTAAATAAAAAGTTTGAATCATTTAATGCCTCTTATGGATTTTGACCTAAAATATGTATTTGAGTGCAATTCGAGTAAGATTGACAATTTCAACACAAATGGTGTTATGAATTAGATGTCTAAAATATATAATATATGCCAATATTTATTTAATAACTAATATAATTTATGTGTGTGTTGGTAAGAGGGGTTATGAAAGTGAAAGAGTGTAAATCAACAACTAAACCTATTAATTATTCCAAACCCATGACAATGTTGAAGTAAGTTTATATAAAGTAATTGTGGGCACAAACCTATCAAGATCTGAATCACCATGTAAATATGCATTACTCTATGATGTCTTGAATTTTTCATGTAAAGAGATAGCCTCTTATCACAATCTCTACATCAAAATTACAACTCCCTTGATTTTGATCAGGGGCATCTGTATTCGCTAGATAAGGAGTTCAGTTGTGGGTGATAAAGTTTTGTCTTGGTGATTGCAATGGATAAATTACTTTTATTACAATGGCACTAAAAAAATTAGAAGCGACCAAGAAGAATTTTGAGTTTATAAATATGATAAAAAATTAAAGTATACATATATGTTTGAAAGACACCATCTATTTCAATGTGTATGCTTACTATTATACCATCACAACTTGTTTCTTCTAAAGATATTAATAATTAATAATGTTACATCTTCAAAAAATATGGATAAAACTTCAATTATTATGAAAGAGCCTATTATTTCTAAATCATTACCATCAGTTCCAAATTTATGGCATGATGATAATTTTACTTTTATTTCCATATTTGAACTTATATAATTTTCATTGTATGTTTTTAGTAGATTATTGAACTTTTTCTAATTCTGATGATTTTTTGGATATGATCCAAAATCCATGGTAGGAGACCCATCAAGTGTAATTTATTGAGGCTCATATAAGTTAGGGATTGACCAAATATGCTTAGGAGTTGCTTATAGGTGTAGGGAGAGATATGAGTTGACACTCAACCAACTTCATAATAAGAAGCACTAAAGGCTTTATGAATCTAGTAATATTTTTACGTGATGCATTTTGTATTATAGCTCACTATGGCATTGTCATGTTCACTATTTGATTGGTATCACATTTTGGTTAATTTGAATTAACATTATAATATGGTTTGATCTTAAATTTTCATGTATTGGATGAGGTTAAGGTATTGGCCCCAAACTCTACTAGCTTGTTTAATGCAAGCAATTTCATTTCTTGATCATGCTCAGGGTCACTCAGTTATTTCTCATAAGTAGGAAATTTCAGTGCCATAAAGTGTGGAGGCAAGGGATTAAATGATACCTCTATTGCAAGAGGGTTATGCAAGACATATTGTGAATCAAGAACATGAATCATATTTTGGATGTCTTTTAGGTGTTCTTAATGATTTTTTTTTTCCTCCAATGCTTTAATCATTTATAGTGAGGATTGTGAAAAAACCCTACCTTGGTTCTTTCCCTTGATTTACAAGATTTTGTCTCAAATACAAATATATATCTAAAGACATCTATAAAAGGATTCAAGTCCAGTATATAATAATTATATATAAAAATCTATTTATAAACATACTATATAAATAGAAAGTGTTTTTGTGATAGTTGGAAATGATCTTGGTCATCATAGAATGGACCAATCAATCATCAAAATGCCTTAGAAATGCTTTTCAAATGAGTTGATAGTTGAAAATAGAATTGATAATCTTGAGATGTACCAGTTAATCATCAAAATGCTCTTGAAAAGCCTCCCAAATGAGTATGTTGTTATTTTATTGGAATGAAATTTCTTAAATCATACAAATCTACATTTAGATACAATCTATAAATGAAAAGTATATATATATATATATATATATATATATATATATATATATATATATATATATATATATATATATATATATATATATATATATATAGTAAGTGCTCTGAGGTAGTTGAAAATGGCATTGATCATCTTGGGATGTACCTGTTTGTAGTAAACTAAATCTATACAAACATCAAACTACCTAAGTAAGATTTAGAGCCATTGAAACTAAATGCAACTAAGATGAATTCACAATTCAAAATAGTATTATAATCCTAAATCTAAATATTCTAAATCATGATTAAACTAAATATAAAAACAAGAGGATTGGATTGATTATCTTAGACTTAGAATTTTGACATTATATTGACATGATCATAGACTATTGATGATGGATTAGATTGGCATGAAGACTCTTGATTGCTTTACTAATTGGACATGGATTTGCTAGATGATTTTTAGTTAGCTCTAATGGAGGAATGAAGTTGTTTAAATAGAAAGAGGAGGGAATGATCAATGGTTGAGATTCAAAATTGGCTTGGGAAGATCAAGGGTCAGGGATTATTCTTAAAAGCCTCTAGATTAAGAGGATTCTAGAGAGGGATGAGAATAGAGAGGACTTTAGAATATGATAATTTTAGAATCCTCCTAGGGACTAATTAAGATTAGGTAGAGGATTAGATAGAGATTAAGTAGGTGATTAGGGACTAGGAGTGTAGGAAAGCCTAGGAATAGGCTAGTGTATGTGGGTAGATGGGCTAAGACAATTTAAAATTCTCAAACTAAATAGATAAGTAAAAATTAGGATAAGATAATGGGGATTTAAGATATTAATTAATTGGTGGTGATGGATAAGGTTAGTAGATGATAAATAATGGACATTGGTTAAATAATTAAAAAGGGTTGATAAATTAGCAGGATGAAAGGGGATAAATTAGATAAGCGAAATTAGTCTCAACTAATAATAATATTCATGATGTTAAATGGAGCAAGCAAATTTAAATGTATACATCTTGGGATGTATCAGTCAATGGTCAAAATTCCCTTGAAAAGCTTCCCAAGAGATATAATTAAATATTGTGTTTCATCAATAATATAATTTATATAATCTTTATAAATGAAGTTTTTGTGATACTTGTATTGAAATTTTTTTTTTTAAAGGAGTAAAATTGTTTGGCTTACAGTTTTCTATTTAAATTTAATTGATTTTATATAGACGTGATTTATCCATGTGTTTTTGACCCCAATATTGGGCTTCAAAGTTGAAGTACTTGTGTTGTTGGTCGAAATGTTTAACCTTGACTCTACATTGAGATATCACACAGCTAGTTATCATGAATGAAAAGTTAATGTTTATAGATTGGTGGGTGTAGACTATTTATGCCTTCAAATAACCATAATTTATATAACCCCACAAAATTCTTTCCCAAGTCTAATTCTTTGAGTTATTAGGTATGATTTTGTGTCACATATTTTAATTACCATTTTGGGATCGAATTCATCTCCAAATATTAGTTTATAAATTCAAGAAAGACGACTTGCTCTCACAAGTATTTGGATTGGTAAATTAAATTATCTCAAAAATATTTTATGGGGCTAAAAATTAAGGATTCAAATTCCTATTAGACAATTTAATCATATAATTTAATGAACAAATATAAATAATTTTTTTTAATTAGAATAATTATAATAAACAATAAAAATTTGTAAATATTTTTATATTGAAAAAATATCTAAGTTTATTATTTATTTTTATTTATGTTTAAATTTTTAAATATTTTTATTAAATAATGTACATTGTTTAAATATTCAGTATGTTTAAATATATAAATATATTTTTAGATAATTTTGTATGTTACAAATTTCTATATAATCTTTTAAATTATTATAGAATAAAAAATTTCTACGTGCTTCAAAATCGGGGTTAAGTTTATCTTTTTCTCTTTCCATTATTTTCTCTCAGTTTTTCTCTCTTTTTAGGAGGTCAAAAAATATTTTTTTATTGACTGTTAGGTTAATTGTAGTGTTAGTGGTGGAAGAACTGACCCCATTTTTCATTGTCATTTCTATAGGTTCTTCTTGTCAAGTATTTAATCTATTTAATAGATTATTTTATTGTATCTGAAATGTGTGATTTGTTTGGCTTGACATGACCCTCTTATTCACTGTTTAACATTTTAAGTTATGAAATCGTTGAGATTTAGATAGACTTGGATTTTTGTTATGAAATACCTCAGATAATGAAATGTTGAAGATTAGTATTATTTAAATCTTATTTGTATTTAATAGGGACACAAATTGTGAATGTGAGGAGAAAGCAAACATTTTTTAATAATTGTAAGCAAATAATGAAATGGCCAAGATAATGAAATGACATAAATTATGATTGTTTAACACTTACTTGTATTCAATAGGGACCCAAATGATAAATGTGAGAGTAAAGTAGACTTTTTTTATTAACTGTAATCAAATAATGAAATGGTCGAGATAATGAAATGACGTAGATTATAATTTTTTAGCGCATACTTGTATTCAATAGGGACCCAAATGGTGAATGTGTGGGGAAATCAAACATTTTTTATTAACTATAAGCAAATAATGAAATGGTCAAGATAACGAAATGATAAAGATTAAGATTGTTTAATGTTTACTTGTATTCAATAGGGACCCAAATGGTGAATGTGTGGGGAAATCAAACATTTATTATTAATTGTAAACAAATAATGAAATGGTCAAGATAATGAAATGACAAAGATTAGGATTGTTTAATGTTTACATGTATTCAATAGGGACCCAAATTGTGAATGTGAGGGGAAAGTAGACATTTTTTAATTAACTGTAAGCAAATAATGAAATAGCCGAGATAATGAAATGGTAGATATTAAGATTGTTTAGCACTTACTTGTGTTCAATAGGGACCCAAATAGTGAATGTGAGGGGAAAATAGACATTTTTTATTAATTGTAAGCAAATAATCATAGTTAAAAAGTGTTGTGATGTGAGAGGGTTTCAATGGTTCCACCCTGTCTCTATCTCTTTGCATCGTTTGTCTGTTGACTCTATATGAGATACTACAAATTATTTCTATTTTAAATTGAGTTGAAAAGTCATTTTTTGGGTTGTTTCAGGTTATTATTATTTGAGTTGAATTGTTTCCATTTTAGACTGAGTTAAAAAGTCATTTTTTTAGGTCGCAAACTTTTTCCTCATGTCGCCTCATAAACTTTAATGAATGATTGATTGAATAACATATATCATTATTATTTGGGGTGGTGAATGTTTCCCTTGTGCTTTGATATTCATGAGTAGAGAGGTCCCATGCATTATTATATATTAAAAAATCACTTAAAAATATTTGCACCTTAAAAATAGGAGAAGCTACTGTTTAGGGAGAAGTTTTTGAGGGGTGGGAAGCAACAGGGAGCTAAAGATTTATATGGCTGGTCCTTTTTTTTTTGGTTAGCTATCATTTGCATCCAATCAATTTTTTATTTTTATTTTTAAAAAAAAAATCTATTAAAATGCTCCTATTTTTTCTTAGCAGCATGTATTTCACATAATTTTTCTAGTCTTCAGAGCACATCCACGTATATTTGGAGGATCCTCTACAGTTCTTTGGATCACCTTATATAGGTTTTCAAATCATTCCTAGACTTCTTTGAATCATCTTGTGTATGTCTTCAGAGCACACCCAAAACATCTTTAGAGCAATTTTAGAGCATCTTTGGACTGTCTTTGAAGTGTTCAATCTTTAGAGCTTACTTGTCGAATCTTCAAAACTTGTAGCTGAAAGAGTTATCAAAACTATGTGTTGCCTTTTCAAAATTACCCCATCATTGGGATGTATAATGAAAATTGGTTTTCAAACTAATTTTTACTTGGTAATGAACCAAAAAACTATCAAGATAATAAAATTATCAATAGGCCAAGATCTAAAACAATAACTCAAAATTGATTCATATTGATTGCCTTGAATTAATTACAACCCAAACCATGCTTAAATAAGCCTCAACTCAAAATAGAGTTGACATGTAAAAATTCAAAAAAAAACTAAAATCTAAAAAAAACTTTTATTTTTACCAACTACTATTTTTAGTAAGGTTTGCATGCAAGTGTGTGTAGCACTAAAAATCTCTTGAAATACTTTAAACACTAAAAATAACCTATTAGATGAATTTCAATTGAAGTTCACGTTTCATCATAAAAATATATAATTTTTAAAAATAAAAAAAATCTCAAAAAAATCAATAAACTACAATGTCAAACCCTCATATGGTCATATTTGGCCTTAGAAATATATCAAAAACACCTCTAAGCAAAATGTGTGGCTTAAATAAGTAATAAAAAAATTTAGATGGTCATTTTAACATATGGAAGAGCTCAAATAGAGCTACAGGTCAAAACTTATGGCCTCCAGAAGTTTGGCCTATTTTTTTTGCATCATTCTCCTCTGGTTGAAAATAACTTAGCTCCTGCGAGTTGCCCTAAGTGTACTGCTATCATTTTTTTTCAACATTCTTTATATTCCATTATGTAATCGAGGTGTTATCTTTTTGTTTCAATCCTTTCCACTAGATCAAATACTTGTTATAATTCCATTGCCTTGTACTCATTGTCTTCATATCCAAAACCTGCACTATCTTTTCCTTCTTTTTCTTTGAAACCTATTGCTGCCAATTTACTTTTTCATCTTCATCACCTTCCCCATCTTCTCCATCAAATTCATATAAATATGAAACATTAAATATTGGAAAGATATCAAAATTATGTGGTAAACTGATCTCATAGGCATTATCATTGATTTTCTTCACAATTCTGCATGGACCAATTTTCTTGTACTTCAACTTATTGTACATGCCTTTTGTAAATCTTTCTTTCCTCAAATAAACTATTACCAAATATCCTTCTTCAAATACCTTGAGTCTTCTTCTGACATCTGTTGATGTTTTATATTTCTCATTACTTTCCTGCAACTTTTATTTTACTCCTTATAACTATTGCATAAGCTTTGTAAATACTTCTGCATCATCACTAATTCAATCTGTAATTGGTAATTGTACCAAATCTAAAATATGCATAAGATTTCTCCCATAAACAATTTTAAATGATGATTTTCCTATTAATCTATTCATTGAACTATTATATGTAAACTCAGTTTGTGGTAAATCCAAATCCTATTACTTGGGCTTCTCTCACACTATGTATCTCAACAAATTTGCTAAGCTCCTATTCACAACTTCTGTTTGTAGGTGATACACACTAATGAATTGAAGCTTAGTACCCATCTTCTTCCACAAAATCCTCTAAAAATGACTTAAAAAATTTGTGTCCCTATTTGAAGTAATAGTTTGTGGAACACCATGCAATCTCACAATATCTTTAAAAAATAATCCTGCAACTCTAGTGGCATCATTGGTTTTCTTACATGTAATGAAATAAACCATTTAAAAAAATTTGTCTACATCAAAAATTGAATCATTTCTTCTCTATGTGTTTGATAATCTTAACACAAAATCTATACTCAAATCTATCCATGGTCTTCTTAGAACCAGTAATGGCATGTATAGCCCAGTATTTTGTGCATGCCCTTTAACCACCTAACATATTATGCACCTATAAACATACCTTGTCACATCTCTTTTTATCTTTGGCCAAAAATATTTTTTTTCCACCAAAGCTATTGTCTTCATCTTATCAAAATGTCTAACCAAACTACCACTATGTAATTCTATTATTATATTGTCTTGTAGAGACCCAACTGGAATGCACAATTATTTCCCTTTGAAAAGATAACCTTCTTACATAAGACACTCATCATGAATAGTATCTATCCCATCTGTTAATGGATTCTTGCAATGCTCAACTACCTTTTCAAAATATGGATCAGTATCATATAGTTCTTTGATAGTTTCAAATCCAACTACTTCACTCACCATAGTAGTTAATAATGCTACTCTCCTACTTAATGCATCAGCTACTTGATTCTATTTTTCTAATTTATATTTCAACATAAAAGTATACCTCTGTAATAAAAACCCCACTTTGCATGCCTACTATTCAACTTATTTTGTGTATTCACATACTTCAAAACCTCAGTCTCTGTAAATAGGATAAACTCTTCAAGCACCAAGTAATGCCTCCAATATTTTAACGCTTGTACAATTGCATAAAGTTCAACATCATAAGTAGAATATTTTGTTCTTACCTCATTCAATTTATCATTGAAATATGATATTGGCTTTCCTTCTTGATTCAACACAACACCAATTCCCACAAATGAAGCATCACAATCAACCTCAATCATTTTGTTAAAATCTAGTAATGCTAAAATTGGTCTTTATGTAATCGTTTTCTTCAAAATTTCAAAGATTTTTGTGGTTGCTCTAGTTCATGTAAATTCCTTCCCTCTTATAAAATCAGTTATTGATACCACAATACTAATTTTTTTAATACATTTTATGTAAAACGCTGCTAAACCATGAAAACTTCTTACCTTTGTAATGCTTTTTGGAATAGACCACTAAACAATTGCCTTTATCTTTTCTTCATCCATTCTCACACCATCTGTTGCAACTACAAATCCTAAAAATACCAAACTATTCTTCATAAACATGCACTTCTTTAAATGTGCATACAACTTCTTCTTCTTGATTAACAAATCTAGTAGCATTCTCAAATGTTGTAAGTGTTCTTCTTTAGTCTTAGTGAATATAAAAATATATAACCACAAATTTACCAATATATTATCATAGTTTTGTATTCATCATCCTTATAAATGTGTTAGGTTCATTAGATAATCCAAAAGGCATCACCATCTACTCATACAAGCCATCTGTAGTCTTGAACGCATTTTTCCACTCATCTCCTTCACAAATTTGAATTTGATAATAATCACTCCTTAGATCAATATTGATAAAATATTTTGCTCCTACAGGCACATCCATCATATCATATAAATGAGGTATAATAAATCTATACTTGATTTTATTTTTATTAATTACTCTACTATCCACACACATTCTCCATCCTCCATCTTTCTGTGGAGTTAGCAATGTTAGTGTTGCACATGGACTCATACTCTCTCTTATCAATTTTTTTCTTAACAATTCATTAACTTGTTTATTTAATTTTGCATACTCTAATAGACTCATCCTATAAGCTACTTGATTGGGTAGAGATTATCCTAGAATCAAATCAATGTGATGCTAAATATCTCTCTTCAATGGTAACTCATCGGGTATAAAATTTGCATATTCTTTCAAAATCTTACTATTTCTATTGGTATTTGCATCATTTTCATGTTTTCATTCTTTGTTATTAATACATAACAACCTGCCACCTTCATATCTTAGATAAATTATTTAGTAGAGAGCATGCTTTTTGTTTTCTCTACCTATTTAAGATGTAACAAGACTACCTTTGTACAACCTTTCAAAAATATGTATATGTTCTTTGCTCCATCATGAATTACTTTCCTGTCAAATTGCCATGGTATCCCCAATAATAAATGGCATGCATCCATCGGAATAACATCACATCATATTTTATCATTATAAGTTTTTTCTATAGAAAACTTGATTAAGCACCTTTTAGCTACTATAACCTTATTCCCTTTCTTAAACCATAAAATTCAATAAGGATTAGGATGTTTTTCACATTACAAATTTAGTTTCTATATCATTTATTTATAAACTATATTTTCACAACTACCACCATCTATAATTACTCTGCATACCTTTACACTTAAAGTATATCTTATTTGAAAAATGTTTGATCGTATCCATGAATCACCACCTTCTTTATTCTGTATTTGTTCCTTCTTTAGTGTGATCATTATTCTTCTCATCATGAGATTCTCTCCAACATCTGCTTTTACAACTTTAGTATTTTATTTTTCTATCTCAACCTCAATTAGATTTACTCTTGGGTGATCTTCTTGCCTCCTTTCTTGATCTTGATAGTGTGGACACTCAAATGCTTTGTGCACTTCTTATCCACATGTATAACAAACATAAGATCTATGTTGATTCAAAAACTATTCTCTAACACCATCGTAAGCTACTCTTTTAAAAACCCATGTCTATTCGCATCTTGCCTTTCTGCACCACGTCATGATTCACCTTTATTGGTATTAAACCCACCTTTGGTGGTATTAAACCCATCTCATCCCATTTTTGTAGGGGATCTGCCTCTTTTTGGACCAAGAGACGTTCTTCTGAAATTCTATCTATTTTGTTTTTCTTCTGCCTTCAAAGCTAATTGAGAAGCCTCCTCCATGCTAATTATTTTATGCATGCTTAATTAATCTTGAATAGTAAATTTCAAACCATTTACATAACTTACAACCATTTTCTCTTATATTTCATCATGTTCCACTCGTATATAAATCTTATAAAACTTGTCTTTATACTCTTATATACTATGATCTTTTTGCCTCAAATTCTAAATTTTTTTGTATAGGGTTTACGTATAATCCACATGAAAAAAATTCTCTCTCAGCTTCTTCTCCATCTTTTTCCATGAATTTTTCTTCTTTTTACCTTTCCTCTGTCTCTTTTTTTGTAGGTGATGCCACAAAATCATTACATGACCTTTCAATTTTGTGTATGCAAAGTTTACCTTCTTGTCTTCTCTCATAGTCTTCCACTCGAAGAACTTGTTCATTTTGTTTGTCTAATCTATCAATTCCTTTGGTTTTTAAAATTCTTCCATAATCTGAAACATCAACTTTGATTCCTTTATTTCTTCTTTCTAAAGCCTGAACCATCTTTTTTTCATCAATGATGGCTAATCCTATTGTTCTTTTTGTTGAATTTCTTCATCACGATTTGTGTCTTCCTCTTCTTCATCACCACCTTATCTTCTTCTTTGATTGGTGATAACCTCTATTAATTTTTTCACTTGCCTCTGCAACTCTTGTATAGTCTAGTTCATCTATGCAATACCTCCTTATTCTCTCACCATTTCATACTCTTCCAAGATTCAACTTTGCTTTGATACCAGATAATGAACCAAAAAATTATAAAAATATTAAATTGACCAATAGACCAAGATCTAAAACAATAACTCAAAATTCATTTGTATTTATTTTATTGAATTAATTACAACCCAAACCATGCTCAAAATAAGCCTCAATTTGTAATTAGAGTTGACATGCAAAAATTTAAAAAAAAAACTAGAATCTAAAAAAAACTTTCATTTTTAGCAGCAGTTGTTTTTAGTGAGTTTCGCATGCAAGTGTGTGCAGTTGCAAAAATCTCTTGAAATACTCTAAAAACTAAAATTATCCTATTGGACTAATTTAAACTGAATTTCACATCCAACCATAAAAATATACAATTTTTAAAAATAGAAAAATCTCAAAAAAAAATAATAAACTATAATTTTGGATCCTCAAATGGTCATATTTGGCCTTCAAAAAATATCAAAAACACCTCTAAATGGAAAGCGCCACTTAAATTTTTAATATGGTCATTTTGGTGCATGGAAGAGCTCAAACGGAGCTATGAATCAAAATTTATGGCCCCCAAAAGTTTGACTTATTTTTTTTGCATTACTTGGTCAATTTTTTATGTTTCCAGTTTTTAGATCTGACTAGTGCACACCTTTCAAGCTCATTTTTCAACAATAAAGGGCGTCAAATCTTGTTCAATTTTCACATAGTGATATTTAAATGTCATTAGAGTGCAATGCAAAATATAGTACACACATATTAGTATAATATGTGGAATGCACAGCTATGAAAATTAGTTTTTGTGCTGATTTTTTTACTGTCATTTTTTACATCTTCCAGTTGCTAAATCTGCCCAATGAGAAATTTGGAACCTCATTTGCATAAGATCAAATGGAGTCTAAATTCCATGAAAAACTATATGATTTTATCCTGATGGTATGAGAAGGTAATGTGATTTGTTTCACAACTGCATGATCTTCAAGTAAAAAGTTATGATGGTGCGAAGTGACTCTTTTAGGAAGGTTTATCACTTGGCCAATTTTTCATCAGAAAACACTCGGAGGAAAGGTCGTAAGGAATATTTTTATCTTTTAAAAAAACTATTTTGAGAGTTTTTTCAAGATATTTCTGTAAATATAAGATATGATGGATTGTTCTCATTTATTGCTCTATGAAGTTTCATTTTTCCATGTTTTGAAGGTGATTATGCAACTGTTTATGACTACATGTTGGCTTTTTAGCCATATATTTTGATTTGTAGCTCTATTTTCGATAATGTTTATTGTGTTAGAAAGATAACTTATCCCTATTTTCAATTATGTTGATTTCAAATTGGCAAAATATATGATCTAAATTGGTTAATATCACAACTACAATGTTATGTTGATTTGACAAGCCTTCACAAAGTGTCTATAGGCTTCTAGAAGACCAAGTGGGAGATGTGACGAATTCGGAAAGTGGCAGTGGTTAAATGGAAAGAGGAGGAAACTAAAACCATTTAATAATCCCCCTAAAAGAATGCATACTTTCTCCATGTAGGATGACATCACTCAAGTCATCATCCATTTCCCCCTCTTTTGTCTTCCATTTTCTTCTATATATCTCTCATTTTTCTCATTGTAAAAGACTACTTGCTCTTATGGTATGGCTTAATCTTACCCATTTTGTAATGAAATCACCTCTTAGCAGCAATATTAGAGTTCATTTATCTTTCTATATGCTTTCATCTTGGGTTTAATTGAGTTTATGCATGAATACTTTGTGAAGGATCTATCTTTCTTGGTTTTTGTCCTCTATCTCTTACCTCTATGTACGATAGTTTTATAGTTTTTAGTTTTAGGATGTGTTATATCAGTCATGAGGTGAAGATAGGTTCTAGATATGATCATCCCTTCCTCCTTTGTCTTATTTCCTTGAGCCTTCTTAAGAAACACTTATGCTATGAGCTAGTTATGGAGTTTGTGTGAGTGTATGAGTTCTTAGCTATCATATGTGTGTGTCTTAGATTATTGAGGAGTGTCAAATATTTGTGTATCATCCTTTATTTTATTTATTCATCCCTTTCTCCTCTTTCTAACCCTTTTCTTTGGCAATCAGTAGTTTAGAGTAGTTTGCTAAGAACCCAATTGATATATCTAGTGATAGGTTGTCGTTATACCTCTTAATTAACCAATCGATAGATTGCTATCGTTTCCAAATAGGGTAGTGTCTAACAGTTGTTTTTAATGAGACCATTTAGTATTTGAGTTGTACAGGTCATTGTTTGGGGTGTTTTACTTTTGTTTTGATTTATAAATCCTAAAAATAGTAAATAAAACTCTAACTCTAGTTTACAAAAAGGTAAATCTAAATTGTTTTTTAATCATTCACATTATCAACATTGAGAACTTAAACATCTATAACTTTGAATAAGAACTTAACAACTCCCTAGAATGATAAGGAGATGTGTGTTTAAACTCATCTCAGCATCTATTCATAAGATACAAAATCTTTATGATCTTAATGCCCAAATTTGTTTATTCAAAATATAGACAATCTAGGAGTCAAATCCCATGCTTATAAGAAGGAATTGAAATTGACTCAACTAATCATAGATAGGAAATAATTAATCTAAACTAAAGATACTTATTCGATTTACAAAATAAAGATACAAATATATCCAGACTATTTTAAGCCATTAACATGAATGGTAATGTCTAAAATAAGACATCTAAATATAGAAAGTCTATTTATAAATATCTACAAAAATAATATTCTGAGCAATAGGATCCATTTGGTCTTTAGAGCACATATAGGTATCTTCAAAGCATCCTATATAGGTTTTAGAGCACCCTATATAGGTCTTTAGAGCATTCCTAGACTTCTTTTTAGAATCTTGTGTATGTCTTTGAACCACACCTAGAGCATCTTCGAATCAATTTCAGAGCATCTTTGGAGTGTCTTCCAAATGTTTAATCTTCATAACTTGCTTGTCAAATCCTCAAAATTTTAGTCGAAAGAGCTATCAAAACTATGTGTTGCCTTCTTAAAATTACTCTGTCATTGGGATAATTTGTTGTACTTAAAATTACCCCATCCTTGGGATGTGTTGTTGTACTCAAAATTACCTCATCCTTAAGATGTGTTGTTGTGATTAGAACTACGTTATTCATCCAAATTAGATATAATAACAAAGAAAAGAATGAATAATAAATTACATACAAACAACGAATAAATTACATTCATATCCTACTTAGATCAAACTTAAATTATTAAATGAAATATAATATATAACCAAAGGCAACACTTTATGGACAGTTTATATAACTATGATGAGTTATATAAAATGCTCATCATTTCTCTCCCACACTTTACCTTTTGTAAGTCCTCTTGTAAAGAAGTGGGATGATTGATTCTTAATCCAAATTTCTTGATTCAAACCTCTGACTCTGATCATAAACTTCAAAATGATGGCCTTAGTCATGGTAGCCCCTTGGAAAGAATCCAAGATCTCTAGCAATTGTATGCGCCTAGATTTCCAATTCGACTTCTATTTGAGAATTCCAACATCACCATGGAGATAGAGGACACAGAATGATAGGAGGCCTAAACCTCATCCCAATCCAAACATCTGAACCCCTTTCCTCTAAGATCTGAGTGATTATCTAGGAAACTATTTTGGTTCATCTTAGACTCTATTTAATATTGGTAGGGTTGAGGAGTTCCCTGTGCTTCAACTCAATGGGTAATGTCTCCCACCCAGCAAGACTTGCATTGAAACTATTAGCATAATGATGGTTTAGAAAATCTCTAAAATCGGCAATATTAGATCTCAATAGCTCATGATATTTATTATTCATATACATATGATATAGTGGTTGAAAAAAAAAAAAGTTTCTTTGCTTCTATAAATTGTGGTCTCATGCATAACCTAGTGGTGCTTTGTAATTCTAGAAATCTATTATTGGTCTGTTGCCATGCCATTTGGTTGCTTAGAGTGGAGAGAAAGGCATGTAATTATGTCTCTCTAATAAATAAATTTATTAGAAAACCATATTGGTATCTTAATAACAAATTGAAAGTATAGAACTCACAAATGGCATCTTACTTTTCTTCATTGCTATTTATAAAAATGTCTATAAATACATGTTCATCTTCAATGATATGTGAAAAACTAAGGGAAATTAACTGAATATGTCGTTTATAAAATTTATCATGAAAGAAAAGAACATAATTTGATGAAGGTTGCTTGCATGCTCATAGTTTCTCAGAATAACATAAATGTGTTGGATAGAAGTTTGTGCTCTCTAAAATTGTAGTTGGGATGTTGCCAATTACTTTTGAGATTCCTCCTTAAGTTTGGAATTTTCATCGTTCATTTTTTGAATTTTCTTCTAGGTGCTATCCCAAATAGAAATTATTTCATATAACGGAATAGAGAGATCAACTCTTGTTGGACCCTCTATCTGAATTATAATTTCTCGTGTTTCTCTTTGCATGGCCTGAATAGAGGCTTGTAGCTAAAAATTTTGAGTGGTGAGCTCTATTATTCTATTAGTATGTTGGGTAAATATTGTATTTCTATCAAAAATACTTTCTCTCAGATTATTAATTAGAATACGTTTATCAACATTGTCATTTTGCAAATCAGTGATCTGAGTGTGCTTGATAGCAAGAGAATTTTATAAATTAATTAATTCTTGGATGTATGAAAACATTACACTATAGACCCTAGTTTGTTTAGCTTTTATTCCTTGAAAAATTATTTTTTATTCACTAACTCTAGTAACAGATTCTTCCCACCTTTGTTTCAAATTATAAATCATAAAGTTCTTACCTTTCAAAGTTGAACATAAAACATCTAACTCTGTTTGTTGCAGTCTGATTGTTTCCTCATGGCATGATAAAACCATGGCATGTTACAATTGTTTTTCTTCATTGAAAGAATGTGGAGAAGATGGGCCTTCTTCAATCAAGGGTGCCTTGCCCTTATCATCAATAGAGGGCACATGACGCTCTACTTCTTGAGGTATAACTTCTTCT
Source organism: Torreya grandis (assembly GCA_037957365.1). Classification (NCBI taxonomy): domain Eukaryota; kingdom Viridiplantae; phylum Streptophyta; class Pinopsida; order Cupressales; family Taxaceae; genus Torreya; species Torreya grandis. Next base: position 3,631,422 of record JARHVA010001219.1, on the reverse strand, counting down.
GCTACAGTTCCCTCTACAAATACAACTTCCTTTGTGGCCTACCAATCTTCTTCTTCTTACTGCAAGATATGTCGATAAATGCACTAGAGTTTAGTTGGAGGAGGATGAGGAGGGTCTAAAGAAATTCTCATTTACTATTTTGATCTCTGGCATAGTATCTTTAGAACCAATGGCAACGGAGATGGTCATTCTATAATTTGAACTATGGATTCTTCAATCCAGATTGTAGTGGAAAGAGGAGACGTAGGGTATGGTGTCTTTTTGGTAGGAACTAGAAAAAAAAATTAGAGGAAAGAGGGCCAAGCCTTTTCAGCCTTTGGTTTACTTAGAAAATAATAGCGATAAATAAGTGTAACCAGCCCATGATGGTGGGAAGACCTAGTACCTCATCTTATCTTTTAAGAAATATTAATCAGAGCATTGTGAAGGAAAAAGAGAAGATTGATCTTATATTATTCTCAAATAACACCTTTCCTCAAGTGAAGGAGTCTCATAGCATCTCCATCCACTACTATAAACTGACCATCATAAGTGATATATTTCATTATCTAAAAAACAACATTTTACCAAGGTTGAGGAAGAATTTATCTGAGAATTCTCTTGGCCACTCCTTAGGGGGATTTGGCTAGTCTGGGGTGTGGCTCATTTCCTTCAACAAACATATAAATCAGGTCAAAAAAACTAATCTTTTCAATGCCAACTACTCCATCTTTAGGAATTCTAGATAGAGCGCTAATCATAGAGGAATTTACTATAGTGTTCTTCCTATTAATAATAACAAGATCTTCATCAAAATTCTCATAGAATTCTTACATAATTTCTTCATGGAATCCATGAAACATTTTTAGTAAATTAAACCAACCTACTATTTCAAAGACATCTCTAGCTACTTCATCTTGTAGTAATGCATCGAAGGATTTTAGTTCACTTTTTTTTCTTTCTCCCACCCATCCTCAGAGTAAGCACTATTTAATTACAAATCTGACTATACTGTAAAAACACAGAGCTTGAATTCAAACAAGAAATAGGGGAAAAAATAGGTTAGAGATACAACACAATAATTGATGGCAATTATAGTGCAAAAATGAATAACAAATAAGGTTATATGATGTTATTATGACAAAAATGACAGTGGCAGTTATGATTATCTGTTTAGAGCATGCAAGATATAATGGGAAGATGATTTATTTGATCAAGTACTAATGATGTGTTATAAATGTCATTATTGGTAGTATTGGGAGCAATAATTATAATTAATTATGTGTCATCCCAAATATTTTTGAAAGACCCTCTATTTAAAACATTGTCACATCAATCTTGTTTAAAAAGACCATTTGGAAACATCATCACATGAAATGTATTTGAAAAGATCTTTTGAAAATACTATCACATCTAATCTATTGGAGGAGATCTTTTGAAAACACTGTCATGTTAAATTATGAATTACGGCATTGGTGGTCTAATGACATTGTCTTGATTCTTAATGATGGAGGTGGATTCTTCCCATTCATGATTTTTCATCTTAGGGGCATAGCTATCAATCTTTAGAGCATAGATTCCAATCTTCGAAGATAAACCTTCTGTCTTCAGAGTAAAACTATAGTCAATTCAGACTTTATTTATATAACACTTTATATATAAAAAGCACCTAATTTATTACAAAAACCTTATATATATTTAGCACCTTATATATATAAATAAATAACCTTATATATATGGTGTTGTTTGTATATATTTGTAGCCAATTGCATTTGCTTAATCTATGTCTTGTCTGAAGAAACAATTGGGGGCTCTATTGATGGAGGCAATGGCTGAGCTGGAGTTATCCCTTAGAAGGTAGACATCTAAGGAAGAAACCTCTCTACATGGAAGAATAAGTCATTGTAGTGTTTTTTGTCTGTATTCAATGCAATGGTATTAAAACTAGTGTCTTGAAAGACTATGTTTGTCCCATATGAATAGAGAAATAGGTCCTATTATGACTTAGTGGTAACAAACATTCTTACTTCAGCCATGGATTTTGAATTTTGATTGATGAGATCGTATATTGTCTTAATGTTGGATGAATGCACATATGTCATTTTAGGCAAGATTGATTAATGCAATGTCGATGGTGATCTTGGTTCATGTCGTATTAATGGTAAGCTTGTCAAACTTTGAATTATTTCTTTTAGTAATTAATTGTACCCAAATTTAATTTAGCTCTAATTTGAATATGATTTACCATCGATTTTAGATTTAAAGCTAAAGAGTGCCACCTTTTGACACGTGGATGCCACCTCAAATCCAGCTAAGTACTTGCATGGATTGAATATGACTAAATTGCCTAGTTGGCTCAAAATTTGGACATGTGGCACCTTTTTGTCAGGGGATCTGTAGCTCTACCAATTAGAGCATAATTGATTACTTTCTTATATGCAATTAAACATGGAATTATACCAAAATGATAAAGTAGCTAGAAACTTGAGACAGCAAAGAATTTGAGAGACAATACACACTCTTGTATTAAATACTACTAGAAGAAAATACAATAAGGAAGATGCCACTTCTTCCTCCACCTCAAAGGCTTGCCACACCTCAAGACCTTCTTCCCTCTCTCTCTTGCTCAACACAACAACTCTAAAGCCTGAGTTGCTATCCCTTCTTGAATGCTTCAGCTGATCTCCTTGACCTTACACCTGTAGATCTCCTTGACCTTGCTTGCTTCAATGCTTTTACTTGCTTTGAAAATTTTATTACAATACATGCCTTATGGGTCTTTAAATAGGATCCCATGCTTACAAAAATAGAACTCTAACTACTAAAATTAGAAACACAGCCCGCGACTTAAATTAGCCCCTTAGCATGCAAACACTTGGTTCAACTAACTTACTGTTCGTGCAACGAACAGTTCTGGACCGCACAGGTGATCGACGCTGGTCCCTGCTTGTCTGGTGCTGCCGACGTCAGCCGACTCCCTACCGTCGCTGGTCTCCTTCTCCACTACATCTGACCGATGTCGGTCATACTGTCGACGCTGGTGGCTCTGGTTCTTCAGCATCCTTTCTTTATGTGTCTGCAAATAGTTAAAGCTTTTAGCTCCACACCACAACAATCTCCCACTTGGAGATAAATAGCTGCAACTTATACCTGTACCTATACACCATCTATTTTGTTCCTTAGGCTCTGTATCCCTCTTCAATGTCACTCTTGAAGACCAACCACCACGCAAACCTGTGATGCAATACCTATATATTATGTCACAAGAATTTCGCTGCTCCCAAATTCTTCATGACATACTTCTGAACCAACTCTACCCTTAGCTCAAAAAAATCCCTGTATATGAAACCTTGCAACAAGTAACACAATACAGTAACAGGATAATGTAGCTAATATTATCCAACCTGGTAAAGATAAAATACAATGGTCAAACCTCCATTGTTCTGCAGCCTACTCAAGACCATATACCATAGCCTTCTGTCTCATGTGTCCATCCACTCTCTTCTCTAAAACAGGAATCCATCCCTCTATCCAGTGCTTCCTTCCAGCTAACAACACTACCAATAAATACATGTTTGGTTCTCCAAGGACTCACACTCCTCATCCATGCCAAGCTCCCACTGTTTCTGGATTCTACCTGCATTGCTTCTTCCATCTTCCTAGTTCATGACTATCAGTAAGCAATATAAAGAAGGTGAACAATGAATATGAGGTTCACATACCTTTCCTGACCTCCACATGGGTGTTTGAGACCTATTAATTCACCCAACATCCGTTTCAGTGACCGATCTAGGCCATCTCCCAGTCTGCTCCCGACCGATGTCGGTTCCCTGCACTGATCCTGACTACCGACGTCGTTTCCCAGGCCGATGCCGGTGTCCCTCCTGCCGACATCAGTCCTTATGACCAACGTCAGACTTCTCCTGTCTGACCTACCGACCCTGCTGGTCTGCACATGATCGATGTCGGTACCTGGATGACTGACGTCGGTGCCAAGCTACCGACATTGGTGTCTGTGTGTTCCTGTAAGTGATGAAATTTTCATCCGCGAGCTCTTCTTGGATCATACCTCTGTCCATGCTGCCCTGCTCAGATTTATTCAACCCCTGTGACTGATTTCTGTCCTTCATCTCCTCCATAAACACCAAGGCTTCTTTGTTCCTGTCAAAAGCATCAAATTTCCTCTTTCTGCAATAAACTGTATCTGTGCTTTCAAAATTTGAACACATACCTTTTGAATCAAGAACTTCCATTCCCTTCCTGTTCTTGTGACCAAGCCTATTAAGCCACATCTTTGAATCTACACCAGAAGTAGAATCAGTAATACAAGTAGACAGATAAAGAGTATCTACTTTCTTACCTCTTGCTAGAACAAGTGCTCCCTTGATAACCTTCCAAAAATCTGCTATGAGGGTTATTGTGCATCCCTCATCTCCAAACCTTCCTACAGAAATCAAACTCTGCTTCAGAATTGGAACATGCATGACCTCTTTCAACACCCACGTGTTGTCAATCTGCAATCTCAGCTACACTTTCCCTTTGCCAACTATCTGACAAGGCGTACCATCCCCTAAATAAAGAACTCCAAAGTCTCCCTGTTCATACTCGTAGAACAAATCTCTGTTTGGGGATGCATGGAAAGATGAACCAGAATCTAAAATCCAAGATCCTACCTGACTATCTGAAGAAAGTATGAGAGCATCCTGCATCACAATATTTGCATCCTTTACTTCTTCAATACCTGCATGTTGATTCTCTTTATCTCTCAACCAACACTCCTTTGTATCTCCTTTCTTTCCACAAAACCAGTAGGTAATACCTTTGGACTCGGATCTCCTTCCCGACCTTGATTTCCCTTGCTTAACCTTCTCCCTTTGCCTTTCCCTGCTTTCTGCACTTAGAGCATTCCCTGATGATTCACCTGTGTTTTTCCTGTTTATTTCTTCATTCAAGATCACACTCACAACATCATCAACTTTGAAGATTTTAGAAGCAGATGCAGAATTACTTACTGCCATAACCAAACTGTCCCAACTTTCAGGCAAAAAACATAAAATCAAGAGAGCCTTTACCTCATCATCAAAAATAATATTGACTGAAGCTAATTGGTTTACCAAACCATGGAAATCACTGAGATGAGTATGTACCGATCCACCTTCCTACATTTGCAAAGTAAATAACTACTTCATAAGATATACCTTATTAGAAGCAGAGGGTTTTTCATATAAATTCGCCAAGGACTTTATCAACTCTTCCGTTGTCTTGCACTGTGATAATCTGGAAATCACAGATGATGCAAGGCTCAGCCTTATGGAACCTAGAGCCTTCCGATCAAGAACGTTCCATTCTTCATCCTTCATGCAACCCCACCCAACGGTAAGTACAAATCCTTCTAATACAGATAGTCCTCAATCTGCATCCTCCAATGTTGATAATTCTTGCCGTTAAACTTCTCCATTCGTAGTCTACTTTCTTCTGCCATTGCTGAACTCCCACTCAATCAGAAAACCCTGTGAATGACCTGTAATCAAAAACAATACCCTGCTTCCTGCAAATCGTAGCTCTGATACCACTTGTCAGGGGATCTGTCGCTCTACCAATTAGAGCACAATTGATTACTTTCCTATATGCAATTAAACACAGAATTATACCAGAATGATGAAGTAGCTAGAAACTTGAGACAACAAAGAATTTGAGAGACAATACACACTCTTGTATTAAATACTACTAGAAGAAAATACAATAAGGAAGATGCCACTTCTTCCTCCACCTCAAAGGCTTGCCACACCTCAAGACCTTCTTCCCTCTCTCTCTTGCTCAACACAACAACTCTAAAGCCTGAGTTGCTATCCCTCCTTGAATGCTTCAGCTGATCTCCTTGAACTTACACCTGTAGATCTCCTTGACCTTGCTTGCTTCAATGCTTTTACTTGCCTTGAAAAAATTATTACAATACATGCCTTATGGGTCTTTAAATAGGATCCCGTGCTTACAAAAATAGAACTCTAACTACTAAAATTAGAAACACAGCCCGCGACTTAAATTAGCCCCTTAGCATACAAACACTCGGTTCAACTAACTAATTGTTCATGCAACGAACAATTCTGGACCGCACAGGCGATCGACGCTGGTCCCTGCTTGTCTGGTGTTGCCGACGTCGATCGACTCCTTGCCGTCGCCAGTCTCCTTCTCCACTGCATCTGACCGACGTCGGTCATACTGCCGATGCTGGTGGCTCTGGTTCTTCAGCATCCTTTCTTTGTGTGTCTGCAAATAGTTGAAGCTTTTAGCTCCACACCACAACACTTTTGATTGCCTTACAGATTCTTGGAATGTAGCTTTGTGTGATGACTCATCTGTATCTTACCATGTGGTGACTCTCAATTTATTGTGAGCTCTTGATTGGTTCCTTTTAATTCTAATACCTTGAAATGAAAATCCACTTTTGTACATGTCTGAAAGGTATCTCCTAGGAAATACCTTGAAGGTATTACAAAAGCCTTCAAAATATCACCCAGTAGTACCTTCCATGTAAAGGAAAATTCCACTTATTCCTTGAAGGGGAAATACACTCTTGTGGCTATTTGAAAGGTATCTCATAGGAGATACCTTGAAGAGGAAATCTACTCTTATGCATGTTTGAAAGGTATTGCATAATAGATACCTTGAAGGTATTACAAGGGCCTTTAATATCACCTAGTAGTGCCTTCCATGTAAAGGAAAATTATACTTATTCCTTGAAGTTGAGATCCACTTTTGTGCTTGTTTGAAAGGTCTCTCCTAGGAGATACCTTGAAGGGAAAATCCACTCTTGTTTATGTTTGAAAGGTATCTTCTAGGAGATACCTTGAATATATTACAAGAGCCTTCAAAATATCATCCAGTAGTGCCTTCCATGTAAGGAAAATTCCACTTGTTCCTTGAAGGAAAAATCCACTCTTGTGCCTCTTTGAAAGGTATCTCCTAGGAGATTCCTTGAAGGGGGAATTCACTCTTGTGCATGTTTTAAAGGTATCTCCTAGGAGATACCTTGAAGGTATTACAAGGGCCTTCAAAATATCACCCAGTAGTGCCTTCCATGTAAAGGAAAATTCCACTTGTTTCTTGAAGGAGAAATGCACTGTTGTGCCTATTTGAAAGGTATCTCCTAAGAGATACTTGAAAGGGAAAATCTACTCGCATGCATATTTGCAAGGTATCTCCTAGGATATACATTAAAGGTACTATAAGGGCCTTCAAAATACCACCCAATAGTGTCTTCTACGTAAATTAAAATTCCTCTTGTTCCTTGAAAGAGAAATCCACTCTTATGACTATTTAAAAGGTATCTCCTAAGAGATTCCTTGAAGGGAAAATCAAATCTTGTGCATGTTTGAAAGGTATATCCTAGGAGATACCCTGAAGGTATTATAAGGGTCTCCAAAATATCAACCAATAGTGCCTTTCATGTAAAGGAAAATTCCACTTGTTCCTTGGAGGAGAAATATGCTCTTGTGCTTGTTTGAAAGGTATCTCCTAAGAGATACCTTGAAGGGAAAATCCAATCTTGTGCATGTTTGAAAGGTATCTCCTACAATATACCTTTAAGGTATTACAAAGGCCTTTAAAATATCACCCAGTAGTGTCTTCTATGTAAATAAAAAATTTACTTATTCTTTGAAAGAGAAATCCATTGTTGTGCATGTTTGAAAGGTATCTCCTTAAAGGATAAATCCACTCTTTTGCATGTTTGAAAGGTATCTCCTAGGAGATTCCTTGAAGGTATTATAAAGGCCTTCAAAATATCACTCAGTAGTACCTTCCATGTAAAGGAAAATTCTACTTGTTCCTTGAAGTAGAAATCCACTCTTGTGGATGTTTGAAAGGTATCTCCTAGGAGATACCTTGAAGGGTAAATCCACTCTTGTGCATGTTTCAAAGGTATCTCCTAAGAGATACCTTGAAGGTATTACAAGGGCCTTAAAAATATCACCTAGTAGTGCCTTCCATGTAAAGGAAAATTTCACTTATTCCTTGAAGGAAAAATCCACTCTTGTGTCTGTTTGAAAGGTGTCTCCTAGGAGATACCTTGAAGAGGAAATCCACTCTTGTGAATGTTTGAAAGGTATCTCCTAGGAGATACCTTGAAAGTATTATAAGGGCCTCAAAATATTACCTAGTAGTGTCTTTCATGTAAATAAAAATTCCACTTGTTCCTTGAAGGAGAAATCCACTTTTGTGCATGTTTAAAAGGTATCTCTTAGGAGATACCTTGAAGGGAAAATCCACTCTTGTGCATGTTTGAAAGGTATCTATTAGGAGATACCTTGAAGGTATTAAAAGGGCCTTCAAGATATCACCCAGTAGTGTCTTCCATGTAAAAAAAAATTCACTTGTTCCTTGAAGGAGAAATCCACTCTTGTGCCTATTTGAAAGGTATCTCCTAGGAGATACCTTCAAGGGAGAATTCACTCTTGTGCATGTTTGAAAGTTATCTCCTATGAGATACCTTGAAGGTATTACAAAGGCCTTCAAAATATCACCTAGTAGTGCCTTCCATGTAAATGAAAATTCTACTTGTTCCTTGAAGGAGAAATCCACTCTTATATTTATTTGAAAGGTATCTCTTAGGAGATACTTTAAAGGTGAAATCAAATCTTGTGCATTTTGTTGATGCCTAAAACTCTCACTCTTAAAAAATAGCCCCCCATGGGAAGATTTATAGATTTGGGATGAACTTGCAACTTGGAGAGAAACCTCTGGGATTTTAGAAGTTGGATCTTCAAATTGATGGGGGAGGAAAAAGGTAAGAGGGAATGCAATTAAAACTAAAATAAAATAACTAAGACAATGCGTTAGAAGTTTTAAAGTCTCTACTCTTAAATTTTTATAAAATATCTTGAACTTTTAAACATCATAGACAATTAAAAGAGCATGTGAATGATGTAAAGCATGTAACATAAGCAAAAGCCAACACTATAGAAGCAAAGAATCAAAAACAATAGACAGTAGTATATTCCACTCAATTTGACACATAACTCCACATCCTCTTCATTGTTAGTTGGAAAATAAAATACAAAAGGCCTTAAAGGCACAGTATACAATATTATAGCATACTCATGAGAGGCACCTACTAATGTCATGAAATGGAAAAATAGTAACTATTGTTACTCTTATCTATAAACTAGAACTATTACAATGGCTACTCACTGATACAGTAAAAATATTCAATCAACTACCAACCAGAGCCTTAAACAAAAGAAAAGAACCCTGAATATATAGACATAAAAACCTCATGAGGAAATGACACTTGGAAACTATCACTCGTACTCATTATGAGGTTATTGTAACCGAATGGGGAGCTTAGGCTCACGAGTGTAGTTAGTCTTCAAAATCCTAGATATGGTGCTACCGTTAATGATTTATGATCCCCCACAATGTTTAGAAGGAGCACTATGGAGACACATGTATGTCTCTAAAACTACCTATAGAATTCTTGATAGAAAATGGGAGCCCACTATCCTCAACCAATGGCATTACTTGAAGTTCTGACAAAAGAATGTTATCTTAGATAAGCGTCGTAACACCATGGGTCGAGTTGGCACTACTCCTAGGTGAGATGGGAATCTTTTCATAAATAATGAGCACTAGGACACCACATAGTAGTAGTGAGAAGTGTTGAAACTCAACCAAAAATAAAAAAAGAACTTGGGAAAGATGAGGCCAACACACCATCTGATGAACTCAACAAGCACATCCACGATAAAAAGAATAACTACCCCAAAACTTCAAAATATGGATTACAATCCCTAGTTCTTGGTGGCTTGCAAGGGAATCCACCTACGAATACAAGAACCCAAAAAATTCTTATTTTTCAAATCAGTCGAGGCAAAACTACAAAAGGGGCGAGGCACATCAAACATACAACCTGAGAAGAACAATCATCAAAGGCATCCACTCTTCTTCTATGGGATGAATCTTTTCTTTAGAGATTCAAAGGTTGTATCCACATCAATCATCTCCTTGAAGGAGATGCTACTCAAGCCCTATACTACTACCAGCATCTAAAATTCCATCTAAACAAGAGGCTGTAAAATGGTCTCCACCTCAAAGACATTTGGCATTTCACTGAGAGTCATAAAGATGGTTTAGTCATTCTACTTCTTTTCCAACATCGCTTTTATTTCATCCTCTAAGAGGACCATGTCATTTGCAAGAAATGGCAAAGGGATTCCCAATTGGATAAGTTATTTGATTTGCTCCTTCATATCCCGGACCACTTAATCTAAGGCATCCAAATATGCTTGAATTTTGATGTTACCTTATTGTAGCTTAGAAACTCATTCACTTTCACCACATCCTACCTTTGATCAGCCACCTTTGTTGCTTGAAGCATCTCATATGTCACACTATAAATCTTCTGGATAAGGAACTATGAATCTTAAACCTTTGGGACATAAAGGCGAGAACTTGGTTTATGAATGTGCTCACTTATGAGCTCAATTGTTATGAGTCTATGATGAACCCAAACAATAGCTTCAAGTTTACAGTCACGTTTTTTATCATCTCCCAATAGGATACATATAATTGTTTGACCATGGGGAGGATACCCACAGTCAGAGATTAGGTGGTGAGGTTATTCTTTAGTTGTAGGATTTATTGGTCCTTAGCCAAGGACTCTTATTGTATATTCTACTATAATCATAGATGTGTACCTTCAGAGTCTAAGAGACTCTTGTGGGTCTATGTAAGCTCAAGCTCTTTCATGTGTAGCTTATTTTTTATGGCCTACTTCTCCTTCTTTAGGCCATCTATCTCAACCTCTAATTCAATTACTTGAATCTGTAGTTGGCCCTTTGATTGGCTTCTACCTAGAAGCTCTCATTGGTAATGTGGCTGAATAGGTCAGACCTCATTTTAGTGAGCTCTACATCTTTGGCCTTGGCCTCTATATTGAGGTAGTTGATATTAGCTTTCACTCTCATGAGTTCTAGATCTTTCTTTTCTAAACATCAACCTATCTTGATATAGTCCATGGTGATAGACTTCTGAGTTTCTTCTATCAACTCGACCCTGTTGATTAGTTTGGTCTGGCTGAGGTTGAGGCTAACAGTGTATATTGAATAATCCCCTAGTTGCATCTATTCTTTGGGGCTTGATTACTTGTGGCATCATGTGTGAAATCATTAGATATTGTTGTGTTGGGTTGAAGAATGAATACATGTGAGACACCACCAGGGCCTTGGCTAATTTTCCTCTCTTTTTCTTTGCTCGAGCCTCTCAAGTTTTATTAGCAGTCTATAATTGCTAGTGAAATTGTTATTGAGACTGAATTAATTCCCCCATAAAGGGGGATCTTTGTGGTAGTCTGAAAGAAATAATCACTTACTGTTGTGAAGTATCAGATGTTGTTCCCATAAAGATGAGCGGGTGAAGGGGTAGGATGGAAGGAGAGAAAGGTGGGAGGCTATGGAGAGGGGTAGTGGGAAATTATGTCATAATGGATGTGCATATGGTGGATGAAGGCATGGGAGTGAAAAGTGGTGCAAGCGAGGTAACTAATTGGGTAGAAGAAAGAGGCACAAACTTGGTGGAAACTATGAAGGGTGAAGATGGAGTGAAGAATGTAGAAGTGGGAAGAAGGGGGTGAGAAAAGCACACCATCTTTTACGTGGATCTAGTGGAGGCCTGGAAGTTTTTGTCTTAGATCTGGATTGAGATGGCTTACCTCAGGCTATCTTGAAGAGGCCTGCTATTATTTTTGGGTAGTCAAATGTGGATAAACATGAGGTGGCCAGTTTATAGGCCTCTATGTTATGGAATCTTCTTTCTCCTTTGTTGGAGGGGCATCCTCTCCTCCTTATTTGAATGAGACCTCTCCTTCTTGAGCTTCTTCTTTGTGGTGTTTGTTCTAAAGTTCTTTAAATTGTTCATCTATGTCTAGGTCTCCAAAATTTAGCTCTCGTTTCTTGATTTCCTACCTATATTTTCAATAGGCATTTATTTTCTCCTAGCTCCAACCCCTTTTCATGAGCTACACTTTCAGACCCCTTGTCATTTTCTTTGTGGGGTCAAATTCTCAAACTACTTTATAAAATGACTCCCATGGCTTGTGGGTGTTCAACTAGATCTTGGATAGATCCACATAATACTTGATATAATCCTTCACCAGTGACCTTCACTCCTCGAAGTATGTCTGGGGTTCATGATTGAATGGGGTGATGGTATTAAAGGTGGCTATGTGGCTAACCAAGTCATAGTTCCACTGGTCATTGATCTGGTTGAGGCTGAGCTCTACTAGCTTGAGCACAAGCAAACGCTCTTGTGACCTATTCACCACTATGATACCTCCCTTTGAAAATGGGGTGTCATAGATGGTAGGTCAAGTTTAACATGTCAAGTTGGCGAGCAAACTCCAAGGCTAGGGTCCTATCCTTGAGTAGGGGTAGGAACCTTAATGGCTTCCCTTTGAATTTGTGGACTTGGATGAATGTGAAATTAGCCCCAAAAAACTAGTCAACTAAAATTATGTCATCAGTGAGCCATGACCTCTAGCAGTTTGTTATTCTGAAAGTGTTGGCCTCCTACCTGAGTGTAATCAAAACTAGGGATAGGAAACACTCTAAAAATTTGTATTAATCCTACATAACCAATAAGTTTTGGGTCCACATGGAGACAGGGATCACCGTGCTAGGATGGGTGCCTATTTCAATGGCATTGATAGTGAAATATGAAGAGAATAACCCATAATTCTAGTACATGATCAGGTGGAGGAGGAAGGAGGAATACCTAAAGGTATTCTGTGCTGAGAAATTTTCTAGCTCATTGTGAATTTTAGCAGTATGAAATTTTCAACGTCCATCTTGTAAGCTTTTTCTTTATTTATTATCTTCAAAAGGGAGACTGCACTTAATTAAAAATCATGGATGTTAGCATCTAAGTCCATCATGAATATGAATGCCAGCATGGAAAGGGCATCCTTCATATCCTCTGCCACAAACTCAAAAGAGTGATAGGCAGAGGAGGCATCTCCACATAATTTTTATAGAGGGCTATGTTGATAAACTTTTACTTTAGGGCACAGCTGACCCATATACACTATGTAAGCTCTCCATACTGTAGATGTTAGGACTGGTGTTACTCAGGAGTTAGAGCATCTCCCATATTGTGTCACCACTTATATCCACTCTTAGGTGGTTATTGCCTCTAATAACGCCAGTGTTGGCATCATATTTTTCTGTACATAAGGCAATAATTTCAGGTCACAAGTACACATAAGGTACTATGTATTGAGCCAGTGTAGAGCTCCAAATTTGATACTTGAATGACTGAGTCATTGTTCTAAATCTTTTGGATCATTCAAGCATGGGCACCCTCCCATAGGCTCTTTGGGTTATTGGCCAATTTGGGATCAAAGATCCCATCTGAATAACCAAGGACCAATGAGGGGTCCTTATAGCTCCCTTTGGCAATACTCTTGACATTTGTCACTTTGGGCCTCGATTGTGCAGGGGTGGAATAATAAAATTTGCTTTTATAAAATTGTGGTTGAGGGTCTTCATGGCCACTCAATCCACAAGTTCTATGCCTCTTAGGGTGCCCTCCACTACCAAATTAGGATGTAGAAGTCTCCATCTTTCAATCCTTATAATAGTCTTTTCTTTGCTCCAAGTAAAATACTAAATATTGGTTTTCTACTTGCGATTCAGTACCCAATTTTTCACAATCCTGCACATAATTTTTTCACCAAAGACTCTTCACTCAGCTCAACTCACTGCTCTTTCAAATTCTTAATATGTTTAAGTGTTTAGCTCATTCAGGAGAGTGATTTTTGTATGCCCATACTTTTAGCATGATCATCATGAAAACTTTTTGAAATTGGGTGCCCATAAATGCTAAAGCTGATACACACATTTAGGGAGTGTCTCACAAGAGATTTGCGGTGATCCCTGTGGGAGATCATGTAATATGGAGCACCTAGATATTAATTTCAAAGGGAGTGGGGTAGGTAACCATCTATCAGTAGATGATTCAAAATTAAGGAGATCCAAGGAGTGGACACCTAACATGGATCAAAAATAACTTGTGCCAACAATACTTATTTCAAGGGAAACATCAACAAGAAAGGGAAACAAACTAACAAAAAGGAAAATTGACCAACTATGTACAAAGGGAACTAATAATTTAGTTGAAGTGCTTTAAGTGGATTTCATCAACTAGAATCTCCAAGGCATCGCCTTCTTCATCCTCTAATTTGAATGCATTACCCTACCTTTTGCTAATGATGTAAAAAGGTCCTCTCCATAGGGAATCAAACTTTACATGCTGACCCAACTTTATGACTTTTTCATCATACTTTATAACCAAGTCTCTTAGCTTGAACCCTAGGTCAAATGCCTTTTTGTTGAACCATCACTTGACTACCTATTGTTGGGTGACCTTAACATTACTAACATATTCTCTTGCTTCCTATAAATTGAGCAATTCTACCAACCTAACCTCCATCATAGAGATCCCCACTTTACATCTTTTGAAAGCTATTTGGATCCACACATGTTTGAAAGGTATCTCTTAGGAGATACCTTGAAGGTATTATAAGGGCCTTCAAAATATCACCTAGTAGTGCCTTCCATGTAAAGGAAAATTTCACTTATTCCTTGAAGGAAAAATCCACTCTTGTGCCTATTTGAAAGGTGTATCCTAGGGGATACCTTGAAAAAGAAATCCACTCTTGTGCATGTTTGAAAGGTATCTCCTAGGATATACCTTGAAGGTATTACAAGGGCCTTCAAAATATCACCCAATAGTGCCTTCCTTGTAAAGGAAAATTGCACTTGTTCCTTAAAGGAGAAATCCTCTCTTGTCCATGATTGAAATGTATCTCCTAGGAGATACCTTGAAGGGGAAATCCACTCTTGTACATGTTTGAAGGTATCTCCCAGGAGATACCTTGAAATTATTATGAAGGCCTTCAAAATATCACCCAATAGTGCCTAAATAGGAGATTATAATTGTTTAATATGCTCCCTATGTCACTAAGGAATAGGGGGAAATAAGAGACTCAATTTTAAGTCCTGAAAGACTTGGGGATTGAGTTGTTTATACAACTACCACTAGGAATAGCATAGAGATATGGTCACAACTTTCAATATTTGTCAATTATCTACCAAAATATAAAGAAACAATGGATATTTATAGAATGAAGTAAGCTAAAGTGATTCATGGGTGGCTTCAAAGGAGAGAAGGGTAAGACAGAAAAAAGAATTTGCTTAAGATGATCAAAAGTACCAGCTCTTCTAACTTTTATGACAACAACAGATAAAACAAACATTCACCAACTCTAGTGTATTGCTCAAATCTAAATAAACGTATTTGAAGCTTCAAAGGAAAATAAATGCATATGTTTAAAAACATATATTGCATAAAAATATGCATTCACAATAAATTGATTTGCACATTTTATTGCAAACAAAATGAAAACAAATAATATTTACTAACAGAGTTGTCAGCCTAGTGTCAAACTCAAGCTAACAGATGCATATATTGAGTGCTATTACCAAATTAGTCAATAAGAAAGAAATCATCAGTCATCTAAAAGCACGAGGAATAAAAACTATAGAAATACATAATCAAGCACTTTAGACAAACATTTGAATTCTTGGCTCTCTTGTATTAATTTTTATAACTATTTATGATTACAAATGAGGGGGGGAAGGATGCACTTTTTCTTGGTGCTTATATTCCATTGCCACATCCTTCTTGAACTTGAATAGATGCTTAGTAATGATATTATTTGGATCCAAAGGTCTGAAATCATCCTTAGGCAATAGGTATGAGTCCCTATACCTTGAATCCTTAATGATATCATACCACTTTGTGATCTTAGTCCTCCTCAACTTATAAGGAGTCTTATGGCAACTGTCTGCTTCTTATTTTTGAAGATGCAATCAACTCCATGTAGTAGTTGATAAGCCATCTCTTCCTCAACCTATTTCATAGGTACATAGCTTGGCAACCTAAGGGGAGCCACCATTACTCCTTCCATTTGGATGACTATGCAATCTCGTCCTTGCATCTTGTCCTTCCAAAGATACCATAAACTAGGTCAGCATATGGCATGACCTTTGGCTTCACCACGACCTTATGGAGATCATTAGCATTGATTGCACAAATGTCTAAATCCAATTGGATTATGTGAGGCCTTGTCTCGGCCTCATCAACTGCCCTAACTTCTTCTACATTGAAGTAAATGCTATTGTAATATGTGTCCCCTAAATTTATGGCCTCAAGGATGAATTCCATGTCTTTGAAAATAATTAAATTTCCATACTGGAATAAGAAGTCATCATTTCTGAGAGAGGTTCTCTTACCCATGGTGGAGGGACCTACTTGTGACATTTTTGAAATATTCTACGTAACAACCAATGTCTTTCTATATCTCTCTACAATTTTTCATCTCTAAAAATGGTGGCTGTGATGCAACCTACAAATATCTTGAGTCTTTGTCGTACTAAGAAAAGACATCTAAGAGAGAGAGAAAAATGCATATAGCTTTAATTGCAAATGTAGGTAACAATAGCTGAGTTAAGTAGCCTTTTATGAGATTACTTTGATTAATGTAGCGTAGATGGCGATTCTGGTTCATGTCATATTAATGGTGAGCTCATCAACTCTGTATGTGTTTGGAATAACCTTGAGCTATTAATTATGGCATTAAATTACATTAGAATTCAAATTTAGCTCTAATTTGAATTTGATCCACTGTCAAAGCTTTCTTTGACAAGTGTCACCTTCGAATGCTCTCTTAGAAGGCTATTGAAGATTTTAGTGATAGGTGCTACCTTCGAAAGGATATCAGAGCTTTCCTTGATAGGTGTCACCTTTGAAAAGCTTTTTGACAACTATCGACAACTTGGTATTAATTTTGTGGCTCAGATGGAGACACGCATCTCTTTCAAAGTTGATCTCATAGATCTCAGGATTCAACTTCATGGGGATGACATGCAGTACCATCATACAGGCCTAAAGGGGGCACGTGTCCCTCTCATAGGAAATGAGACCCAAGTATCCCTCTGATTTGGCATGTGTTCCCTTCAAGTTCATTCAAGATCCACACATGTCCAAACCATATTGCATCCATCTAAAACTTGTAAGAACTCACAAGTAAGACATCTAGCAACACCTAATGTGTCCAATCAAATCTTGATGGTGAAATGCATCTCTTAGAAGATACCTTGAAGGGGAAATACACTCTTGTGCATGTTTGAAAGGTATCTCCTAGGAGATACCTTTATGGTATTACAAAGGCCTTCAAATATCTCCCAGTAGTGCCTTCCATGTAAAGGAAAATTATACTTGTTCATTGAAGGATAAATCCACTCTTGTACATATTTGAAAGGCATTTCCAAAGAGATAGCTTAAAGGAGAAATCCACTCTTGCTTTTCAGACTTTAAGATAAACATCCTCATCAATCCTCACCATATTCTTGGTATAAGCATAGATATACAAAAATTAAAAATAATCGCAAATGCAATTTTTGCTACAGTCGATGGTCAGGATCCATAGCTCATCGATGACTTTATACACTATTCCCATTATAGCATCTAAAATATATGACATCATATAGAAGTGGCCCATCAGAATGGGCCACTTTTCCTTATGTGAATGATATGTTCTCTCAGCTTATAGCTTATAATTTCACCCAGGGCAAATGATGCATCACTGGTTAGTATCATATGCAATAATGGTACCCATTCTAAATTGAGGAAATAGATGTTGGGAATTCTATAGAGCCTATTGAGCAGTGTCATGTAAATCCACAATCCCATCTTGAATTTATTAATTGGAGTGGAATTCTTGCCTTTGTATGTCATGGTTTCTTTGGGGAGAAGCCATGAATTCAACACTTTTTCCATAGTATTATCTCGATTCCATGAAACTAGCCTATGTTTGTCAAAATAAGTGAGAGGTTTAGGCATCAATAGTATCCACTAGAAGATTCCTTCATGGGTAACTTGAACGTATCTCCTAGGAGATATCTTGAAGATACTACAAACCTCAATAACACTAGGCAAGTTCAATCTTGAGGTATCCAATAGGAGATTCTTTCGAGGGCCTTGTAATACCTTCACGGGTAACTTGAAGGTATCTCCTAAGAGATACCTTGAAGATATTAAAAGGACCTATTGGTGTTCTATATTTGCACCCTAGATGTGGAGGTGATTGTTCAGATCTTCCTACTCAAATCTAGTCCAACATGAGATTGATACTAGGCTATGGGTATCTTAATAATGGATCAAACCTCTAGACAAGGCCAACTTCTTTCTAAATCTATCACCTATATTAAACCTAAACTAGCACTTGCTTGGAAAAGGGAGAGAGATTTTGACAATAACTTATAAAAACATGTAAAAGAGGTGATGTACCAATGATTTTATCACTCAAACTTGCACAATACACACTATAAGACACTTTCAAGATCAAAGAAGATTAGTCCCACATAAATACTTTAGAATAAGGCATTAATCAGTTATCAAATTAGGAAGAGAGGGAAAATATCCACTTTCAAGCTGGACAACAAATTATAAATTGTACTTATAATGACCTATGAGAACTACTAAGCACTTCCTGAAGGTGAGAAAAAGTTAGACATAGACAAGGAACATACATTCACTTAACCATACTACATGAATTCATGGAACACACTTCAATCTAGCTTAAAAAATGATGGAATTAAGTGTTTATTACATCAAAAGTTGTTACAGTAAAAATCTTGGTAGAGTCTGGTCATACCAAAAAGAGGGATCCATTTCAAGTTATAGAAGCTTATATTTATAGAAAAGAGAAAGAAAGAGATCTATGCATCAAAAGAGATCCAACCACTTTCAATGGATTAGCACTCTCAAGGATGTTGACTCAGTATCCTATCAAGAAGGCACAACTTCAAAGGCCTTGTAAAAGAATTGAATGCTTAGCTGCCTCTATCTAATCACCGAATATTCATTTTGAGAATCTACACCATATTTTAATTGATTTGTTGATGAGGACTAATTATTCATGCCTCAAAACTAATGGATCCATGTCATTATATAGATTGAAAACTAATCACATTCAACGGTTTTCTTGTAGCTTTCATGTTGATGAGTCAGAACTTGCTAGATATTTGATCTCACTTTGACACTTAATAACCACCCTTTTATCTGTATCAGGTCCTAAAAGATATATTCTACATTTACAGAGCTTTAATGGCCCCCTATGATCCTAAAATATATGTTCTAGTTCAATCATGGGTTGTCTTTAAAATCAAATTCTTTGTATTTACTTGTCTTGGCAGAAAAATGGCTCGACTTCCATCAAAAATGTCCTGGGCTTGCCCTTTGTTTATTAGCTATCAAAAATTGACTTGGATAATTGACATATTGACCAATCTTACTCCGTTATATCCTACTCATCCAGATGAATGTTGATTGTCAATCTTCTACCAACTAAATGCGCTTGTGCCACTTGTTATGTATGCATTTACCCTCTGTTTCCCTAATTTTTTGACCTTACACTTGTCATTGATCTTGGATGCATGATTGAATACACGTCATTGATCTATCTGGGCCCATTAACCTATTTGTTATTGCTTGCCATTGAATCTTCTATATGATCAAATGCAGATCATTGATCTGCCTATTTGAAATCGAACGGCTACTTCATGAGGGCTCACTTTGAAGTTTGGTGCCTGTATTTGACGTCTATGTGAACATATTTGGCATTTACACGATTGTCAATATTTGATCCCCAATGGATGATTATTGAGTTTTAATTTGACATTTTCATGGATGTCTTTGAGACATTTGAAAACCAATGGTCATTTTTTGTGCTTGAATTCGATACTTGTGGGACCGTCCTAGACCTTTTTCAATTCAAACGACTACTCATCATAGCCTAAAATTGTATGTTTATGCAGCTGCCATTACCCTGCTAGAATACAAATTCCCTTGGTCATTTTCTTCATACTTTTGTATATAGGTTTTTTGTATTGGACACTTTCTCGAAGAAATGACCCTTCAGGACTTTTGCATTGACACCTTTCTTGAAATAAATACCCTTCGAGACTTTGTCTCGAGATAATTTTGTCAAAAAAATGACCCTTTGAAACTTTTTTTTGGGCTAATTTCTCAAATAAATGACCCTTCAGGATTTTTTTATCAGACACTTTGCTTAAAAAATTACCATTCGATATTTTTGTTTAGGACACTTTGTCGAAGAAATGACCATTTGAGTTTTTGTTTTGGACCAATTTCCCCAAAAGATACCCTTTGGAACTTTTATTTATGACTTTCCTTGAAAAATGACCCTTTGGGAGTTTTGTTTTGAACAAAAAGTTCAAAACAATTCCTGATACTTAGCCAAAAAACTTGAAAAAAATCCCCTAAAGGAAATATTAGCACTTAGCCAAATAAAAGATCTAAAAGATTTGAACTTAGCAAAGACCCGAAACAATTTGCTTGATTAAGGACTTAGCCCAAAAAAAGGGTTTTGCACTTAGTTTTTCTAAGGCCTGTATGATCTTCTGAACTCATCCTTAAAATGTTGCTTAATCTTTGAAGGCCTAAAAGAAATACGAAGACCTAAAGCTTATGCAGACTTGTTCCATGACCTTGAATTGCTTGGTTTCACCATGAAATGTGCTCAAGAACCTTTTTCTTTGCTCTGTAGACCTGTCCCTTAAAATTCGACAAAATATACTTTAAGCAATCTTAAAATGTTTCAAAAATTTTGCATTTTGCATGATCCCTTTGATCCACTGATTCCATCTAGAACTCTGTTCATTTGTTCAACCATTGGACCACTCTCTCAATAATAACCATGCTACATGACTATCCAGTCAAAACCTTATATGTGGGCAAAAAAATGGCCAATAGGACCCTAAACATAAAAGAAAATTCTAAATGTACAACAAGGTAATTATTCATATTTGAAACAATTAACATAACAGGGAAAATTGTTAAACTAAATTAAGGTGGAAAGAGCATGTGTGTAGGAGGACCTAAAATGCGTGATCTTATGTTCAACTTGTCATCACCAATGTGCATTCTCCTAAGTATTACAAGGCCCTTCAAGTTTTCAAGTTATCAACCAGTAGTGCTTTCAAGGTGAAGGAAAGTTCTACTGGGAGATACATTCAATGTCTTTTTGAATGTATGACACCACCCTTTGAGGTGTCTACTAGGAAATTCATTTAAGGGCCTTAAAATACACTTGTAATTCCATCATGGTTAACTTGAAGGTATCTCCTATGAGATGTCTTGTAAGAAAATTTTACTCTTGTGCATAATTGAAAGGTATCTCTTAGGAGATACATGTTGATAGGCATTTTGAAACATATTAGAAACATACTTCCTCCTCATCTTTCTCCTTTGAAACAAATATTTTTGGATTCCTTTGCCCATCATATTTTATTGGCTGGTGAACTTATAATTTATTTTTGGTTTGGTCATACCTTATTAGTTTAAGTTCAAGTTAATATATGTGTGTGTGTATGTGTGTGTGTATATATATATACATATATGTGTGTGTGTGTGTGTGTGTGTGTGTGTATATATATATATATATATATATATAGACATAGATAAATGTGTGTGTGTGTGTGTGTATGTATATATTGTTGGGGATCAACCAACAATAGATTACACTTATGAAAGCAATAAATGCAGAATATAATCAGATAGACAAGTAACTAGAATGATGAATAGCAAGAACAAGAGATAAAAGAAACCACCCTCAAAACTTGTATTAAACTCTTTACAAAAGGAATACAATTGAAGAAACTTCTTTCTTCCACACCTCTCCTAGATGTATAGATCTCTCACTAGATCTCTATCCCTCAAGAGCTCTCTCTCTCAAGAACAATCAACTCCAACAAACCTAGATTGATTCAATTCTGTATTGTTCTTCAACATACCAATTCAATAAGCTAAGAATATCTAATTCTACATATAGAATTAGGAGACTTGAGCATGCACTTAAAATAAACAGTTAAGCCTCTTAAACAAGGGCTCTAAAAATAATATTACTAATAATAGAGACGCGAGCTTAAGACTACAACTTAAACTCATCATGCAAACACTCGCTTCTGTCCTCGGAAATAGCATTCTGGACGCGCAGGTAACCGACACCGGTTCCTGCCTGCTTGCCTGTGACCGATGTCGGCCGATCAACTACCGACGCTGGCGTCTCTTCCACTGCAACTGACCGATGGCGGTCGCTCCTGACCGACACCGGTGATTGTGTAGACCCGAAACTGTTAAATGCGCTCATATGTGAAGCTTTTAGGCTCCACACCTTAACAATCTCCCACTTGGAGATAAACAGCTGCACCAGTACCTATACAGCAACATCTTCTAGCTCCTCCATCTTCAACTCAATCATGAAGACCAACAGAAGTTGAATGAAGATTCAACTTCTCCTTTGTAACCGACTTGGTTAACATATCAACCGAATTCCTATCTGTATGGATCTTCTCCAGCTTCAACTGACCATCTTCCAATACCTGTCGTATGAAGTGATACCTTAGCTGTATGTGCTTTGTTCTTGAATGAAAGACTGAATTCTTAGCCAAATAGATTACACTCTAACTGTCACTATACAATCTGCAACTCTCATGCTCCATACCAAGCTCATCCATGAACCGTGTCATCCATATCATCTCTTTGCTAGCCTCTGTGGCTGCAATATACTCTGCTTCTGTAGTTGACAAGGCAACAACCTTCTGCAACTTAGATATCCAGCTAACTATTGTTCCACCTACAGTGAAAACATAACCTGTGGTGCTCCTCTTGCCATCCAAATCACCTGCCATATCTGAATCTACATAACCATGTAGAGAAGTATCTGAACCTCCATAGCACAAATGCTTACTGCTGGTTCCTCTCAGATATCTAAGGATCCACTGAACTGCTTTCCAATGTTCCTTACCTGGATTGGCCATATACTTACTTACAACTCCCACTGCTTGGGCAATATCCGGCCTAGTACACACCATTGCATACATCAAACTCCCTACTGCGGAAGAATATGGAACTTTACTCATGTACTCTACCTCATCATGTGAATTAGGACATTGTTCTTTACTTAACTTAAAATGTCCAGCCAAAGGTGTGCTTACCGGTTTAGCATCCTGCATATTGAACCGTTTCAACACCTTGTCCACATAATCCTCTTGAGACAATATCAACCTGTGATTTTTCTTGTCTCTCTTAATGCTCATGCCAAGGATTTTCTTTGCTGCTCCCAAATCCTTCATAGCAAACGTTTGAGCTAATTTCACCTTAAGCTCAGAGATATCCTACATGTGTGATCCTGTAACCAGCATATCATCTACATACAACAATAGAATAATATATCTACCATTATCAAATCTCTTGAAATACACACAATGGTCAGATTGACACCTACTGTAGCCATGCTCAGTCATAAACCTGTCAAAATTTAAGTAACATTGCCTAGGAGCTTGCTTGAGGCCATACAAGCTTTTCTTCAATCTGCACACTAACTTCTCCTTACCCTTGACCTCAAATCCTTCCAATTGTTCCATATAAATTTCCTCATCTAAATCTCCATGAAGAAACGATGTATTAACATCTAGCTGCTCAAGATGCAAATCTTCAAAAGCAACCAAAGACAATACAACCCTTATAGAAGTCATTTTAACAACAGGAGAAAAAATCTCACCAAAGTCAATACCTGGCTTTTGTGCAAATCCTTTTACTACCAATCTGGCCTTATATCTCATCTGTCCATTCTCACCTTCTTTTAACCTGTAGGTCCATCTGTTCTTTAGTGTCCTCTTACCAGCTGGCAATTCAACCAAATCCCATGTTTGTTTCTCTCTTAAGGACTCCATCTCCTCAACCATGCCACGCTCCCATTGACTCTTGGACTCCACCTGTATTGCTTCTTCAAAACTCTCTGGTTCTCCACCATCAGTTAGCAATAATTAAAATAATGAAGGAGAATATCTAATTGGAGGCTTACTCACCCTTTTTGACCTCCTGATAGGTGTTTGAGACTCGTTCACAACACGCTGTCCACCCAAATTCTCTGACAGTGACCAACCTCGGTCACTTCCAGACCTGTTACTGGTCGACATCAGTTCTTCCTAACCGACGTCAGTGCCTATTCTACCGACGTCGGTCTCTGTATGGCCGACGCTGATTGTTGTCCTGTCGACGCCGGTTCCTACCCTACCGACGTCGGTCTCTGTGTTTTCTTGCAAGTGATTATTTCTTTTTTTCGTGAGCTCATATTGGACCTTCACCTCGTCCAATTCACCATTGCTCTGCCCAGATTGATTTAGCTTCCTCAGCTAATCACAATACATCACTTTTTCATTGAAAACAACGTCACGGCTCTCAATTACCTTGTTAGTTTCTAGATTCCACAATCTGTAACCAAAATCATCTGAGCCATAGCCAATAAATGTGCACCTCATAGACTTAGCATCTAGCTTCTTTCTATTTTCTTTATCTATGTGCACAAAGGCTTCACAACCAAAAACTTTGAGATATGAGAGATCTACCTTTTTCCCTGTCCATGCCTCTTCTGGAATTCCACCATCCAGAGTTGTAGAGGGTCCTCTGTTAATCAGGTACATTGCAGTGTCAACAGCTTGTGCCCAAAACTGTAACGGCAAACCAACATGCAATCTCATACACCTTGCACGCTCCATTATTGTCCTGTTCATCCTTTCAACAATTCCATTCTGTTGAGGTGTCCTTAGAACTGTCCTTTGCCTGTGGATTCCATGCATATAACAATAATATCTAAACTTATAGCTGCAGAACTCACCGCCATTGTCAGATCTCAGGCACTTCAACCTTTTACCTGTTTCATTCTCAACCATAGCTTTCCAAATCTTAAAAGTCTCAAATACATCAGATTTTCTCCTAATACAATAGATCCATACCTTCTTTGTAGCATCATCTATGAAAGATACATAGTACTGTGATCCTCCAATGGAAGCAACCTGAGCCAGTCCCCACACGTCTGTGTGAACAAGCTGCAACTTATGCCTCTTCTTAGTAGACCCAGTCTTGAGAAAACTAACCCTTTTCTATTTTCCAAATACACAGTGCTCACAAAACTCTAGATCTATGCCTTTTAAATCTGAAAGCATACCTTTGGACTTAAGAATTGACATCCCCTTCTCACTCATGTGGCCAAGCCTTGAGTGCCACAATTTAGCATCCACATCTGAAGTAGATAATACAGAAGGAGAATTGTTAGTAACAAAATTACACAAATAGAAAGTACCTTCTCTCTTACCTCTGGCCATAACAAGTGCACCCTTGGGCACCTTCCAAGATTCTGCTGTGAGAGTTACTGTACAACCCTCATCCCCTAACTTTCCTGCAGAAATCAAATTTCTCTTCAAGCTAGGAACATGCATCACATCTCTCAACACCCATGTGTTGCTATTCTGCATCTTCAGCTGCACTTTACCTTTGCCAATTATTTTACAGGGCTCATCATCCCCTAGATACACTATTCCAAAATCTCCATGGATATAGTCACAAAAATATTCCCTATTAGGGGTAGCATGAAAAGATGCACCAGAATCTAACACCCAAGATTTTATATTATTATGCAGAGAGAATATTAAAGGATCTTGTGCAATACCTGCAACCTTGGCTTCTTCCTTTCCTTCATGCTGATTGTCCTCCTTAGGCTTTGACCAGCAATCTCTGCTTATGTGCCCAATCTTTCCACAATTCCAGCATTGTGGCTTCCTGCCATTCCTGGATTTGGATCTTCCTCTCACCTTAGACTTTGATCTTGATCTCCTCTTGCTCTTATCTTTCTGCCTCCCCCTGCTCTCAAAACTTAAAGCATTCCCAGATGTCTCTTATGTGCTTTTCCTGCGTATTTCCTCATTCAAAATAACACTAACAACATCCTCTACTTTCAAAATATTTGATGCAGATGTTGTATTGCTAACTGCCATTACTAAGCCATGCCAGCTTTCAGGCAAAGAACATAATATCAAAAGAGCTTTTATTTCATCATCAAACACTATATTGATTGAACTTAATTGATTCACAATTCCATTGAAATCATTCAGATGAGTAGAAACAGATCCGCCTTCATTCATATGCAAATTAAATAACTGCTTCATAAGATATACCTTATTAGAAGCAGAGGGTTTTTCATACAAGTTTGCTAAAGTAGTCATCAACTCTACCGTAGACTTTGCCTGTGATAAATTAGATATCACAGTGGATGCTAGACTCAGTCTTATAGACCCCAGAGCCTTTCTGTCAAGAACTTCCCATTCTTCATCCTCCATGTCTTTGGGCTTCTTTGCAACCCCACCTAACGGTAAGTAGAGATTTTTTTGATACAGATAATCCTCTATCTGCATTCTCCAATGTTGGTAATTTTTGCCATTGAACTTTTCCATTCTTAGTTTACTTTCATCTGCCATTGCTTCTCCCACTCAAATAGAAATCCCTACAGAAACCCCTGTGAGAACCTGTAATCAATACACACTACACAGATCTGAACCACCTGTTAGTGAACCTGAGCTCTAATACCACTTGTTGGGAATCAACCAACAATAGATTACACTTATGAAAGCAATAAACGCGAAATTAAATCAGATAGACAAGTAACTAGAATGATGAATAGCAAGAACAAGAGATACAAGAAACCACCCTGAAAACTTGTATTAAACTCTTTACAAAAGGAATACAATTGAAGAAACTTCTTTCTTCCACACCTCTCCTAGATGTATAGATCTCTCACTAGATCTCTATCCCTCAAGAGCTCTCTCTCTCAAGAACAATCAACTCCAACAAACCTGGATTGATTCAATTCTGTACTGTTCTTCAACATACCAATTCAATAAGCTAAGAAGATCTAATTCTACATATAGAATTAGGAGACTTGAGCATGCACTTACAACAAATAGTTAAGCCTCTTAAACAAGGGCTCTAAAAATAATATTACTAATAATAGAGACGCGAGCTTAAGACTACAACTTAAACTCATCATGCAAACACTCGCTTCTGTCCTCGAAAATAGCATTTTGGACGCGTAGGTAACCGACGCCAGTTCTTGCCTGCTTGCCTGTGACCGACATCGGCCGATCCACTGCCGACGCCGGCGTCTCTTCCACTGCTCCTGACCGACGACGGTCGCTCCTAACCGACGACGGTCGCTCCTGACTGACGCCGGTGACTGTGTAGACCCGAAACTGTTAAATGTGCTCATATGTGAAGCTTTTAGGCTCCACACCTTAACATATATGTGTGTATATATATACACATATATGTATATATATACATATGTATGTATATATATGTATATACATATATACATATATATATATACATACATATATATATATATGTATATACATACATATATATACATACATATGTATATATATACATATATATATATATATATATGTATATATATATATATATGTATATCTATAATGAAGATTTAATATGTATTTTATATTGTAGTTAATCACAAAATAATTTCATGAACCGATGCAATATTCAACTTGCATTTTACAAAATGTCAATATTTAAATCATTTCAATTGCCTTGCAAAATGTTTTCAGGCGAGAAAAGAATTATCACACTTAAAACACAGAAGAAGGCCTCACTCTAAAAGAATTTTGATAAAAGACAAAAGAAGGCCTCATTCTATGAGAATTTGGATATAATACCATTTAAAATACCAAAATTAAAATTAAATCCACAACAAATTCTTCCATTTTATGGTGGCGAGAAAAATTCATCTTGTTGATTGGTATTTTGAGTTACTTAGTTCGTCAAACATGGATGCAGATATATACTTGTTTAGCATTACATCGAAAAAAGAATCTTCTCCGATTGAAATAATCCTTGCCTGTGATAAGGATGAACTTCAAGATGCCCTTCAATTCCAACTCAAAGATGGAACAGAGAAGAGGGAATTCTCTATCGAGCTATAGCTAATTTTAATAAATTTATACCTAGTAAAATGAAATTGGCAAAAAATAGTTTTTCTCTTTGTGAAACATTTGGGTTTCATTTGAATAGTTATGACTACCTTCAAATGTCTGGGTTGATAGACAAAGATAATTTTATCATTAGAATACAAAATATGTTGAAATAAAAATATTAACAAGGGGCAGTAACTTTTCTACTTGCCACTATGTAAACATGTATTTAAGATGTCCTATAGTCATGATAAAAAAAATATTGAAGAAAACAAGACAAGCAAGGGCAACATATTTGTATACAAATTTGAAAGAGCCCATACAAGTACTCACACTAGTGGAGAAAAATAAGATCGAATAAAAGGTTTGACCACTTTTGTTGACATAAACTTCTGATCAAACACAATGAATTTTCTACATAGTATATTTCCTCTAACAATTATGCCTTGAACATTCTTGTAAAGCTTTGTGAATTGAGGGATACTAATATCAAAATAAGAAATCTGAATGAAAGAAGGATGAATGATATAATTCATTCATTTGTAAAACATAATGAGGTTGCAATGAAGGATGTTTTGTTGATTTTTTTAATCCAATCAACCTTAAATGTATTATTGAATCAAAGGAAGTCCTAGAAGATATGTTGGAGAAAAAAAAATTAAGGTTCAAAATTGTAGATGACCAACAATGTTATGCCCTTAACCATTAGTGTGTCTAGGAATATGTGTGGTCGACTTGTGGCTTACATACCTCTTTTATTTATTTGTTACATTTCTCTATGTTCTTAGATAGGTTGACCTATGGAATAACCTTGGCTAAGTAGACTATATATAGGAGGTAGTGGTTAGTCTTTAATCATCATGTGAAGTATTCTGCTATTAGTGCATTGTTGTGGAGGTTGCCCCCTCGAAGTGATTTTGCTATATTACTTAGTATTATGTTCTACTATTAATTATCACTGTGTAATCTCTCATATTTTCTTCTTCTGCACAATATAAAATCATTTTGTGTGAATATCTAAGTAATTTCATTACAAATGGTATCAGAAATTCAATTTAGGCAAGTTTCCTTTAGTGTTTTTTTTTTAATCTGGTGAGGTGTGCCTTATGGGAGCAATGAAAGCGAAAAAATATAACTTATAATCTGGAAATAATTAATTTTTTTCATCAATGCAATATTGCTCGAAACATTTTTTTGAAAAAAAATTGGTTCTACTATTAATTATCACTATGTAATCTCTCATATTTTCTCATTCTGGACAATATAAAAGCATTTTGTGTGAATATCTAAGTAATTTCATTACAAATGGTATCATAGATTCGATTTGGGCAAGTTTATTGTAGTGTTTTTTTTTGGATCTGGCGAGGTGTGCCTTCTAGGAGCAATGAAAGTGAAAAAATATAACTTATAATCTGGAAAGAATTAATTTTTTTCATCAGCACAGTATTGCTCAAAACATTTTTTTGAAAAAAAATATTTTAAAAAAAAGGTTTGGAATTTTTTTTCCCTTGCACACTTGTAGTCATTGGATTCATCTTGACGAGATGATTATAACAGTGTATTCTATCGGTACACTTTTTTGGATACTAAAAATTTTACTCTAGTGTGAATCATTGGATTCATCTTAACAAGGTGATTGTAATGGTACTATTTCCTAGTACACTTTTTTAGATCAAAACCCTCCTAGGGTTTGTTTATGGTAGGTCCTTTAACTTGGGCAAGAAAAGGGGTACCAAAAACTCCTAAGACTCCTTTTATCGATGACATGGAATCTAGAACTTTAGATCAAGTGATTTCTCAACTTTAAGAGGACATAAACAACTTGGTGAGGCATGATGACTTTATTGCAATCCAAACTAATGTTTTAAGGATGTGCGAAGAGATTAATGGAGTTCATATTGAATTACAACATATAGCTACGCAATTGGTTGCCCTCACATCTCAGTTTCAGCGTAACAACCCTCCACTTTAGCATTCAAATCCTCCTCTCAACAACTCCCATGCTGGTATGAAACTGATGTTGCCAAAAGTGGCCATGCGTAAGTTTGATGGTAAGGATCCTCTCACTTAGATTAACTAAATTGAGAGTTTATTTGAGCTACATTAAACCCCTTGTTCTTAGAGGGTGATGGTGGTGTCTCTATATATGGAATCTGAGCAATTCATTTGGTATCGCTGGTTATGTGCTCAAAAGAAAAAGAATGGTGCTTCTGTTATATGGACTATTTTTACTTAGGAGTTGACAACTCATTATCAGAATAATGTCTCTAAGAACTATTTTAGCAAATTAGCCAAGCTGTGGCAAACAAGACCTATGAAGGATTATATTCATCAATTTTAAAAACTTTCTTTATGGGTGGAATATATCACTGAGAGAAATTTGATAGATCTATTTTTCGGTGGCCTCAAAGATAGCATCCAATATGAGGTTTGAATATTTAGCCCAACATCTATATCAGAAGTTATCCCTAAAGCACGCATGATATAAGAAGAAGAGATGGTCAAAAGGAAAACTTTCACAATTGGTCATGATCGTAACTTTTCAACACCATTATTTTCATAGCCCACCAGATTAACACAATGAAAAATTGAGGAGAAGTGAGCCGAAAGATTGTTTTATGGTTGTGACAAAAAATAGAGCAAAGACCATTGTTGTGCTGAAAAAAAGCTATTTTACATCGAAGGTGCCAATGACGATGAAGATGATGTAGAAGTACATGAGGCAGATGTAGAAGTTCTTGAAGAGGAATCTTAAGACTCTTAGCCTACTATTTCATGCCATGCCCTGTCAAGTCTTAGTACTCCTCAAACTCTTATTTCATGCCATGCCCTATCAGGTATTAGTACTCCCCAAACTCTTAAGGTGATGGGTTTCTTTAAGAAATAAAAGGTCACTATCTTGATTGATTCTGGGAGCACACACAACTTCATCCACAGTAAATGGTTGCTCATTTTAACTGGTTTATTTATCTAGCTCTAGAATTTTAGGTTATGACTGCAGATGGTGGTACTGTCAACTGTTTAGGAAAATGTCATAGTATTAAGTTGGCTATGGGAGACTACTTATTATATTCTTTTATATTTATTATTCTGATAGATGGATCTGATATTATTTTGGGAGTCCAGTGGCTCACCATTTTGGGCACTATTGAGATAAATTTTCAAGAATTATTCATGCATTTTCATTCTGAAGAAAGAACATTTGAGCTAAGAGGATTAAAGGCTAAATCTTCCCAACTTGTTAGCTCCCATCAAATGACAGATTTTTTGTAAGGGTGCTAAGGGATTTGTAGTTTGCTTGTTTTCTATAGAAGTATAGCCAACTTAGCCATCTCTACCTCTTGATCTGCAACAAATAATTGATGCACATTCCATTATTATTAGAGACATGCCAAAAGGACTTCCACCTAATCGCACGCATGATCATGCTATCACATTTATTCCTGGCAGTACACCACCCAACATCAGGTCATACACGTATCTCTATGCCCAAAAAAGTGAAATTGAAAAGATGGCACAAGAGCTGTTGGATCCTGGAAACATTCACCATAGCCAAAGTGAATATTCTTCACCAGTTGTCATGGTGAGAAAGAAAGATGACACTTGTAGGATGTGCCCTGATTACAGAGAACTCAACAAGTACACTATCAAAGATAAGTTTTCAATTCCTCTCATTGATGGTTTGCAAGATGAATTGAATGGTACTCTTTATTTTACCAAGTTAGATCTGCATTTTGGGTATCATCAAATCAAGATTCGTGATGAAGACATACATAAAATTGCTTTTAGGACTCATGAGGGCCATTATGAGTTTTTGGTTATGTTTTTTGGCCTAACAAATGCACCATCTACTTTTCATATTTTGATGAATACTATTTTTAAGCCATTTTTGAGAAAATTTCTTTTGGTATTCTTTGATGATATCGTCATTTATAATAAATATTGGGCAGACCATTTGCAACATGTGAAACAAGTACTCTCCATTTTGGAGCAAAATCAATTATATGCCAAACCTTCCAAATGTACTTTTGGGACTGGTGAGGTTGAATATTTGGGTTATTTGGTGTCTTATGAAGGAGTGAAAGTGGGTCCTAAAAAAATCCAAGCAATGGTGGACTGGCCAATTCCTAAGACACTCAAGCAACTTTGGGGATTTTTGGGGCTTACTTGTTACTATCACAGATTTGTCAAAACTTATGGTAGTGTTGCAGCCCCACTTACCTCTTTATTAAATAAAGACTCCTTTCAGTGGACTGATGCAGCTACCTGAGCATTTAAATAATTAAAATTGGCTATATGCACTACTCCGCTATTGACCACTCCTGATTTTTCTAAGACTTTTGTGATTGAATGTGACACATATGAATATGGTATGGGTGTTGTACTCATGCAAGAAGGCAAACCATTGACATTTGAAAGTTGTCAACTCAAAGGTAAATATCAGTGCAAGCTCATCTATGAGAAGGAAATGATGGCCATTTTACATGTAGTCAAACAATGGAGACCTTATTTGATGGGTCATCACTTTCAAATAAAAACTGATCATGATAGTCTTAAATATTTTTTAAAACAAAAGTTGTCATCTGAAGAACAATAGAAATGGGTAACTAAGATGCTAGGCTATCATTTTGAAATAGTCTACAAAAAAGGTAAGGACAATGTGGTGCCAGATGCACTATCTAGAAAAG
The DNA here is from genome assembly GCA_037957365.1 of Torreya grandis. NCBI lineage: Eukaryota > Viridiplantae > Streptophyta > Pinopsida > Cupressales > Taxaceae > Torreya > Torreya grandis. The sequence goes on along the minus strand of JARHVA010001219.1, from coordinate 3,598,790 downwards.
ATGAATCAGTTGAGGCATTACTATGTGCCACAACTATTTTTCAGATAGATTGGCTAGAGGAAGCATGATCAGAATGGGAACATGATAGTATTGCTCATGATTTGATTCAATATCTTCAGCAAAGTTTAGATGAATTTGAAAAATTCACATGGAAAGGTAATGCATTATGGTACAAAAATAGATTGTACCTATGTAAGAATTCTCTTCTTAAACAAAAATTCTTTCAATAACTTCATACAACTCCAATTGGGAGTCATTTAAGATTTTTGAAAACCTTTGACAGAATCAAGCAGAATTGTTTTTGGAAAGGTCTCAAGTGGGATGTCCAGAATATGTGGCTGAATGTATGATCTGTCAACAAAACAAAGACAAAACCATCAAAACTCTAGGTCTTTTACAGCCTTTATCTATCCCTAGCCAGCATTGAGAAGAGGTATCTATGAATTCCATTACAAGCTTACCAAGATCTAATGGTCAAAATGCTATCATAGTTTTTGTAGATAGTCTCAGTAAATATGCTTATTTTTGTTCATTATCTCAGCCTTTTTTGCTAGTACAGTAGCTTCTACTTTTCTCAATACAGTTCAAAAACTACATGGGACCCCTAAGATCATTGTTAGTGATAAAGATCCCATTTTTACTAGTAATTTTTGGACTGAGTTATTTATATGTTTAAGCACTCAATTGGCTCATTGTTCATCCTATCATCCTTAATCTGATGGATAAACTGAGGTAGTCAATAAATGTCTGGAAGGATATCTCCATTGTTTTGTTTCTAATAAACAGTATAAATGAGTTCATTAGCTACCACTTGTTGAATGATGGTATAATACTTATGTTCATAACTCTTCTAAAATGTCTCCTTTTGTCGCACTATATGGATACCAACCTCCATCCATCACTTCAACCTTGAAGGTCCATCCTAAGGTTCGTGCAGTTGAAGAACATATTCACCATAATAGGAGGTCCTTGCAAGTTTGCATGAAAATTTAGCTATGGCCTAAAATTACATGAAGCAACATGTAGAACAACATAGAAGTGAGAGGCATTTTGACATTGGTGATTGGGTCTTTTTTCGCTTACAGCCATACAAACAGATGTCATTAAAGTAACAAAAAAAAGATAAGTTATCCCCCAAGTTTTATGGGCCTTATCAGATCTTATAGAAAATTGGTAGTGTGGCGTACAAGTTAGATTTTCCTTCATCCACTCGCATACATATAGTATTTCATGTATCATACCTAAAAAAATTCATTGGACACAGAATTACCATTCAAATAGAATTACAAAAATTGGATGAGAAAGGTAGAGTTATTCTTGATCCTAAGGCGATCCTTCAACAACATACCAAGCAACTGCATTCTAGAGCAATTACAGAATACTTGATCAAATAGAAGAATCTGTCATGTGAAGATGCCACTTGAGAGGATGAAGCATTTATGCATCAGCATCCAGAGTTGCCACAATGTTGAGGACAACATTGTTTTGAACAGGAAGGGTGTGTTATGTCCTTAACCATTGGTGTGTCTAGGGATATGTGTGGCTGACTTGTGGCTTACATACCTCTTTTATTTACTTGTTACATTTCTCTATATTCTTAGATAGGTCAGCCTATAGAAGAACATTGGCTAAGTAGACTATATATGGGAGGTAGTCATTATTCTTTAATCATCATGTGAAGTATTCTATGATTAGTGCATTGTTGTGGAGGTTGCCCCCTTGAAGTGGCTTTGCTATATTATCCAGTATTCTATTATGCTATCAATTATCATTGTATAATCTCTCATATTTTCTTATTCTTTGAAATATAAAATCATTATGTGCAAATATCTAATTAATTTCATTACAAACACACAATTACAACACAACAAAAAATTCTTTCGAAAAAGGAATATAATTCACTATCATTGAAAAAAAAATGTTATGTTAGAAGGGCAAGATTTTTGAAAACTTGTACTCCATTCCATATTATGTAAAAAATATGTAATCAATATAATAAATCCAACAAAACAATTTATAAGGTTTCAATTGTAAAAAGAGTTTGATTTACATGTGATCTTATCCAACTGAGCGATTAGAAGAATCTTCAAATAGCAAAAAAATATAGAAGAAATACATCAACAAGATAGACACTTGTTCACACAAATGAACTATTCATCACAACAACTACAACAGAGAAAATGTCTTCTTTTCATGGAATAGCCCATTTGGGAATGTTTTGATAAGATGTATGATTTGTTTGAAAGTTATACTTCACCTGGTTCAGATAAACAAGATTTAAATATGATTGGTACAATAGTACTTAAAATATTAAAGGGATTTTAGACAAATAAAAAATAGAACTAACAAATTTATTGGAAAAAAGATCTATTTCCTTCTTGAAAACCCCTTGGTATAACAATATAGATACTTGGTGCAAAAAGGTGAAGTTGCAAAGTAACATATTATCAAAAATTGTAAATTATTTCACCAACCATGATTCAACACTACCACCAGATAAAACAATCACATTTGAAGAGGTAATGGAGCATTATATAACTTTTGAAAAAAAGTTTGATGAATTATGTGTCTTGAATAAAGGTATTTCAAAAAATAAAAAAGTTGAAAAACATTATCTCAAGATTCATTAAGCATATTGAAAAAATATCTACATAATGATGGAGCTTAGCTTCTCAGGATAGATATATAAACATTTAGCTGCCATTACGAGCCCCCATGTCTTTGGCTGTCTATTTTAAAAAAATTCAGTGAAATGTTTATTCTCGGTCTACACATTGATTTGATAATTATTGATATTTTGAATCTCATTGAAGTTTATAAGGAAGAACATATTCGCCTATTTCTTTAAGCATTGATTGATAATGTTATTGTTGGGGCTTTCAATGATTCATCATCCACAAACTAGAACATTTTTTTTACATTTATATCTCTCTCAAGAATCAGTGTGTTGGTGATTTCCATTCTATGCAAGAAATGAGTGTCATACTATGAGATCCAGATAGTGATGGATTCAATTGGACTCATATTGCAAGTATCATTTTTTGTCAAGATCCCACTGATTTTCAACTTCAATATTTTCTCCTCCATTTCCAACAAAGTAAATTAGAGGAAGGTTTTGACATCTACAAAGATGTGCCAATATTTGAAATGATTAGTTCACACAAAACAGGAAGGTCATTCAAAAATAAACTAGATAATTGTTTTTGGGAGAGATTTATCTCTACTTTCAACAATTCGGATACATATGACATGTTAGGGGTATATACAGGAGCTAGATTGGTGCGTGCTTTTACAAAATTGCAAAGAAATTTATCTTGAATTATAAAAACTGAAGAACACATAATTTTTAATCTTAAATTTCAAAATTGTTTGACAAATTCAGAGCAATGAATACAAGAACAACCGCTTCGATAAGTACCAGGTGTATAACATTTTTAATTTATTTTATAATCATGCTTCATTTTCCAAATGTAACATCTTAACAATCTTGATGTGTATGATTTATTTTTTAAATCTAACATCTTAGAAATCTTTCGGTGTGTAGCACTAATAGCATTACATGCAAGTAAAGAAATAATAATAACGAAAAATCATATCAATGAACATGACACATTGCAAGTTGAAGAATGTAAAATAAGATCATGCATATTTTTTCAATTAGATAATAATACTGACAAAATATTACTTTATTTATTTGTCTCGATTAAAATAGTTTACAATGTAGCTCTAGAACTTTGTCTCCAACATAATAACCCATGACACAGGTTAGTAGATTGTTGCCTCCACGAAAACAATACAAGGTAAAACTCTACAACAAGACACATTTTTAAAATACAAATATCAAATCAATTGATGATGAGAATTTTTAATTACTACATTATATAATACCTTTCATGGAATAAAGAACCAAAGGTTCAACAAAAGAGTGCACCCATACAATTGACAGGATCTAGAACAAAAAACAGCTCTGATACCACTTTGTTAGGATTAGGAGCACAATTGATTACCTTGTATAAGCAACTAAACACGAAATTTAACCAAAAGTAATAAGTAACTAGAAATCAAAAACAACACAGAATTTGAGAGACAATACACAATTGTATTCAATTCATTCCAGAAGGAAATACAATAAAGAGATTACACTCTTCCAACACCTCTTGGGCATACCAGTAACTCTCCCTCAAGAGTTCTTTCTCTCACAACCAATTACAACCACAACTCAAACACAGAGTTGTACCCTCCACCAGTCAGTAACAATACTGCCAGTACACAAGTACTCAAAGTACTCCAAGTAGATCTCCCTTTGATCTTGCAACAACTTGCAAATCAAACGATCTTACTTACCATGTAGATCTCCCCTGATCTTGCACAACCTGCAGATCAACCTGGTCTTGCACACCTGCAAACCTAGATCTTACAATTGGAAGGATCTCTTCCTTGTCTTTGATTACAATATAGCCCCATGGGTCTATTATATAGATCCCATGCAAACAATATTTAGACTTCTAATTACAATAATTAGAAACGCAGACTCAAGACTAAAATTAGTCTTTTACATGCAAACAAATTGTCCGTCTAAAATAAGACCAGTTCTGGAAGCGCATGCACACACAGGCTACCGACGTCGGTGCCTATCTGACCGATGTCAGCCGACCCATAACCGACGTCGGTTACTGCGAACACTGAAGATGATCGACGTCGGTTGTGCTGTCGACGTCGGTTTCTCTGTAACTCAGCAACCTCCTCCATGTTTGCATCAGTGAATCTTTTAGCTCCACAACCTAACAACAATCTACAAAAAAATTATTAAAAAAAAAGTGAAAACCCCTTTCAATAAATATGTAATTATAAAATTTCATATAAGTCTAGAATATATTAATTATCTTTATTTATTTAAACATATTACAATTGAATTTTTCTTCATGGACAGGGGATTGTACAAGACAATAAAATACAAACTTTTATTAGATTAAGATTTGGAAGTGTGGGTTCATTTTATTGTTGTGTAGACTTGAATGTGATTGTATTTACCCATTATAATGTTGTTTACATGTTTAATTTACCCATTGCAATGTTGTTTACATGTTTAATTTACCTAGTTTAAAATAACATAATATGTGTTATATTATGTCTTCAATACAATAAATTTTGATGCAAAGTATCCATATGTTCATTATCAATAAAAAAACAATAAATTATATTGTGCTAGAAACAATTATATTGTTGTTGATTTAAACATTTTTAATTTAATGTCTTATTAGAAGTATATGAAGGCGTTTCAACTATTAAGGGGTATATTCATTTGAAATTAATGATAGTGAACTTCGGCATAGAAAAGTAAATCTTTTTTTATTTGTTGTGATGGGCTGTATAAATATATAAATATTGTATTGGTATGCATAAGAATAGCTAATACTTTTATTACTGTAATAAAATAGATGTTGGTTGATCAATGTTAAATTTCTATCAACATCTATATGAAATGAATCATGGCAAAACAAGATTGTTTCAAAATATGATAAAGTTATGATCAAGTTATAAGGATTCAATATGAACATTTATATGCATATATATGTTAGAAAACTGGCAATAAAAATGATACATCCATGTATAATGAGTATAGTTACAATGTGCGTGAACATGTATTTATTTTTATATATAGTTATATGAATTTTTATAAGATTTAAGAAAATGCAAAAAAAAAATGAATCAAATGAAATGCATTATGTTTATATGTTACAATAAGAAATGCAAATCAAAAGTGCACCAACGACCAATCTAGTAACATGTAAAACATTTGCTTATAAAATATTTATGTTATATTTTTTATAATATAATATTGTTAATAAATGATTCATTTCTTTTTTAACAAATTGCATACATTTCAAAGGAGCTAAAACCGACTTCTAAAAAACTATTGATTTTGGGCTTAGATGACTTATTATTTGTTGTGCACAAAATTAAAGATATAAAAATGAATGATACAGTAAAAAAAGAAGATTATAAAGTAGAAAAAATGTCATACTACATTTGAAATCATTCCAAAGAAATTTTGAAGGTGGCACTATAGTCTTTTTTTCACATTGGCATTTGGTCAATGATAGAGAACAATCATTTAAGGATACTCATTCAAGCCATGGGTTACATAAGTTCAAATTTCATGTTTGTTTGGAGGAAAAGATATTCTAAGCCATTAAATATAAACATAAAGAAATTAGATGAAGTTATTTTTAAAAGGACCTTTGGAGATGATTTTTCAATTGCCAACATGGTATTCATTGATTGTAATTCGTATAATTATGTTACAAATCAAAAATTGAAAGTGAGTTATGTTATGTCAATTAGATATATTAGAAATGGAAGTCATAAAGATGAAAATGATTAAAAAATCAAAATGATGTCTATCATCACATTCTTAAGAGAAAATAAAAAATCCATGCCAATAGCTATGAACTAGTGTTTAGAAATATGTAACTTCGCTAAATTATGACTCTTTCAAGTTTATTTATTGATTATAAACAATAATTTGAGTAATAAACATTATCATCAATTTCATACAAATCAATTATACATTATTTCAAATATAGTTCAATTAAATTTAGATTAATCCATTCTAATTTAGAATTACTTTGATCCTGTTAATTGAAATTTGATTTATAGTTAGAGATTCTTTGAAAGCATTGAATCAAGTCTAAGTTTCAAAGCTAATCCCCTTACAAGTGAAAACTCCATTGATTTATCTTGAAATTTCCCAAGTTAATCCAGCAATATATTTTCACCTGCTCATGAAGGTTTTTCCTATGAACGACAAACAATTCTCATTAGATATTTTATTACGTAGATGAACTAATTGCTTATTATGTTTTCATCTATAATTTGGCTAGTTAAATGGTGTCATATGTCTCAGCAATGGAAGCTACGTTAAATGATCAATGATCGTTCTAAAGGCCTAGAAGGGTGCCACAGTTTGATATAGTCCAATATATTCAAAATGATCTGCTTCCAAATGGTTTGAAATAATTCAATTTATTTGGAATATAGAAAACATATTTATGAAAAAAATATTCTCCACTCCACTTTACTGAGTATAAGTTCAAATTATTTAAAATAACTCAATTTAATTAAAATGATCTATGCTCAAATAGTTTGAAATACTCCAATTTATTTAGAATATATAAAATTAATTTTTGAAGAAAATCTTCTTGAATCACTCCACTTTATAGGTATAAGCCTAAATTATTCAAAATAGCCCAATTTTTCAAAATTATCTACGCTCAAATTCTTTGAAACAGTCCAATTTATTTCTAATATAACAAATTTATTTTTGAAAAGAATTCTCTTTGTTCCATTTTAGTGGGTATAAGTCAATATTATTCAAAATAGCCCAATTTATTTGAAATGATCTATGCCCAATATGTTTGAAACACTCTAATTTATTTGGAATAAAAAAAAATTATTTGTGGAGAAAATTTTCTTCACTCTATTTTAGTGGGTATAAGTCCAAATTATTCAAAATAGTCCAATTCATTCGAAATGATCTATGCCCAAATGGTTTGAAATAGTCCAATTTATTTGAAATATAAAAAAATTATTTTTGAAGAAATTTTTCTCCACTCCACTTTAGTAGGTATAAGTCCAAATTATTCAAAATAATCTTTTTACTAAGCACGGCTCTCAAATTAAATATTTTGGAAGATCTTAACAACTCATAAAGGTAATAGTGAAAAGACTTGATATTTTGATTTTTAGAACTTTTATTTGTAGATATTCATTAATTTCAAATAGATAATTCAACTATGCAATTAATCTGGTTTAATTAGATGATTCATTTTGATAAGCAATTTATCTCTTTTAAGGTTTGATCAAGTGCCCCATTTAAAGAGTCCATAGGCCAAACTGTTAGTTGTTAGGTCGCAAGGTGATTGGGGGTGAATGCATGAAAGGTTATTATTGTATACGGGTTAGTATCCCAAATAGGGATGCCTCAATATGATTCCGAATTTTAATGAATGATGTGGTGCCAAAATTGGGACATTCAGTGATTTTTAATATTAGTTTTTAATATTTGGTAGGAATTAGTCTGAAGTTAGGTTGGAGGTTAGTTGTGGCCATAATTGGATGTCTACAGACTCTACACTTCAACGGTGCTAGATTGAAGCAAGGTTCTAGTGTTGGCATACCTTTGATTGACCTAGACAAAAAGTAGAATCTAGTCACATATAGGTTGTGATTCCCTTACACTAATAAATGGGAAAAGTATGAAGCTTTGATTCTAGGCTTATAATTTTTAGTAAAAAATTATGTCAAGCAGTTGCATAGATTTGGTGATTCAAAATTATTTATCAACAGATCAAAAACAAATATTAGTAAAAGCATTCTTACTTGAGGAAGTATAAACATAAATCCTGGGATATGATTGAATCCTTCAAAGCATTCAACATAAAAGCAGTTCCAAGAGAATAAAATTGGATAGTAGATTCATTAGTAGCTTCACCTACCAACTTAACACCACTATTGGATTCTAAAATATCAAAATTTTCAATGTAACTAGTTTGTTGTCTTTTGATCCTAGACAATGTGGAGAACTTCCAGGTCTTTTATGATGATCAATAGATCTTACAGTTTATGAGCAATTATGGAGCCTTTGAATCTCAAATAATAGATGAAAAACATGTTGAGCCTATAAATGCATAGAATCTAGGAGAAGACGGTGTCTCATAGTTGAAAGAGAATTATATACTTATGGGGATGGTCTCATTAGAGCGAGCTTTTGACATATATCCACAAGTTAAAAAGCAAAAATAGTCCAAAGCAAGTGAATTAAATTTCACTAAAGATAATTTCAGAACTAATGAACATCCTCAGTATGTCAACATTGCCTAAGTTGCACTAAAAGTGAAAGACAAAATTTAAAATATATGTCATTAAAATACAAGGATGTGATAGCATGAACATATGAGGATCTAAAAATCTTTGATTCCTGGGTCATCACAAATACTATTTCACTAAAACTAGAACACAAGCCCTTCGATCAAAATTAAAGACCAGTAAATCCAATTTTATAGTCCCTCATTCAAATAGAAGTTTAGAAACTCTTGGATTCTAATATTGTCTTTTTAATCAAACATTTCACATAGGTTACTAACTTAGTACCTATCAAGAGAAAAAATGGGTGAATTAGGCTATGTGTCAACTTCAGGAACTTGAATAGAGCATTAGGAAAGGATAATTGTCCTTTGCCCTCCTTGAATGAAGTAATCCAGATGATTAGTGGGTCTGAGATGATGTCCTTTTTATAAGAAATTTTAGGTTATAATCAAGTGTTTGTGAAACCAAAAGATAGAATGAATACTAATTTTACCATCAAGTGGGGTACTTTTGCATATAAAAGGATGTCTTTTGCCCTAATTAATACAGGATCAACCTTCCATTGTGCTATGGACTACACTTTTCAAGGACTTATTGGCAAGTGCATCACCATCGATATTGATGACCTCATAGTATTTTCAAAGAATAAAATTGATCATGAAAATCATTTACAAAAGATATTTAATATATACCATAGATATAAAATCTTATTGAATACAAATAAGAGTATCTTTGAAGTTATAAAAGGAAAATTGTTAGGCCACATCATTACCAAAGATGGGATTTCCATTGACCCAAAATGAGTTCAAGCCATTTAAAAAATTATAACTCTTAATAGTAATAAATAATTGAAGTCTTTCTTTGGTAAGATAAACTTTGTGAGAAAATTCATTTCTATATTTGAAGTGATTGTCAAGCCACTGAATGCCATGTTGAAGCAGAACTTTAAAATAAAATGGTTAACTGAAGCTAAAGCAATTTAAGATATTAATACTCATATTACTCAAGCTCTAGTTCTAACTGGCCCTGATTTTATTAAAGATTTTTTTCTCTATTATTTTGCTTCAGAACATATTATAGCAATAATACTCACATAAAAGGTAGATGATAGTGAACATTAAATCACCTTCATGAGTACTAACCTAAAAGATGCAGAATTGAAGTATCTAATAATAGACAATGAATGCCTTAATCAAGGCAATGAAGAAATTAAGTGATTACATCCTTAAAAACAAGATATATGCCATTGTCTTAGATCTAGTTGTCAAGTTCATGCTAATCCAAAATGAATCAGGATATATAAGAGGTAAATGAATGATGAAACTACAAGAATTTGACCTTGAAATAAAACCCATCAAGATGGTGAAAGGCAAAGTGATGATCTAACTCATGACTGAGATAGACCCATGCATTCCTATTAAGCAAATCAATGAAACACATGTACTTAGTGGTGATTGATATGCTCATCTCATCCATTACTTACTCACATATACATTGTAATGAAATTACTTAGATGATTCACAATAATTGAATTATATATCATCTAATTAAAATTATAATAAATAGATCCACAACAATAATTAGTGAAAGAGATAAATAATTGAATATTATGACTGATCCACTTTGAGAGGGCAACCTCTACAACAATGTAATAAGAATAGAATTCATAATATGATGATAAAATACTAACCACTACCTCCTATATATACTCTACTTATCCAAGATTACTCCATAAGTTAACCATACTAAGAATATAGAGAAATATAACAAGATAATATGCAGGTGTGTAAACCATAAGTCAGCCACACATATCCCTACATGCACTATAAGTTAAGGAGGTAACATGCCCCTTACCTTTAAAACAATATTATCCACAACATTGAATCAACCCAGGACATTGTTGTAGGAATGTTTTATCCTCCCATGTTGCATCTTTAGAATGTAGGTTCTTCTATTTGATCAAATACTTTTAATAACTATGTTCCATAGTTGCTTAGTGTGCATGTGAAAGATTTATTCAGGCTTTAGAATGACTCAGCCTTCTTCATATAATTCAGGTAACTCAGTCTGAGTGAAAACTTTATGTCTAATGACCTTCTTAAAGCAAGATACATGGAATATCGAATGCATGTGAGTGAATGGAGGTCATTCTAGCTTGTAAACCACACTATCAATTTTCTACAAGATCTGATAAGGGCCATAATACTTAGTTGACAGATTGTTATCTTTTTTTCATTACTTTAGAGACATTTTCTTAAATGGTTTTAAATGCACAAATACCTAATCACCTATGACAAAATACCATTCATTGTAGTGTTGATTTGCTTATTGTTTTATTCTATTTTGTGTCATTGCTAAATTCTCTCACAAACTGACTAGCACCTCCTGTTGATGGTGAATGTGTTCCTCAATAGCTCAAAACTTAAGATGCATTATCAAGGCTGAAGTTATGGATGGGGGGTTATAATCATATAATGCCATAAAGGGAGACATCTTGGAAGAAGTGTGAAAATAAGTGTTATACCACCATTCAATACGTGGCAGCTAATGAACCCATTTTTCTCATTTGTTAAAAACAAAATAAAGAAGATACTTTTATAGGTATTTGTTGACTATCTTTATTTGTCTATAAGATTGAGGATAATAGGATGAGTTATGATCTAATTGGATTCTTAAACATGCACATTATTCAGTCTAAAAATTATTAGTAAATATTGGATTTCGATCACTCACAATGATTTGTGGAGTACCATGTAATTTATGAACTATATTGAGAAAAGAAAAAGCTATTGTAATAGCAACAAATGATTGTGATAAGGAACACAAATAATCATACTTGATGAGTCAATCCATAACTACCATGATAATATTTTTGCCCTCCAACTGTGGTAACCCCATAATGAAATATATAGAAACCTCCTCTCAATATTGGCTAGGGATGGATAAAGGTTGCAAAAGACCTGGGGTCTTAATGGTTTCACCTTTATTTTATTGACATACCATGCATTCAACCACAAATTTTTGGGCATCCCCTTTAAGTCCTTATCAAAATAAATATTGATTTATTATATGATATGTTTTCAAAACTCTAGAATGACCTCCAAGTGGAGAGACATAAAGTTCGTAAAAAAATTTATGTTTGAGGAGAGAATGCTTATAGAGGTATAATCTATCTTTATACCATAATGTGTGCCCATTTCATGTAAATTTTTTAGATTCATCAAAACCTTGCTAAATATTTTGAATCAAATCCTTGATAGCATTATCATTCTCCCATTCAAATCTTACTTTCTCTATCTAATCTACCTACCATATGGTCATAATACATAATAATGTCTCAACTAACTCATCTCATTAGGAGAGGGCATTTGCCACCACATTCTCTTTTCATTTCTTATACATTATTTCAAAATCATATCCTAACATTTTAGTCACCCATTTCTATTATTTTTCAGATGACAATCATTGTTCCAAAAAATATTTGAGGCTACCATGATGAGTTTTTACCTAAAAGTGATGACCCATTAGATAAGTCTCCATTATTTCACTACATGCAGAATAGCCATCATCTCTTTCTCATAGATTGGTTTGAGACTATTTTTTCTCTTCAGTTGGCAACTTTAGAATGCCATTGGTATGGATTCTTTCATGAGTATATCCCCCATGCCATATCTTGATCTGTCACACTCCATAATAAAAGTTTAAAAAAAATCAAGGGTAACCAAAATTTGAGTTGTGTGCATAGTTATTTTCAATTATTTAGATGCCTTGGTTGTTAAATTGGTCCATTAGAAAGAGTATTTCTTCAATAAAAAGTTGAGTGGGGTTGTAATGATATCATAATTTTTGACAAATGTCACATATCGATTCTTTGCTAAACAAAATTAATTAATATCCTTGAATTTTTATGGTTGGTAATTTGATTTGATTATTATTTGACTAAATTGTAAGTCATATGTTATTATGGGATATTCAAATATTGTTTCGATTACATGGTTACATTGATATATTTTAGTTGTATGGTATATTCTTTACATTGTGATCATGTTGATTTGTTATTTAGGTAGTATTTTATGATATTGTGTGTGTGTGTGTGTGTGTGTGTGTGTGTGTGTGCGCGCATATCCATATATATACCATGGTATTACGGGTTAACTATCTTCTTATAATGAGTTTGATGCAGGAGAGATTTATCCCTTAAAGCATCACAGAGGGAGAGCATCATCGAAGAGGATGACGTAGATGGAGGTGTTGAAAGATGATAGAGAAATGGCTACAACCCTGCACACACCACATTAAATAGTACATATTAAATGCATAATTAAAATTGTTAGAGTTATTACATTTTTGATATTGTCTGCATTTAGATAACTATTTATGCATGTTAGTTGTGTGTTAGTTCAAATTTATGCCTATGTGGAATTAATCTTGTGTAATTTCATTATAGATATTAAATATAGTTTTAGTGTAGAATGTGTCTAGGTGGTTATATCATTGTATTCATGATTATTAATGCTTTTGAAAATATAAATTTGCATGGAAAATGTGTGAAATACCACTTACTACTAAAAAGTATCATCGACCTTACATTAGTCATACTATTGATAAGTCATTATGATTATTTATTTATTATTAAGTCATTAAAAAATAAAAATAGGAAAAAGCATCATACAAGGAGTAAAATAAACAAAACAATTTTATTATAATTAGCAATTATATTATAATTGCAAAATGTATTGTATTGTAGTATAATTAAGAAACAGAAATGAATAAAACAATAAATAAGAAATTATTTATAGGAAAAAGAGAAAAAACACCAAAAAGAAAAAAAAGAAAGGCAAGCTAAAAAAAAGGCAAGCTTTAAAAAAAACTCGTGATTCATGCAATGAAAAGAAAAGAAAAGAAATAGTGGGTCATAGCAAAGAGAGGAGAAGAGAAGAAGGGGAACGAAGTGGAGAAGGAAAGGTAGCATGTGAATAAACGGAGTAGAACGACTTGGAGAAGAGGAGCAACAGGGTGAAGGGAGGAAGATTTACTAGCTCGTGTTAATCCATTTTGAAAACTTGTAAAGTAGGTGATGTTATTAAGATTTTGTGTGGATTTGGAAAAAAATTGTGTGCTTGACATTTAAGATAGCAATATAACGATGTGTGTTTTTGACAACGATATAAATTGATGATTGTTTTTCAATCCTTGAAACATAGCAATCTGGTATATATATATATATATATATATATATATATATATATATATATATATATATATATATATATATATATATATATATATATATATATATATATATATATATATATATATAACGATGTGTGTTTTTGACAATGATATAAATTGATGATTGTTTTTCAATCTTTGAAACATAGCAATATGGTAGGTATATATATATATATATATATATATATATATATATATATATATATATATATATATGTATATATATGTATATGTATATGTATGTATGTATATGTATATGTATATATGTATATGTATGTATCTATATATGTATGTAGATATATATATATATATATATATATATATATACATATACAATGTAGATATATATATATATATATACATATACATATATACATATACATATACATATATACATATACATATACATATATATACATATATACATATATACATATATATATATATATATATACGTATGTATATATATATATATGTATATATATATATATATATATACCAGATTGCTATGTTTCAAAGATTGAAAAACAATCATCAATTATATATATATATATATATATATATATATATATATATATTAAGTACAACGATCTACAACATATTATACATATAAACTGTGAAACAATGATCTACAATAAATAACGATCTATAATATACAATATATTACCATATTATACTTATCATATATACCCAGTTTATAAGTATAATATTATCATATATATTATATATATGACATCCAAGGTATATCACAATTATATAAACTGAACAATGGAGAACAATGATATACAATGATCTACAAATATCACTATATATAGGGTATATTATAGTTATATGTAAGACAATGATCCACAACAGTTGGTATTTATATACTTCACAATTGGTATTTTTATACAGTGATATAAATACCACAGTGCTCTGGTATGAAGATAGTATGTTGAGGTATATATTGTATGTTTTTTGAACATCATCCCACTTCTGCATAGATGTCTAACAGAAGAACATAAAACGCATATATATATATATATATATATATATATATATATATATATATATATATATATATATGGGGCAAAATGCATATCTAAATTAGGTAAAGCATATATATAAAGTAGGCAAAATGTATATACATTTGAAATACCAATGATACGGCAAACTCCTTGCATATTTATACCACATGATAGCCAATTAGAATATATTTATTTAAAAGACTAATGATATGACAAGCATACAGTGTTATGCATGCAGATAATTAGTATGCAATAGGATAAATATAGCGATCAGAGTTATATATAACTCTGATCGCTATATTTATCCTATTGCATACTAATTATCTGCATGCATAACACTGTATGCTTGTCATATTAACTCTGATCACTATATTTATCCTATTGCATACTAATTATCTGCATGCATAACACTGTATGCTTGTCATATCATTAGTCTTTTAAATAAATATATTCTAATTGGCTATCATGTGGTATAAATATGCTATATAACTCTGATCGCTATATTTATCCTATTGCATACTAATTATCTGCATGCATAACACTGTATGCTTGTCATATCATTAGTCTTTTAAATAAATATATTCTAATTGGCTATCATGTGGTATAAATATGCAAGGAGTTTGCCGTATCATTGGTATTTCAAATGTATATACATTTTGCCTACTTTATATATATGCTTTACCTAATTTATATATGCAATATATATAACTTTGATCACTATATTTATCCTATTGCATACTAATTATCTGCATGCATAACACTGTATGCTTGTCATATCATTAGTCTTTTAAATAAATATATTCTAATTGACTATCATGTGGTATAAATATGCAAGGAGTTTGCCATATCATTGGTATTTCACATGTATATACATTTTGCCTGCTTTATATATATGCTTTACCTAATTTATATATGCAGTTTGCCTTATATATATATATATAAGGCAAACTGCATATATAAATTAGGTAAAGCATATATATAAAGCAGGCAAAATGATATATATATATATATATATGTGTTTTATGTTCTTCTGTTAGACATCTATGCAGAAGTGGGATGATGTTCAAAAAACATACAATATATACCTCAATATATAAATATATATAGATCAGAGTTATATAAAGTTGACATGCAAAGTTTTATATAGTGTATATATGAAGGGACTGGACTGTGTGTAAGATTTTGTTATCAATAATGGCGTAGAGGACTAAGAATGAACTTTTATTTTAAGTATCTGTTATTTGAAAAAAATAAAGATTGGCATATCTAAAAATAACATTGTTGAATCAGTTACATAACAATATATAAGAGGATTAAATTATAAGATCAATTTGTATATTATATACAAGAGCGATTTGTACATTATCAGAATAAAAAACAACAACAATATATGTTATATAACTGTTATTCTGATTAATTATTTTATATTTTAAGATGAATCGATTTAAGAAGAGTAGGATATGGATATAAATGATTTATTAACTATAAAACTTTATTCATTAATATTTCAAGAATATTAATATCTTATAATTAATCGTCAATGTATTTTGTGTAGGAAAGTCATAATGATTGTTGAAATCATATGAAGTCTTTGGATAAAATTATAAATGATTGTTGATCTTTTATATTTATCTAAATACTTATATGTGAAATATAGTACAAATATAGTTAATATGTACATGGGTGTGTGTGTGTGTATAAATATATAATTAGGTATTCATATAGATATATAACAATAATTGGTGTATTGGGTCGTGTGCCTATTCCTATAGTTTTATTGACTGATAAAAATACATCATATAATCTAGAGGGTCAAAAATTTATAATTACATTAACGTAGTCTACTAAAAATGTAACAAGTTATTTAAATGAAATATTATGTTTTTATGGGAATTATGACTTTCTTTAATATGACTAGTTGTTGAAATTCAGTAGTGTGTACATGAAAATGATGGACTATGATATTATTGATTATCGTAGAATGTACTATAATTGAAATTATGAAAATTATAAATATGCAGTCTAAATATAGGTTATACCTGGTTGGTATAAACTATACTCATTCTATTTATTGTTATTTATGTGATAAATAATATAGTGGAGATTCATTCATACGTTTGATGGACTAAATGTATGTATTTTAATTATTCCTATGTTTAACATGTTTTATATCTACTAGTAGGAAGTAATATGTATGAATTTATTGGTTATATTTATGTTAACCAAATCTTATATTGTTGGTACTAACCAAGTAGTTAGACAGACTTCACTAGTTGACTACCATCACCAATACTAGATGAAAGTAATATGAGCAAGTGGTGTGTATGAATTTGACTAATCTTAAAGATCAATACCTATTAAAAACTTTGGCCAAAGTAATGTTAGTTATACATTGTCATTTTATATGTATGATTTACATATTTGTGTGATATCATGTTAGAATGTATTTAGTTATGGTACACTTCATGTTCTTTGAAATTATACAAGACACAGGTACTAGCTTGTCTCTCTGGATTCTTGCACCATCACTATCTACTCATCCATGAAAGGAGGGTCATTCCCTAATGGGAGATTGTGTAGGGGATCGATGGTCCATGATTGATGTGTAAATTTTTTTGGATGATGTTCTCCCTCCCTACAATAATACTTATTTGGAGACTACACTTGAGATTGCCATAAATACTGAAGTTTGAGAACTCATGCTCCGTGAAGCCTTGTATATAGTATTGTAATTATTATTAAAATATTATCCTTAATGAGATGTAATTATTTACTCATTGTATATTGAAAATAGTGGTTGTATGTTTGTATCAGTCGTGGCTGGACATCTGTAATTACTTTCTACATTTAGTTATGATATGTTTCATATGATGATATTGATCAGTGATGAATAGATGTTATATGTTTATTTTACAATTAACATACTTAGTCTATTTTATCTGTATCACTAATTATATTCTCTTAGTGAACTCTAATGAAAGAATACGTTGATTAAATTTTTAAAAAAAATTACGTTATTATAAGTCAATCTCAGTGGGGATGTTATAACAAACCTGCGATAGTAACCAATCAGCCCTTTAAATCCTTGAAGGTTCTTGAGGGTCTTGGGAACCTACCACTCCATTGTTTGGATTTTTTTAGGATCAAATTTCACTTTTTTATGTGGAATAATATGACCTAATTACTCCACCTCTTGGACATGAAACACACATTTGGAAGGTTTGGCATAAAGTTGTTGTCTCAGAACTAAAAGTATCAATTTATAGATATATAATTTGTACTGCTCATGTAACTTTAAATGCAAATAACCATGAAAGAAAATGAAAAACATATATGGGAACTAAATTCAAACGTTTGGTTATCATGCAAGGGAAAACTAAATTTAAATTGAAGACCTTGGCTTGCTCATCCAACGGTTGGTTTTTGAATCTTGCAGGATCGTGAGTGTTTGGTTTTGTTTATGGGTCAGACGAGGAGTTTGATTTTGTTAGAAAGGTAGAGGATTCACTATGTGATAGTCTGGTCGTAGCTATCTATGTTTCTGAGTTGACATGAGGCCTAGCGCTTTCTTTGTCTACTTTCACTGGCAGTTTTGGGCTCCAAAAAGGTTTTTTAAAGCCAACTATGATAATCGATTCATAATCTCATTCGTTTGAGTCAACAGGGCTCAAGTGCATTCTGGATGTCCCTTTGTCACTCTCTTCACCCTCATTTTTTCTTTCTCAGTCTACGGTTGTATAGGTGGTTGACGCTGACAAGATTAATGTAGTGTCTTCCATTAAAGGTGGTTTGAATATTGGCAAAGTTGAATTGCTAGATAATTATGAGGGCAAAGTCTATGCTCTAGATGGGTCGCAACCTTTGGCTTTTGCTACATTGGGAGCAGAGAAAAGATGGATTTATGTGGATTACATAAATGCAATTAAACTTTTCCATTCTTGCAACAACTTCTACAAATCTTATCTATCTCCTAGATCGAATGGGCTTCATCCTTCCTTGGTTGATGTGGTTGCAGGTATTCTAGCTCCCGCATCCCTGGCCCAAAGGTCTCATCAGTCCTTTCTGATTGGAGATGTCCCTATTTCTTTCAACAGGACATTGATAAATTAGAAGAATGGTTAAATAAGGATAGTGGGAAGGGGATTCAACTAGCTAAGTATGCTATAAAATTGCTTCTTTATGCGGATGACCTCGTTTTAATTGCCAAAACAACCAGCAGCTTGAGGGAACATTTGAGAGCACTTGAAAATTTTTGCCAAGAGGTTGGAATGCAGGTGAACACAAGCAAGACCAAAGTAATGGTCTTCTATTTGAAAAGAAAAAAGAAACAATATACCTTTACCTTTGAAGGCAGCCCGTTAGAGATAGTCGAAGAGTACAAGTACCTCGGGCTTGATTTTCACCACAAACTTAGCTGGGAAATGTGTAGAGCAAAAAAAATCCAAGGAGGATGGAAAGCATTGTACTCTCTTCAAAATAGGTGCAGGACTACAGAGTTATGGGATTGGAAGACTAAGAGAACACTCTTCGGTTTGTTGGTCACCCCGGTGATTCTTTACGGGTGTTAAATTTGGTGCAGTAGTATGTCAAATCAGAAATGGAAATAGATAGAGAGAATCCATAAACACTTCATCATAAGTAGTCTCAAAGTCAAGAATTCAGTGCCGTATGAGATCCTACTTGCTGAAACGGGGTCCTTCCCCCTAGAGGCATCGACGATGATACGGTTACTAAGCTACCTCGAGAAGATTCAAAACATGAAGAAGCACAGGTGGCCCAGACTAATTATGGAGGAAGAGCTAACTAGAAGAAAGAACACTTGGAGGAAGCAAAATGACAAATGGGTAAAGAGGTGGGATATTAGCATGCAAGAGTGCCCAAATACTAATGAATAAATAAAAAAATATGTGAGAAGAAAATTCAAGTGCATCATGTGGACAAAACAAATGGGCCATAAAAAGGAATACTACCTCAAAGAATTCAACCCCAGAGGGGATTTTGAAGAAAAACCCTATATAGGAGCAAACATTAAGTGGAAAGCGAAAATGTTGATTGCCCAACTTAGGATGAGCTCTCATCATCTTAGGTGTGAAACGGGTAGATGGCGAACTCCCAAAGAGGATTGGGAGGAGAGAATATGCCTCTTTTGCAACAAAGGCGTGGTGGAGATGGAATGACACTTCCTCTTGGAGTGCGAGGCATACAAAGACATCTGATACAGTTATGGTGAAACTTTGTAAAATTGCCAACCTGGACACCCTGTTTAAAGCAACAAGGCTGGGTAATACGGCGAACCTCGTGATCAAACTTCATAGCAGAAGGGAAGATCTCAAGAAGCAAATTCAGGGAACTTAGGGAACGTTTTCTGGTTGAGGTCTCGTTTTGAAGAAGATGTGCACGATTGATGGGTCCCATAGACTGTTGTGGTCTCGTGGACGTTATTAAAATCCTTCATTCATTCATTCATTCATTTCTCTAAGGAGATCCTAGTGGTTAAGCTTTCTGACCAGGTGGTCTAAGAGATGGAAGTGAATATACCCTATTTGGTAAATGCATTAGCACTTCCACTTCTCTTCCTGATCTTGATAATTGGGCTAAATCAATTTATAATTTATCTGCTCCACCTGTGTTTTCCATGTTCCATTTTGGCTTCTTCCAAGTGTTTTTTGATGCTGCCTCCAATCAAGGTAGGTTTGGTCTAAGGGTCCCTGGTTTTTTGACAATCACGAGATTTTTTTCTGCCCATGGTCTCCTTTCTTTACCCAATCGAAACAAAGATTACAACAGCTCCCATTTGGATTTGGCTCTATAATCTTGCCCCCCCCGCCCCCCCCCCCCCCCATTATGAAAGGAGGAGCACATGAAGTTGGCGATCAGCCGTCTGGGGTCTTTTGTGAAGTTGGATAAAAGCTCCATGGGTAGCAGGGTCGTGAGATCTTATGTGATTTTTGATCTCTCCAAACCTGTCCTTCATTTGGTTTAGGTTTGCTCGAGCTGTGGTTCATGGACTCAATTCCTTAACTTCAAAGGTATTCATTTTTGTTGTTTTCATTGTAACCTTTTTAGTCATCGGGTTACTAATTGCCCTTCAATGTCTTGAGGGTTCTCCTCATCTCTTTCTTAGCTGGTTTGAAAGAAGAAAGATGGGGTCCCTAACCATGTTTTCACTTGGTGCAACCACGACAAGTTCTTTCATCCTCCCTCTTCCTTTATTATTTCACCAACTCGTGGGATTCCTTCTCATCTGGAGGAATTGTTGTAGGTTGATCCAGAGCTGGGTTTACAACTGAAAGCCCCTTAACTAGTTGTGGATGCTCCCCCCCTTCTCTGAAGCGAGTAGTTGATGTGGGAGCTTCTTCTAAAAAGAAGGAACATAGATCATTTGTTGAACTGTTGAGAGCAAAAGCAGAGACTATGGTGAAAGATGGCGTTCAATGGACTTTGGAAGATCTTCTTTCTCAATAAAGAAGGAGATTAACTATCGTCTGTGGTTAAGTCTACATGGCTTATTAGGATATTTTGATCTCTGAATGGCTTAATATTGTTTCTAGTTTTTTCACTGTTGCGTAGGTACTTATAGTCATGTTGTTATTCTTTATGTGTTTCTTCGCTATCAATTTGCCGTGAGTTCATTGAGGTTTCACTGGGTGGACCTTCTTGCAAATTCCTTCTATTTGGGTTTGAGCTCTTTTGTGTACCTTTTGTTTACTCGAGTGTTAAAGGGTAGAACCCCTTTTAAAAAATTCCTCTTTACCCACAACAAAAAAAAAATATTGAAAAAAAGAAAAAAACTAAAAGAAATTATTATTAGAACCTCTACACGATATTTTGAAAATAACAATACTTAATTGAAAAATTACACAACTTAATGGAAATATAAAAATTAAGAGCGTTAAAGATCACTAAACAAAGTGTTATTTTCACAGTTTTTGCTTTTCTCATTTATAGTGATTTGATTCTTACGACTAACAAGTAATTATTTTTCTTAATGCCACATTAGTGTGAGAAAGCATACATTTCCCAGGGTATATCATTTATACTATTGTGGAAGTTAGGAGTGAGTTCATCCCTAGGCTTCGTGTTATGGAAGGGACTGAAATGAAATTCAATGAAATGAGTTTTAATAACGTCCACGAGACCAAACAGTCTATGGGACCAAGTGTCAAGATCATTAGAGATTCTTCATATTCCTTTCGAAGTCATCTCGCCTCCTATGAATCTTTACCAACAGCGAGGCCGTGTTGTGTAGCCTCTCCTCAAATACTTCACTAAAACTACTCACATTCACGCTGTTATCTTGTTGCATACGGATATCTTTGTACGCATCGCACTCCCTAATGAAGTGTCGTTCAGTTTCAACCACTCTTATCACTGCAAAAAATGCAAGTCCTATCTTCCCATCTTTCTTTGGGAACCATCCATCTTCCAGTTTCACACCTAAGATGGTGTGAACCAGTCCTCACTTGTACCATTAAGATCCTAGCATTACCTTTAAGTCGGCACTTAAGTATGCTTTATCCCCATGCTCCCAAATGAAATTGAACTCTTTAATATAATGCAATTTTTTACGTCCAATCTGATTTGTCCACATGGCAGTCCTGAATTTTCTAACACAAACTTTTTTATTTCCTCTTTGGAGGACTAGTAACTTTATACAAAGAGTAATTATTTAGTTTTTGTGATCTGGACGCTGTTCAAGTGGGAATCAGGATATACGAAGCTTTCTTTGGAAGAATCCGAAAGTAGAAGCGGACGCCCGTAACAATAACAATCACATATCAAACCTGTCATCGGCGCTATGAGTAACTCCTCTCATTTCCCTGCTCTTCAAAATCAAAATAGAAGATAAAGATTTTTGAAGAATTCGTGGCAAATGCATTCGATATCAGCGTTCCGATCGTAATCGAAGAATTACAGTTGGTCGTTTGAATTGGAGTTGGAGGAGGAAGATAAGGTGTGTAGAATGTTTCTCGGATGGAAAAGGATAAGGACAGGAGAAGTGGTTAAGTGTGTAGGGCGCACGTGGAAAGGACTTTCCCACGATAACCTAACCCCACTCCCTTCTCACCAAGGGAGGGAGAGAGTTATAGCTCCATCTGCATCTCCATCTCCATCTCGGGCCAATTATGATATGTGTAGCTTTAGCCGCCATCATCATCAGCAGCATTTGGCGTTGGTGAAAGGGGTGTGTCAAAGTCAGGAGCGCAGCAAGCACCTAAAAGCCGAGGCTAATTGCCCTCGTTGTTCAAAGCCCCTCACTATTTACTTCTGTGCCCCTCCCAATCCTCATATTCAGCAGCAGCAGCAGCAAAGGCCCACGCTTTCCACTTGGCTAGCCAACAGTAAGGGTCTGGAAGCTGTAAACCTATGTCCTAATTGCAAAACGGCTTATTATTTCCGGCCCTTTAAGTTGGTGCCCCTCCAGGGAAATTTCATTGAAGTGGCTTCTCTGAATCACAAGGCCATTGACGATGACGAAAACGAGGAGGAGAGAAGAGGAAAGGGCATGCACAGCAATTTTCAGGTTTATTTGTGGGAGACATTGAGGTCACAGTCGCATGGCGAGCCTCCAGACCACTGGCAGCCTTCCGGGAATGGGCTCGCCATACCGCCTGCTGTGGCGCTTCACTCTGCCTCCTTTTCTCCTAGAGGTGGAGGAGGAGGAGGAGCGGCAACATCTTCATCATCCTCTACAGATGCTTGGGGCGGTTCTAAACTCGGCAAAGATTTACCAACTCCTAGACAAATTCGTAATGGGCTCGACAAGTTCGTAGTTGGACAGGAGCGTGCTAAAAGGGTTTCACTTTCCTTTCCTTCTTTTCTTCAAATATTTAGAATTCTTACAAATTCAAATTCAAAATTTACACAAGCCTTTACATATCTCCTTTTAGGATACTACATTAACGTTGACATTACCATGGCCAGAACTGCGTTTGCAACCGTTCCAACATATAATGGATATCCGCACACTGTAGAGACCTTACTTGAGTTACATTTATAATTCTCCATTTTCTTTTTGTTAATGTCTAACATCATTTTATCGCATAAACTTGTGTTGATAATTCTACAAAATGAACAATTAAGCTGGACAATTATAATTGCAGCACCAATGTTTTACCTGCTGATGATTGCAAAGAAGAGTATCTTGCTGCTATAAACTTCTTTGTGAGTGCGAGGATGTGGTTTTCACCAAGGCCTTCCAGGCCACTTTAAGAAGAAAATAAACGTATGTCAAGAGGCATACATAAACCATTCCTTTTAAGTAAGGGGGGCAGAGTGCCAGTTTACATGCTTTGCATCTCATTCTAAGTTAGCAATGTGAGTCTCTTGGTATGTAATCTCTCTTTTCTAGATGTCTTGACTTCTCAAATATAATAGATATCCACACTATATTATTCTTTCCCCGGTCTTACCACACATATTGGAAGTTTGGGTTGGAGACGAGATCCATTTGACTATTTTCCTAATATAAGTAATTGACACAAGATGAAAGCAAAAGGAGGAACACTGAATTCCACAAACTCAGGAAAGGTATTGCTCGAAGAGGCTTTGGGAAACAAAAGTGCTAAATTGATGACCCAATTCGCGCAAATTCTCCAATGAATACCAAGTACATCACTAGCGCCAGAAAGGAGGCCCTTCCAAGGGTTCACACTGTATAAAAGTAGAAACAAGTTTTGACATCCCAATATTTTAAGGTAAAATAGAAGAGGATGTCCATGGATCATGAAATTAGAGTCATATTTTTTAGTAAATGCTTTACCAAGTTCAGAGAAAATAACTTTTGCCCTGCCAAATTCTGAACCCCAAGTCCAACAATGGCGGGAGGCTTACCTTGAGCAATGTAAGGAACATGTAGAGATTGGATTTACGATCATCACAGGTCCCTCTTGGAGTGAATTATTTAATGATGTTAAAAACGAGTATTCTCTAGAAGATGCCTATGAGGAGAAATGGATGTAGTGACAATTACTATGACAAAAGAAGGACCAATCTGAGCTAAATTACACAAACACCTTCCATGCTTTATCAACAAAACTCGACATCAAGGATCCTAAAAAGCAAAGATTTCTCAAATACAAAAATGGTCTACATCGATATATGCAAACAACGATGGGATTCCTATTTGTTGAAATGATGGGAGTAGCCCATCGGTATTTAGTTAAGATCGAGGAAAAGTTCAATCAGAAAGGGAAATTTCTTTTAGGGAATTAGGCACAATCAAATAATAGAGGCAACTCCATTTATGGAAGTAGGCAAAACTGAAGGTTCACAGTCCGAAGGTTTTCTCTAAGAAATCCCACAGATAAACCTCCACAAGAGATTGGAAAATTGTATGCGAACGATAGGAGCATAACGCACTCCACATGCAAATGTTGTTCCAAGAGCACATTTTTGATTTAGGCACATGAATATGATTTGTAAGCAAGTATGGATGCTGAATGAATGAAGAGAAATTGGAAGGCACACACTTAAGTTCTTGTGCATCTTTCATTTATTAATGCCAAACAAGTTAAATAGTTGAGGTGGTTGACAGTGACATTTGTTAGATATTAACAAATTTCATATTAGTTAAGTCTTATTAACATATTAAATAATATATTTAATACCCCCTCTTAGTGACTAAACCAGAAACAAAACCAAGTTTGTCTTGAAATTTTACAAATAGAATAGGACCAAGAGATTTAGTCATTAGTTGTAGGCTCCTCTGTAAAAGCACAAAAGTGAAGAGAAATATCACTCGAATCAACCAACTGGTTGAATATAGTGATGATGAATCTCAATATACTTGGTGCGTGCATGAAAGACATGATTCTTTACTACAATATACCTTGATTATCACAAAAAAGTGGAGTAGGTGTAGAAGGAGAAAGTTGCAAATCAGCTAGAATCCGACATAGCCAAATTGCTTTACAACTGGGATTGACTGTTGCTTTGTAGTATGCTTCGATGGAAGAGATAACTACAATATGCTGAAGCTTGCTCTACCATGAAACAACTCTTGAACCAAAGGAAAACATATACCTGGTGGTGATCTCCTAGTATCCACTGATCCTCCCCAATCAGAGTCTGTACAACCTGTCAATCTGAAATCTTCTCCTCTCTGATACAGGATGGCAAAGTCAATAGTTCCTTTGACATATCTCAAAACATGTTTTGTTGTTGTCCAATGAATGAGCTTCGGTTGAGACAAAAACCAAGAAAGTTAGCTAACAACAAAACATAAATTTTGTTACGTGGACATAAGATATATTAGGCTGCCCACCAATTGTCTGTAGAGTGATTTATTGACCAGTGATGGACCATCAGGTGCTGACAACTTCAGCGCGACCTCCATGGGTGTTGAAGCAATATTACAATCCATCATTCCAATCTTCTTTAAAAGAGTTGTGGCATACTTGACTTGAGCTATGAAAATGCGATGGTCATGTTGCCAAAATTCTACACTCAAGCAATAGTATAGGAGGCCTAGATCAGTAATATCAAAAACACCACACAAATCTGATTTCACTTGCTGAATTGTATTGGCTCTGCTATCTGTGATGGCAAGATTGTCAACATAGACAACGAGTATCACAATGTCATCACCATTGCTTTTGGCATAAAGATTCAGATCAAATAGACTTCTTTTGAATCCAAAATCTTGTAGATGCTGATTAATTTTGATATATCAAGCTCGTGGAGCTTGCTTAAGACCATATAGAGACTTAAGCATTTTGAAAACCAAATGATCACTACTAGGCACCCAAAAACCTTCATGCGTTGCCATCTAAACCTCCTCATCCCAATCTCCATTCAGGAAAGCATTTTTGACATCGATCTAAAACATTTTCCATCCAAACTAAGTTGCTATGGAGAGAAGCAATCAGAATGTGGCCATTTCTTGCAAGAGGAACAAAAGTCTCCTCATAGTCTATTCCTTGTTGGGAAAAACCTTTTGCAACAAGACCGACTTTGTACTTATCTAAAGTACCATCAACGTCGCATTTTACTTTGTACACCCATTTGCAGTCAATGGGTTGTTTACTTGGAGATAATTCCACCAATTTCTAGGTATGGTTTTTCATCAAGGCATTGCATTCTTATTGCATTGCAGTCTCCCATTTAGGTTTGCTTTGTGCTTCATAATACTTCTGTGGTTTTGATATTGTGAAAAGATCAGAAGCAAGAGCAAAATGAACATGCTTCTCAGTTGAATCCACAACTTTCTTGCCTATTCTCGGAGACTGTGCATATGATTGAAGAATTTCATCCTTGCACACATCTTGTACAGTAGCGTAAAACCACTTAGGCCTTTGATGTACTGAAGAATCCTATACTCGCTAAGTATCAGTGCGAGAGTTAGCCAATGCAAGTTGGCATCACTGATATACTAGTGGAGAATGTGAAATATCAGCCATGGGTTGCTGGACTGTAATCTATTATGGAGTACTTAAAGATTTTGATTCCTCATCTTTCAAAGGAATGACAACAATAGATTTAGGTACCTCTAGGTATCTCCGAGAGTGTTTGCTAGTTTCATACAAAGAAGGATTCTGTCTCCTTTACATCAACATCTCGATTAACATTGATCTTGTTAGTGGAAACTTTAATAAGTCTATAGGACTTGGATTAGTCACTATAGCCAACAAAAAAATAACTAGCACTCTTAGTATCTAGTTTACTCCTCTTTTTATCAGGAACTAAAGCATATGCAGTAGAACCAAATACATGAAAATGTGTTACCTTAGGTTTGATTCCAAACCATGCTTCTTTAGGTATGATGTTCTGCAAAGCTCTTTAGGGACTTTTATTCAGGATGTAAACCACCATGTTTACTGCTTCTCCCCAGTATTTATATGACACACCCCTAGTGTGTGCATCATGGACCAAGACATCTCCATGATAGTGCGATTACGCCTTTCAACCACCCCATTTTGTTGTGGAGTGTACATGGCTATCAATTGTCAATGAATTCCTTCCTTATTGCAGTAGTTATGGAACTTTTTGGAAGTAAATTCACACCCATTATTAGATTTAAGAGTCTTGATCTGCCAGCTTGTTTGGTTTTCCACTAGTGTTTCGAACTTCTCAAATTCAACAAAACAATGCGATTTCTTTTTCAAGACCCACATATTTCTAGAGAAGTCATCCACCAACAACAAAAAATACCCCACTCCGAGGACTGTAGATGATTTCCAAGATGGCTCGCAAAGATCTGCATGAACAAGATCTAAGAGCCCTTTTTCTCACTAGGCATTTTCAGTGGGAAAGGGTTTCCGCTTTTGTTTGCTAGCCAAACAACCTACACATATATCCTGCTCTTGGATAGAAGGCAAACCAAGAACCAAATTTGTTCTTCTCAATTTGGCTAAATATTGAAGGTTGAGATGTCTAAATATCTCATGCCACACAACATTGTTATTATCCTCCACAATTAATGCATGTAAATTGATAGTGGCAGGATCAACAAGCCGATACAAGCCATTTTGCCCAATGCTTAGAGCTCTGACTTTGTCATGTATTATATTAGACACAATACATTTCTTCCCAGAGAAATTGACTAAAATGTGAGGATTTTCAGTTAACTGACAAATGGATAAGAGATTTTTATTCATTTTAGGGACATACCTAACATTCTTGAGTATGAATTTTGCAACATTATTCAATATATTGGTATATCTGCTATCCCTTCTACAACATTTGATCTTCCTTTACCTAATAAAACTGAATTAGAAAAACTTGCTTTTGTATTAAAGTTAACATACTAGTTCTTACAACACGTGAAATGTTTGGATGCGTCGGAATCAAAGAACCTACAACTACTATTACTTTCATTTGATCATGATGCTATGAGAGCATATTCTTCGTCAGACTCAGATTCAACTGCTATCACATTCACTTGCTCTTCGACTTTTTGTTATGTGAATGATCATACTGTCATTTCCGACACTCTCCTTTGACATGCCTGAGTTTATGATAATAATAACTTTTCACCTTAGATTTGGAAGTAGATATAGATTTTTTTGGGTTTATTTTCCACTTCCCCTTCGATTGAGCAACAATTGCACTTTCTGTTTGGTGAGAACTTGACTCATTGAATTGTGTTTCCCTGCATTCTTTTTGCATCAAATAAGTACTCCCCCTGATTAAACGTCAGTGTGTTACTTTCCATCATCAGATGTAGAGCCTCTATGAAATATTTATAAGAGGATGTCAAACTGTTCAAAACCAGTGCCACCTTATCATCGTCATCTACCTTTTTGTTGATGGCTGATAGTTGGTCTAAGAGATCTTTCATCTAAAGCATGTGTTTTGACAAAGACCCACCCTCATTCATCTTTGTAGAGAAAAGCATATTTTTCAGATATAGGACTGCTCTTCTCTAGAGTTTGATATTTGTTCTTCATATTGGTCCATAGCACACTTGCCTCCTTATGACATTTGTCATAATCAACAAAGTTTGTTGTTGGTCTTGCTTTTGTGTTAAGAATGATTTTGTTACAATCACAATATTCCGTGATTGTCAAAATTTTATGACTTTAAATGTTGTAGTTTTGGCCAGTTAACTTATGTGCTTCCAGTAGAACCAAGGTTTGTATGTTGGCCATTTTTCACATGGAAAATAATAAAACATAGGGAAAGTACAATTTCGCCCTGAATATAATGCAACAAGAAATGTATTGTTTTTTGACGTAGAAATCTACATTTTTTTGATCTGGAATGTTATGCAAGAGAGAAAGATATGATTTGTTTCACTGACCCCAAAATCAATGCAATAGACTAACCCGGAAATATATTTTAACCAAAATATATTTCAACAACATTTTCTAATCCAAAATATATGTTAACAAGAAATATTTTGCTAATTTTGAATTGACACTTGAAAATTAGAGACTTACTGTGTCTCTTGTTTTGTGGGTGGCATTTGTGCCCTAATGACATAGACTGCAATGAAACACACTATTCTTACTGCTTCATTGTGCTCTTGTCCCGCGAAGGACTTTTGTGTTGTGCCCTTGTCCTGTCAATCTTTCATGACCTCAAAATGACACAAATGAACTTCCTTTGGTGTCGTTTTTTGTTTTGTTCCCATCGATTTCACAACCTCAATATGATGCAAACACAAATGAGTTCTTCTCGTTGAACTGGTCTTCACACCCCTTTTGTTTGCATTTTAT
This sequence comes from Torreya grandis, assembly GCA_037957365.1. Classification (NCBI taxonomy): domain Eukaryota; kingdom Viridiplantae; phylum Streptophyta; class Pinopsida; order Cupressales; family Taxaceae; genus Torreya; species Torreya grandis. Next base: position 3,568,522 of record JARHVA010001219.1, on the reverse strand, counting down.
ACATTCCTTCTGTTCACAAATGCTTCTTTCTTTTGTTGAACTGGTCTTCATGTTCCTTTTGTTCACATTCACTTTCTCCTTTTGTATTTGCTTCTTCCTTATGTATTTCCTCTGAATGCGTTTTATACTTTAACTCTGCGTTATCCTTCGTCGTTTTCACAATTCTCATGCATTTTCATTGTGTGTTCTTTGTGACTTCCTTCGACTACTACGGCGACCTCTTCTTTGCAAACCTTCAATTCATGGTTCGTAACCTTGAATCAGGGTTTCCTCAAACTTTGTGTTGTTCATACTCGACAGGGCTTCTTTGAATGAGTGGCTCTGATACCAATGTAACCAAGTATGAATGCTGAATGAATGAAGAGAAACTGGAAGGCACGAACTTAACTGGGTGTCCATCCTTCATTTATTAATGCCAAACAAGTTACAACAGTTGAGGTGGTTGATAGTTACATTTGTAAGACATTAACTAATTGAAGATTAGTTAAGTCTTATTAACATATTGAAACAATATATTTAATATTGATACAAGCATTCAACAAGGATGAGTACTTCTTTCATCGAACCAACATAGGTATGAAAATTATGAAGTTTGATCCCTATTCCATTGTTGGTACAACACATGTTACAACATCATCATTTGGGGATAAAGAATGTCTCTTTCATTCACACATGTGGGTGCGAGGGTAGGCTCTACACTTCATCATGTGTAGTGGAAGTGAAAATTTTGTTCTTTGTGAAAATTGTTCGAAGGATGAGTCTAAAAATACTTCACCCACTGCCAAATTCCATTAGATGGCTGAACCATGGTAGAGATATGCAATGTCCCCCTTTTCAAGCTAGTCATTGGGGTGAGACCCTTAGCTTGTGCTTTCCCAAGGGCTAAGGATTTTAAAGGCAAAAATGGGGAACATTTGTGAGCTTCAAGGACAATTTTTGATAAAGCACTTTATTATCTAATTTTGGGACCTTTTTAAGGGTCATGGTTACTTAGGCCTAAAAGTGCTTTTATAAGGAACTTTGTAATATATCTTTTTTAAAAAGGAAAAAATAAACTTTCCTTCTCTATTTTGGGCGCCACAATTGGATGAGGAATATAAAAGGGAAGGGAAGACTTATTTGAAAAGGTTATGAATTTTTGATATTGAAAATCTTGTGCAAGTATGTCAAGCTTGAACAAGTGACTTGAGGACAAAAAAGTGCATGAAGAAGTTTGAGGATGGAAACTTCCATTCTTCTTCATAGGGCAGCTCTATTCAAGAGCTGTAATTGCGTCTCAATTTTGTATAGTCATATGCAAGTGGATATACAAAGGTGTTTTTGGACACCACCTTCATCAAGGAATTATTACAAACCCTTTAGAGAGTTGGAAATTTATAATTTGCAAGTCAAAGAGGTGGGCAAACTTGGTTGAGGAGCTTGTTGAGTTTGGAGGCCATTCCAAGGGTGGCTACTTGCTTTGGGAGGGTGGCGACCCCTATCAAGAGGGCAAATTTTGTTGATATGTGAAGTCAACATTTGAATAAGTAGGTACACGCGGGTTCGTACTAACGTAGTTTTGTACTATGTATTTTTTTTATATAAGGAACTCACGAATTGTAAATTATTCATTGAGTAGTACTCATTGTACGGATTATTGAGCTTGTGCGTGGCAACTGCCATTATTGTAATTGCGGATTAATTCTTGGATAATAAAATTCTGAAGATCTTTTCTCGTGGTTTTTTACTTGGTGATTTGCCAAGTTTTTTCCACGTAATATCTGTGTGTCTTGAATCTATTTTCATTTTATTGTGATTATTTCTCTTTGCATGCTGTTATTATCCAACAAATTTGTCTATGGAACCCTCTTCTAGGGTCAAGGTAATTTTCATAATTTATTCTAGCTATTGGTGAATTATTGTGGGTCAATTTGCAGGTTTGGAAGGTCAATATACACCCTAGGAATATTCAGGGATTTAATATATTTTTTTGGCAACTTGGGCGACGTGATTGGAGAGATTTGAGAGGTGTTTAGAAGGGCAAATTCCAAGAAATAAATATCAGATTTATTTCCCTATTTTTTTTAAAGTGTGGCGACTTGTGGATGTTTTTGAGGTGTTCTATGATTGGAAAATGCAGCTATACTTTCACATAAAAATCAAGTTATTTGCAGGGGTATTTTCAGCCACTTCGTCAATTTATTTTTGTCAAAAAAGGTACCTTGATTTCCGTGTATTTTCAGCTATTTGTGAAGCTATTTTTACCGTGTATTGCTTGGGTATTCTATAAATTTTCCAGTTAGGGCTTGCTGGTTTGTGAAGCAGATTTAAGCCTAATTTTCAATTGTACAAGGGGCAGCCACTCCACATGTTTGTTAATTACCAAAATTCAGTCAAACATAGGCCTTTTGTGATGGGTGAGCAGCTGGAAATTAACTCAGAAAATTCAAGGAAATCAATGGCATGCAAGGCTAAATTTGAAGGGCAGTTAACAAGTGCAGAACCTTTGAGATTTGGGCACCAAAATTCAATCAATTGTGGACCCATGGTGATGGACAATCAGCTGAGATTGAAGTCAAAATTCAAAGGAATTAAAGGCATGTGAAATGGGAATAGAAGGGCAGCCACCAAAGGAAAAACAATAAGAAAATTGGGAGCAAAGAAATGAACATGTGAAGGTAAACCAAACTGAAATTGAAAGGCAAATACATTAAGAAAAAGAGGATAGCGAGTAGGTGACAAAGAAAGAGCCGATTGCTACCCTATCTAGTGCCACTAGATGCCATGCTTTCCGTATGAAAGGAACCATTAGAGGCAAAAAGGTAATTGTGTCAATGGATAATGGAGCCACTCACAATTTTATAGATGCTAAAATGGTTGCAAGACATGGGCTGCCCACCAAGGAAAATGGTGGATTTAAGGTAACCGTGGGGGATGGCTCCTCCATATCATGCATTTCCAACACTTTGGAGTTAAAACTAACCATGGGCAAATATACCTTTGAAGGAGAGTTCAATGTGATAGACCATGGGGAGATAGATGTTGTGCTTGGAGCCCAATGGTTTCAATCCATTGGTGAATACACTCATAATTTGCAAAAACCAGAACTGAAATTTATGGCAGCCAACAAGGAAATTGTACTCCATGGTCTAAGCAATGGGACACCCATGTTGGTGACCTCAAAAAGGATGGAACAAGCTTTCAATAAAGGGTAGATTACTTGGGCAGCTGAGTTATTTATGCATGATACAAGGTCTGTTTTAAATCAACAGTTGCATCACAAGGATGTTCAAGTCATCCTCGATAGACATGAGGGAGTGTTTAGTGACATACCACATGGGCTACACCCTGATAGAGGGTTTGAACATATAATTGAATTGGAGGAAGGCATAAGTGCAGTGATCACTACCCCCTACAGCCACCCACGGATCTACAAGGAGGAAATTGAGAAGGCTATTGAAGAGTTACTTGAAATGGGGTACATAAGGCCAATCTCCAGCTCCTTTGCTTCTTCAGTAGTGCTTGTGAAGAAAAAGGACTATGAGGATATGTATTGATTATAGATTGTTGAACAAGAAGACCATCAAGAATAGATATTCAATACCTAGGATTGAAGTCATTGATGAGCTTCATAGAGCGGATTACTTCTCCAAAATAGATTTGAAGCCCGGTTATCACCAAATTCGTGTGAGGAAGGAAGATGTGCAAAAAACGGCTTTTCGTTGTCACTATGGGCATTATGAGTTTTTGGTCATGCCCTTTGGACTCACTAATGCTCTTGCTACATTTCAATCTTGCATGAACCACATCTTCAAACAACATCCAAGAAAATTTGTGCTAGTATTTTTTGATGACATATTGATATATAGCAAGACTTGGGAGGAACGTTTACACCATTTGGACATTATTTTGGGAATGTTAGAGCAACAATCTCTCTTTGCAAAGAAATCCAAATGTGAGTTTGCTACTTCTAAAATTTTGTATTTAGGACATGTAATCAATGCACAAGGGTCCAAGTGGACCAACAAAAGATTCAAGCCATACTTGATTGGCCACCTCTCACTACTATGACTAATTTGAGAGGGTTTCTTGGATTGTGTAGTTATTATTGAAGGTTTGTGAAGGGCTTTTCCCAACTTGCTGCCCCCCTTATAATCTTGACAAGGAAAGGTGCCTTTGTGTGGTCCCAAACCGCATTGGGGACCTTTGAGAGACTCAAGGTAGTGATGAGTTCTTGTCCCATGTTGGTTGTTCTGGATTTTTCGCACCCTTTCACATTGGAATGTGATGCATCAGGAGAAGGGATAGGGTCCATCCTAATGCAAAAAGTACATCCCACTGCTTTTGAGAGTAGGAAACTCAAGGGGAAATGAAGTTTTTGATTTGTGACAAGGAAACGTTGGCTATCATTCATGCTTTGGCCAAATTCCGTCGATACTTGATTTGTGGGAGATTCATAGTCAAGACGGATCACAATAGCCTTAAATACTTCCTCACACGATCTGATTTGAATGATAGGCAACAAAAGTGGGTGTGCAAATTACAATCCTATGATTTCAACATTGAATATATGAAAGGCAAAAATAATAAGGTGGTTGATGCATTGTCAAGAAGGCCCTATTTGTGTTCATTAAGTGAATTAATAGCTGATTGGAGGGCTGTAATTATAGCCAAATATGCAAGGGATGAATGGGTTACCACGATTTTGGAAGGCAAGGTGGTAGACAACAAATACAAGGTGCATGAGGAGCTGATTTTTTATAAGGGCGAAATTCTTTTTGGCTCCTTTATCCAAATTAAAACACCAAATTATGAGGGCTGCTCATGATGAGACTATGGCTGATCGTCAAGGTTACTTCAAAACATACAATAAGGTAAGAGGAAGATTTGCTTGGAAGGGCTTGAAAAGAGATGTTTTATCTCATGTTAGGGAGTGTATAGTTTGTCAAAGAAATAAGGGAATGACTACATTTCCAGCTGGTCTCTTGCAACTTTTTCCAATTCCCCACCAAAATTGGGAGAGCATTTCCATGAACTTCATCACATGATTACCTATGTCACAAGGTAAATGTGGAATTCTTGTTGTAGTGGATAGATTGACAAAATATGCTCATTTTTTTGTAATTCCAGTCAAGTATAATGCTCCATATATAGCAGAAATCTTTTTCAGAGAAGTTTTCAAGTTGCATGGATTATCGAAGAGCATCATAAGCGATAGGGACAGCCAATTTATGAGCCACTTTTGGCAAGAGCTTTTAAAGCTAATAGGTACATAATTGCTTCCAAGTACTAGTTATCACCCCCAAACGAGTGGGCAAATCGGAATTGTCAATAAATGGGTGGAAGGATACTTAAGGAATTATATTTTGGGGCAACAAACAGGTTGGAATAGATGGTTGTACATGGCAGAATTTTGTTATAATACTACCTACCACATGTCTAGTGGTATGTCACCATTCAAGGCTTTGTATGGATATGAAGCTCTTTCATTTTTTGACCTTGTTTTGGAGGATAGTAGGGTGGCCGGGGCTACCGATTGGGTGCAACAAAGTTCTGAAAATTTGGACCAGCTCAAGAAGAATTTGCAACAAGCTCAAAATCAACAAAAGCTTTATGTGGATCAGCATAGAGTGGAGAGGCAATTTGAGGTTGGGGACATGGTCTATTTGAGATTGCAACCTTATAAGCAATCCTCTCTCAAACAAAGTGGAGTAGATAAATTAAAATAATGTTTCTATGGGCCTTATAAAATTCACAGAAGAGTGGGTTAAGTGGCATATGAGTTGGAATTACCGGAAGGAAGTAAGATTCATAATATGTTCCATGTTTCTTGCCTTAAAAGGGCTCTTGGAAAACATAGAATACCTTCCATTGACTTGCCACCTCTTGATGATGAAAGTAAGTTGGTCTTGATTCCCGAAGTTATTCTTGAGGTTTGTGAGAGAAGGCTTCGAAATAGCACTATCACGGAATACTTGGTACAATGGAAGAATATGCCTATGGAGGATGCAACTCGGGAAGGGGCAGCCGTCCTTCAACACCCAAATTTACAATTGCTTGTGGGCAAGCAATTTTGGGAAGGGAGGATTGTAATGCCCCCCTTTTCAAGCTAGTCATTGGGGTGAAACCCTTAGCTTGTGCGTTCCTAAGGGCTAAGGATTTTAAAGGTAAAAAGGGGAACATTTGTGAGCTTCAAGCACAATTTTTGATAAAGCACTTTATTATCTATTTTTGGGACCTTTTTAAGGGTCATGGTCACTTGGGCCTAAAAGTGCTTTTATAAGGAAGTTTGTAATATATCCTTTTTAAAAAAGAAAAAAACAAACTCTCCCTCTCTATTTTGGGCGCCACAATTGGAGGATTATAAAAGGGAAGGGAAGGCTCATTTGAAAAGGTTATGTATTTTTGATTTTGAAATTCTTGTGCAAGTATGTCAAGTTTGAACAAGTGACTTGAGAATGAAAACCTTCAAGTGCACTAAGGAGTGTGGGGACATAAACTTCCATTCTTCCACATAGGGCAGCTCTATTCAAGGGTTTTAATTGCGCCTCAATTTTGTATAGTCATATGCAAGTGGATCTACAAAGGTGTTTTTGGACGCCACCTTCATCAAAGAATTATTACAAACCCTTCGGAGAGCTGGAAATTCATAATTTGCAGGTCAAAGAGGTGGGCAAACTTGGTTGAGGAGCTTGTTGAGTTTGGAGGCAATCCCAAGGGTGGCGACCCTTCTTAAGAGGGCATGTCTACGGAATCCTCTTCTAGGGTCAAGGTAATTTTCATAATTTATTCCTGTTATTGGCGAGTTGTTATGGGTTAATTTGCAAGTTCAGAAGGTCAATCTATGCCTTAGGAATATTCAAGAATTTAATAATTTTTTTTCAAAACTTGGGTGATGTGGTTGGAGAGATCCGGGAGGTGTTTGGAAGGGCAAATTCCAAGAAATAAAGATCATATTTATTTCCCTATTTTTTCTAAAATGTGGCGGTTCACTTGTGGATGTTTTTGAGGTGTTTTGTGATTGGAAAATGCAGTTGTACTTTCACATAAAAATCAGATTATTTGCTGGGGTATTTTTAGCCATTTCGCCAATTTATTTTGTTCAAAAAAGGTACCTTGCTTATTTGTATTTTCAACTATTTGTGAAGCTATTTTTAGCATATGTTGCTTGGGTATTCTATAAATTTTCCAGCTAGGGCTTGCTTGTTTGTGGAGCAGATTTTCAGTTAATTGGCAATTTTATTCAAGGGTTTGTTGGAAAACTCCATCTAGGTCTAATTGTCCAAATTGTCCAATTTGGGGACATTACAAGATATTCATCTTAGTCAATAGTGTCTTCTACCATATGCAATCAAGCCATTCAAAATGAGGTGTTGTGTGATGTGGCACCTTTGAAATTTGGTAACGTTTTGCTTGGGCATCCATACATGTGGAAACAAGGTGGAATCTTTCAATTCAAGTTGAATCTTTCAATTCAAGTTGCATACAAGATCATTGAGGTCTTTCCTAGTTAGACAATGACTTTGATTAGTGCAAAGAAATGTAGGTGCGTCATTGGTCATAGTGGGAAGTTTGTACTAATGTTAAGCAATCCAAAGAGCACTCAGAAAATCATTGCAACTATGCATGCTACTATATAGAATAAGACTATACATCAACCACATGTGGATAAGGTCTTATCAAAGTACGAAGTCTTCATTGCACCTACCAGTGTTTCCCTCCACTTCCAGGTAAGATATGCCATTGACTTGATCCCTGGGACACCCCACCCAAATGGACCAATATGTAGGTGCACAATGCTAGAAAATTAAGAAATCAAGCGACAAATCAAGGAGCTAATATAGAAAGGCCATATTCAGCCTAATGCCTCATCTTGTGGGAGGCCAATCATGTTAACCCGAAAGAAGGATGGGACATGGTGCCTTTGTATTGAGTACAAGGACCTTAATAAGATCACTGTGAAGAATAGGTATCCACTGTGACACATTAATGACCTCTTAGACTAGCTGAAGGGAGCAGAATTCTTCACAAAGATATATTGAATTTAGGGTACCATCAAGTTCCTATTGAGCCATTTCACGTCTAGAAGACAACATTTAAGTCCAAAGAAGATCTATATGAATGGTTAGTCATGCCCTTGGGCTTGACCAATGCACTTGCAACATTTATGTAGATGATCAATGATGTCTTATGACCGTTCATTGAGTCATTTGTGGTTGTTTACGTGGATGACATCTTTATTTTTACTAAGACATGGGAGGAGCACTTGCGATAGGTTTGACTAGTTTTTGACACCCTATGCAACCATAAGCTATATGGCAACAAGGATATGTGTTCTTTTGGTTTGTAGAGTGTCTGATATCTAGGATACATCATAAACAAGGATGGTGTACACTCTCACCCATAGAAGATCCAAATCATCACATAATGGCCAACCCAACAATACTCATAGAACTCAGAGGCTTCTTGGTGTTAGCTAATGTTTATCGTTGATTCGTGCTTGGATTCTTTGATCTTGCATAGCCCCTTAACCAAACAACCAATGGAGGAACAAAGACCAAGTTTGTGTGGAACATAACACAACAACAAGCTTTTGAGGAGTTAAAAAGACAACTTTGCTAGTATGAGTCCTTTCCTTACTAGATCTACAACAACCCTTTGAAATTGAAGATGATGCTTCAAAATAAGCACTCTGTGCAATACTTATCTAGCATAGGCATCCAATGGTCTACGACAGGGAAACATTCACAAATATTGTACATAGGTATCATACATATGACAAAGAACTCTATGCCATTGTTTAGGCTTTCAAACAATGAAAACATTACATTTTGGGAATGAAGACTATTATCTGTACAAATCACAAACCTCTGTAGTTCATGTAGATCTAAGGCAAGTTATTGAACGATTGCCATTTAAAGTGGTTTTCCTACCTTCAGAATTTTCACCTTAATATTAGGTAGAAGAAAGGTAGTTCCGATCAAGTTGCTGACTTTCTAAGTTGCTCTCCAATTGCAACACTATCAACAGTCTTGGATTCATGTGGCCATGAGACTTATAAATGGCCCATATTGTATGGCAGTGACCCCAAAATTTTCCACAATACATCATGCACTAACTACAAAATGACTAGTTGTAGACGACCCTTTATAGGAAGGGTTTTTAGTGTCACATAAGACATCTCTTTGTTCTGATAGTGGAGCAATGTAAGATGATTTAGGGGAGACACTACAATTAAGTTACAGGAGACTTCAGGGTGGAAAAGATAGTGGTAGTAATCTAGAAATACTTTTGTTGATTGAAGCTCCATCATGATGTCAATAGATATGTTTGATCATGCACAACATGTGCAATAACAAAACCAACCAACAAAAAGCATGGCCTTCACACGCCTTTTAACAATTATTGCTCGATCTTGGGAGATAGTCTCATGGATGTCATGTCAGGGTTGCCCATGAGTAGCCGTGGTCATGATTGTGTCTTTATTGTGGGTGATAGGTTTTCCAAGATGGATGTGTTGGTGCCCTTTACAAAGGGGGATCAAATTTGAAGACACTGCAAGGCTGTACTTTGAGCATGTGTGGGTGCACATTGGATTACTGAAGATCATTATGTCAGATAGGGACAACATGTTTCTTAGCACTTTCTGGTCTACATTGTTGTCTATGGACACCAAGTTGACCAAGTCAACATATTTTATCCACAAACAAATGGGAAAACATGAGTGGTTAATTGTATGATTGTGTATTTGCATGTGATGTATAACTCAAAACTTCCATGAACATAGGATGATAGTTTACCATACATCCAGCATAGCTATAATCGAGCCCCCCATGGCTCCATAGGAGAGAGACCTTTTTAGGCCAGTCTTGGGTTAGTTGCTGGCCCCCATTGATGTTGCATTACCTATTGCATTGGAGGAAGATTTTTCCCATACACAAAAAGAATTAAACAAGGCCACTTGATTTGTTGAGCGAATCTCGAAAATCCAACAATAGGTGCATGAAATCCTACAGGAAACCAACCATAAGTACAAGCAACTTCATGACTGGTACCGGGGCCCTCACCAGTTCGAGGTTGGGGATAAGGTATGGCTACATTTGCAAAAAGAATGTTTGAAAGGCCCAAACAAGAAACTCATACCTCTTTGATATGAGTCTTACACAATCACCAAGAAAGTGGGCATTAATGTCTTTGTTCTAACTTGCCACCCTATCTTGGGTTGCATCTAGTGTTCAATTAGAACTCTTCTTGCCATACTTTCCACCTCTCTTGGACACCTCAGATATTGCTGAATTGTTGCAGGTCCTAGAGTTGATTCCTGACTATACAATGCCATTCACTATTGATAAGGTCATAGATGTTGTAAAAAGTACCCAAAATCAGAAAATTCCCATGTATCAAGTGGTCAAGGTCACCAAGAAAATTGGTTCACCAGGATCCAGATTCAGTAGAAATTTCCATATTTGGTTAAAGACCTAGACACAATGGGGCCTATTGCTTCTCAAGGGGGACGAATAATCTTGACAGTACTCAGGCTTGCTAGATCACATTTCGGGGTCATTTTTAGGAAATTATATATGTATTTTTAAATTCAGCGCATGGTAAATTTCAGTTCAGAGGCCTTCAGAGCTCTAAATGCCCTCGTTACAAAAATTCATCTATGTGAGTTTCTAGATCGTGACTTGAGCTTTTCAGAAACACAAATAGTTATAAAATCAGAGCATACACAAAAAAGTTATGACCTCGACAAGCTGGCCACTCCAATTGGCTATTATTACCATTTCTTATCCTAGTGGATTTTTTAATTTCTGGATTTTTTCTATTCGCATGCCTTTGCGTGTTGAATGACTATTATTAGATTTGTTTGTCTCTAAGACAATTTACTATTCTTAGTTTTATTAAGGTTTGCCCTATTGTAATCCCAAGTGGATAGCATAAGTCTCTTCCACAAAGATTGCTTTCTTTTTAGAAAGTCTCTTAATTTTGCAATAAAGTTTTTTTTTAATTCTTGCAAATCTATGTCAATTCAATTTACTTTATTATAACATGGTAATTCCTAACAGTTGGTGTGTTATTTTCAAATTGAATCCTCAATCCATATCAATTAAGTTTGAATGAAGGGTGAGGATGTGTGGAAGACAACCTTCAAGACAAAACAAGGTTTGTATTAGTGGTCGGTTCTTCCATTTGGTTTATGTTAAGGCAACTGCCACATTTATGGGATTGATGAATGATATATTGAGTCTTTTCATAAATACATTTGTCATGGTGTATCTAGATGATATTTTGGTTTTGATTGCTACATGAGAACATCTAATTCAGTTGAAGTAAGTCTTGCAAGTGTTGAAGAAAAAACAACTTTTGTGCTTATGAAAAAATGTGAGTTTGTAAAACAATCAATAGTCTACTTGGGGCATATGTTTGGAGGAGAATTAAGTGTGGATCCTTCAAAAAGTGAGGCCATCACTAATTGGACCATGCCTAGGAGTTCCATAGAGACTTGGAATTTTGCTGGAGTAGTACAATATATGAAGACGCTTATTCAAACTTTCTCCATGATTACAACACCCATATATACCATTGCATCAAATAGTAAGAGTTTTCATTGAGTAAGGCACATGATAGTGCTTTTGATTCTTTGAAATATAAGATCATCTATTCACCAATGCTTGCTGTTCCTAATTTGTAGCAGTGAGACATATGCAAATGAGTATGGTATGGGGAAGTTTAAGTGCAAGAAGGTAAGCCAATTTGTTGTAATTCAGAGGTATTTTCTTCTGCAGTAGGAGGGTATCCTATATATGATAAAGAAATGTATGCAATAGTCCAAGAAAATAAGAGATGGAAGCATTATTTGTTATGAAAAGAAACTATGTAGGAAAAATATAAAAAAGGATGGGTTTTCTTCGGTAATTTCATTTGGTTATCAAGCATAAGAAAGGAAGGACAAATGCTGTGGCAGATAGCGAGGTAGGTCACCAATCACAAAGTAAGTTTCAGATTTAGCAACAGTTTCACAACCGGAGCCTTTCACAAAGGAGGAAGAAACATATGTACAAGATTCAGATTCTGGGGAAACTTTCCAGCAGATGAAGGCGAAAAAAATCGATGAAGGTAATTGTGAATGCTACCTCAAGGATGGGCAACTCTACATGTTTGACAAGTTGTGTGCGCCAAAGGGAGAAAGAATTCAATTGATGAGGGAAGCCCATACTTCCAAAATTTCAGGCCACTTTGTTGTTGGCAAAACAATGACTCGTTTGCAAAGGTGTGTGTATTGGCCTGATATGCAAGAAGTAGTAGCTAGATTCATTAAATAATGTAAATTGTGTTTGTTTGTCATACAAAATACACTATCAAAGGAACATCAATCACAAAATAGTAAATACATACCAAAATGCAACATTGAAGAATATGATAGTAATCACAACTTTATTTCATAGGTAGTGTTCAATATAGTTTGTCTGGTACAAGGAGGACTTGATACGCTGTCACTTTGCCTGGACATGGAACATGTTATTTGGCTGATAAGACTCAACAGTTGTTTGTTAACACAACTGAACATAACCAAACATAAAGTCGTTACACCACTACCTAATGCCGACAAAACAATAATAAGGTTGGCTACAAAACAATACTTTTATATATAATAACAGTCTACATTGTTATACAAGCACGCCTAAAGATAGGAAAGAACGATTGTACATGCTTCCTGTGCCTGCTAGCCCATGGGAAAGTATGTATATGGGTTTTGTGGGAGGTTTTCCAATGTCTAAGCATGGTCAAGATTACTATATGTTGTTGTAGATAGATTGAATAAAATGTGTGTTTCTGTTCTATGCAAAAAGGCAATAAAAGGGCATGAAGAAGATGAGTTATTCTTTTCTGATTTTGGGTGCATTTTGGTTTGCCTAAACCCATTTTTTCAGACAAAGATTCCATATTTTTTGGGAATTTTTGGAGCACCTTGTTGAGAAAAATGGATAACAAGCTCCAAAGAAGCACAATTTTCCATTCTCAAACCGACGGGCAAATATAAGTTGTTAATAGGACTTTGGTATGGCTGATATGGGGCTACAATAGCAAGTATCCAAGGATTTGGGATGAGACTTTGGCATATATCGAGCACTCATACGTTAGGGCGATACATACATCCATTAACAAGTCACCTTTTGAAGCGTGTTAGGGTTATTTGCCTACTAACCCACTTGATGTTGCAATGGGATATCAAAGATAAGGAGAAGGGCTAGATTTAGAGGTGACGAGCAACAATATTTATTGAGAGGATTAGGTATATCCATGTCAAGGTAAAAGAACAAGTGGAGAAGTCTCAAGCCAAGTACAAGGCTAGATATTATTAGCATTGAAAGGAGCATACATTCAAAGTAGAAGACAAAGTGTGGTCGTATTTGAGCAAAGAGAGGCTTCAAAGGCAAGCTGGGAAGCTCAAAGCTCTAAGGCATGGGCCATTCACCGTCGTGGAGCAGGTTTGAGAGAATGCTTTCAAGCTTGATCTACCCCCATTCATGTGGATGTGCTCAGTAAGAATTGTGAAAACTTGCACCTATATGAGCCATTTGTGTTGGATGAGGAAGAGGAAAGACGATCGCTACCCTCCATAGAAGACTTTGCCTTGGATGCACAAGGGGAGTTGGAGGAGGTAGTGTTCCATTGGAATTTCAAAGAGACTAGAAGAGGGCCACAAGAGTCTTGGCAGACAGGGAAGATGCTATCTTAGGGAGAAAGTGGGAGAAATATTCCTAATCTCCCAACCAATAAGATTTTGTGGGTCCAAAGGGCTGGCAGAAGGGATGTATGATCCATAAGGATCGGGAAAAAGAAAACCTCTTCATCATTGAACCAGAGAACAATAGAGAATCAGTCAATAGCGGGGCTGAAAGTGAGTATTTCTTGTATGATGAAGAAACCACTAGTATATGGAGGAGCGGCTACGTAACCACCAGCTCATTTAAGGGGTGGTTATGTAACTGCTGATATCTGTAGGGGAGGTTTTGTAACCACTGGTTTAACTTGGGTGGTTTCGTAACTATTGGGGTGGCTTCGTGATTGCCGGTCTGCCTATAGTCGTGGTTTACCAGCAAAAGTTGTACATGTGTAGTAATGGTAGAATGATGGTGTATCTTTAGTTTTGAGTTGTCTTAGAGTCCTTTAGTGCACAAAGGACATTCCCATAGCATGGTAAATAGGAGACATGAGGCACAAATCCAATTGCAAGCATGAGTGGTGGGAGGCAGAGTTGGTGTTCGGTTAGTTATCGGAGGAAGAAAGGTGCAGATAGTGAGTTTAGTGAGAAAACAACAAAGGTTGCTATAAGTTTTCTATTATACTCTTTGTAAATTGTCTTTGGCCAAGAGAAGATCAAGGAAGCTGAGCTATTGTCACTTCATCTGGTTTTCCCCTACACTGGGTTTCCAGGTTAAAATATTTAATGTTCATTGTTGTTCTTGTTTTCTGTTCATGGTTATTTACATCCATGATTCATTGCTGCAAGTATTGTTTATGATTCCAACAACACACACCACTAATTCCTAGTTCATAAAGCATTTAAAACTGTCAATTTGGAGAAGAATTCAAGTTAAACAGCATATTGTGATTCTGCAAATTCCATTAAGCAACTGCGCCTAGGAGTTTAGAGATCAAAATTAGTTCCTTCAATTCTTTAATTTTTGAATTTAAAATTTAATTATTTCTGCTAGACAATCTTCCATTATAAACAGGAAGTCAATATTCTTTTCAGGATTGATTTTCTAATGTTAATGATAGAATGCATTTGAAATTCATTATATCTGGTGCAAGGATTTATGACTTGTACTTTTTTGTAGCACAAGAATCCAGTCTTACTTGTATATGGTTGTTACCAACTGATCTGAATAGTTGTGTGAAACAAATATTAATATCCAATTGGATCGAAGTTTCTGAATTTGGAAGGAGAAAATACAATTTTTTTCAATTTATGTATGTGAATTATAGGACTGCAAGTGTTGTCTTAACCAACTAATAAACAGAAATTCATAAAACTGTTGAATTTATATCTCAACAATCAGATCTTTTTTATAGCTACTAGGGAGTACCTCTTTGAAGTTTAGAGTTATACATTTAATGGTTGATTTATGCATTTTATTGTGGAAAAGTTTTTGATACACTATTAGACATGTTTATCCGAAGTATTGTTTGGTACAAGTAGTTGATATATGTATTTGGGTGGCAGGTGCTGGCAGTTGCAGTGTATAATCATTACAAGTGAATTTATCATGAATTGTTGCAGAAAGGCAGTTGCAAGGGTTATTCCTCAAGTGGGTAGGAAATGTTGTACCTTCATTTAGACCCTAAATGTACATATTTTGCATTTTATGTCTGTTCTGAGTCAGACTGTTTTGTAACTTGTAAGTTGAAATTTGGTTATTTGTACTTCAAATGGACTTGTAATTATCATCTTTCTTCTTGGTTCCTCGGTAGATACTACAATATTTATACTGCTAGTTAAGATTGAGTAATGATCATGTAACATGGCAGGCTTGGCATATCTGACACCAGCATTGAAGAAGAAGATAGGGATGAAAGTGATATGGTGGAGCTGGAGAAAAGCAATGTTCTTCTGATGGGTCCAACTGGCTCAGGTTTTATTTGTTTCCATCATCTTTAATATATTTGTTATTCTGAACTGCTGCAAATGAAACATTATAGTTCATCTGTGTACAACAATAATGTTCCCACAATGTTGTTTAGTCATCTTAGACAATTGAACTATGATGTCATTCTGGTTAGATTTCAGCATAGTGGCTCAATTCATATAGCTGGCTTGTGCTATAAGAACAGGGAAGACACTGCTTGCAAAATCCCTGGCTAGGTTTGTGAACGTGCCCTTTGTTATTGCGGACGCAACAACCTTGACACAGGTACAGACTGTTTTCGTTAATTGATTAATCCAATAGATGGTCACCGGGAAAATTCCCCGTGAAACGTTTTTGTCCCTCAATTTCTTGACTCTGTTTTTTTGTTCGCGATTCCTCATGGCAATATTTTTGTAGAGCAGACACTAAAATGATGGTACTTCTCTTAACTATTTATGACTGACAGATGTATGGGTTTGCAATCTGATACATGGATAATCATTGGTCAGCTATTTTAAGTTTGCATTGCTATCTGGGAATGGGGTTGGGGTCATCTGCTTATTAATTCTCCCAAGGAAAATGAGGTTCTTCTGGGTTGAACATATCCAATAGAGGCTAAGTGCTATGTGAAGATGATGTGGGGAAGGACATTAAGCCAACTGCCCAAAATAGATTGTACAGGATAAACACTTTAGTTTAATGTGACTAAACATTCGAATCCATATAAACATTTCTTAGCCCTGTTCATTCACATGCTCTTTCTTGCTGAGTACATAGCTAGCTAGCATTAGTGGCTAATTTTACCTTCGATTCCTTCAGGTCATTCTGGAGCATTATATAGGTCAAGGACTTGTGCATTTTGTCTCTTTATTGCAAAGCTACAAATGCATTTATACTGGAATGCATGTTGTGATATCTTATGTTCTTGTTCAATATATTTCAATTTTCAATATTTTTAGGCCTTTTGCATGAGTTGTATTAGTTTACCTTCGTTTGGGTTAGCCTCTTCAGTAAGGTATTTGTATTTGCTATGTTTAAAGTGGATCATGAGATGAATGCAAGTGTCATGGACATGTATTAGGCCTTTTGCATGAGTTGTATTAGCCTACGATAGTTTGGGTTAATCTCTTCAGTAAGAACTTTGTATTTTCGATGCTTTATGTGGATCATGAGATGAATGCAAGTCTTATGTGCATGTTTTATGTCATTAATAACACACAAACTTGTGATTTTCCTGTCTATAAATTATGGAAATTTGTTTTGAACTGGTTGCTGGTCTATATTAAAATTTGAATCTATTCTTTATTTATTTTCTTTTAGTTTGTGTTAAATTATAAATATATGTTTTTAACTTGTTCTTTAGTAGTTGGGCTGGACATAAGATTTCATTCAAGTGTATTAGGCTTCTTGTAAGAGCTGTATTAGCTTACTATAGTATGGGTTAATCTTGTCAGCAAGGTTTTTGTGCTTTCATGTTTTATGTAGATCTCGGCATGAAGGCATGTCTTATGGGAATGTTTTCGTCATTAATAGTACACAAGTTTGTGATTTGCCTGTCAATTAATTAGGGACTTTTTTATTTGAACTGGATGCAGGTCTATATTCAAATTTGAATCCATCCTTTATTTATTTGCATTCAGTTTCTTTATTGAATGTTTTTATTTAACTTGTTCTTAAGTAGTTCCACCGGACCTAAGAGACTATTCATGCATTTTTATGCCAAATTGAAACAGCTTAGGATTTTATAAAATGTTGCGGAGATGGATTTATATTTTTGCATGCTGACCATGTTTTTTTGTTTTTAATAACTTCGTTTGAGTCAGCAGCATCTCTGTGATATTCATGTTCTGGATGTTCTTCATGTATATATTCTATATGGGCTTTGGGTTTTGGAGAGTATAAATATATATGAACTCTTCTATTGGGATCTCAAATCCAAAATGCTGCTTCATGAGATTTGTAGACCTGGATCTCACTTCCTTACATTCTATAGCAAGGAATTGAAAAAATGACTGTTTTCCTAGGACAATTGGTAAATTAGGAAAAATCCCTATACTTTTCAATCTCATGGCCTGTCATACCCGTAGCTGATACCAAACTTCTGTAATGACTATCAGGTACATGAAAAGGTAAATCATGTGGTGCTTCTAGGGCTCCCTCAACTCTGATTATAGTTCTCTCTGCATAGAAAAACCGGCTTTTTAATAACCTCAGGGAATTCATCATGGACTAAGAAATCCTTGGACACTTTTCCTCCTGTATGGCAGAATATTCTGGCTATAAAATAGTCACAGATGAGAATATTTGAATCATAATACCAACGCCAATGCAAAACATTGCACATTACATGGATTGGATGTGCAGTTTGAGGTGTCCCACTCAGAAAACAGAGAGGGATTGAATGTAAATGAATAGCAGAGGCCATTAAGAAGCATCCTTATTTTTTGCATTCATGAAATTTGCTTAATAAGATTGAGGGAAATCAGCTCACCCCAGTTCGTAGGATTACTGTTCTCCAAGATGCCTTGCAACAAGAGCACCCAATGCAAATCTGACAGTTCTGTTCTATCCTTCTCATACAACCTATTCAACAAAGACACAGCCTCTATGATAGGGATCCTGAACAAATGTGTTGGATATGAGAAATCAACCCTTTTTTTCCATGCATCCAGATTTTCTGACCAATTCTTCAACACCTCATAAAACTTATGCTCCTTACAGCATTCTGTGACCCATTCAAAATTATAATTGAAATCTGGGTTTGGCAGTTTTAACATCATCTTGATAGCAAACCTTGTTATATCTATTAACTTTTTACCACTGGGTGTATATAATTTGCCATCTCTTTCTTTACAATATTGATATATATTTTGTATAAGCTCAGGGCATGGAAATACCTCTAGTTTTGCGGCTGCTCGGTGCAAGATCTTTGGATTTTTCACATCTATTTGGCTTGTTCATCTAAGTCTTTCATTTCTTCACTAGGCTCACATTCATTTCTAACATAGAAATATAGGTCATTGAAGTTTCCTTTGGTGCACACCCAAGAGATAAACCTATTGTCTTTTAATTGTCAGACCAAGATGAATTCAACGTAGTCAGAATCTGAGTTTCCAACTTGTTTGAAGTCCCCTGCCTTGAAGTATTTGAGCCCAAAATTCTATGTTCCCTTGAGATATCAATGACTCTTTTTGCTGCTACCTAGTGACTTTCTCTAGGTTGTTGCATGAATCGAGAGAGAACAACAACAACGAAAGAAATATTTGGTCTAGTTGTGGTCATATAGATCAGACTTCCAATGAGCTATTTGTATTTAGTAGTATCTACTAAATTTGTGGTATCTTCAGATATCAGTTTTAGATTTTGTTCCATGGGCATTTTGAAAGGCTTGCAATCTGTCATTCTGAACTTGCTCAGAATTTCACCGATGTACTTTTGTTGAGTGATGAAGATGTACTTTGGTTTTTGAATTATTTCAATACCCAAATAGTATTGAAGATAACTCAAATCTGTCATTTCAAAGCTTTGCATCAACTTTGATTTGAATTTTGTAGTGTATCTTTCATTGTTTTTTGTGATGAGCAGATCATCAACATACACCATTAGAAATACGACCATTTTATCAACTATTTTGATGAAAAGAGTTGCATCTTCCAACTCAAAATGTTTGAAATTAATGTTCAAGAGGTGCTTAGTGAGTTTGTCATACCATACTCATGGGGCTTGTTGCAAACCATACAATGATTTTTCCAGTTTGCATATTTTGTGCTCTTGGTTGTTTACTGCAAAACCTTCGGGTTGTGTCATGTACACTATCTCTTTGAGATCACCATTTAGAAATGCAGTTTTGATGTCCATTTGGTGAAATTTTCATCTGTTATGAGCTGCCAGAGCCAACATGGTTTGAATGATAGTCCATTTCGCTGTAGGTGCAAAGGTTTCATTGTAGTCAATTTCTTCTTTTTGTGCAAATCCCTTTGCAACAAGCCTTGCTTTGTGCTTGTCAAGTGAGCCATATGCTTTGTACTTGTTGCGAAAAACCCACTTGCATCCAATTGGTTTACCACGGATTGGAGGATCAACCGATTTTCAAGTTTCGTTTTTGACCAACACATCATACACACTTCTCGTTGCATTTTTCCATGCCTCGAGCTTTTTAGCTTGTTTGAAAGAAGTGGGTTCAAAGTCAAATGCAACATTGACTTTTTCTTCAAGAGGGTCATCTAAGGTAAGCTTTTGTATCTTATCTTGAATTTCATCAAGGAAATTTTTTGAATGTTGTGCAACTGTGTGTGCACTTTTTGTCCTTGTTTTCCAACCTCATTAGGTCTGCCATCTTTCAATGTCCGTTCGGCCCATTTTGAAATCTTTTTCTATGTAGCTTGTTGAATCATAGGTGCCTCAATTTCTGAATTTGAAGCTCCTTCATTTTCTGCCATCAAACAAGTTGGAAACTCAAACAAGTTGGAAACTCAGATGAAGTTTCATTATTTTCTGCAAGGGGAGTGTTGTTTTTAGTTACAGGAGACAATAGAGATTCAAGTTTTTCCCAATTGTAGTTTACCCCTTCATTGTTTGGAACCTCCATATCATGCTCCTTTTAAACGTCAAATTTGGCATATTTTTCCAGTCAATTGTCGACTGTTGCTTGCATTGTCCTTTGCAGTTTCATGAAAGATGACATCTCTTGCGAAGAGAAATTTCTTGGTGTTATCATCAAATACCCTATATGCTTTTGAAGACTCAGAGTATCCCAAAAGTGTGCATTTGCGATTCTTATGTTCCAGTTTGTTTCTTTTCTCCTTTGGAATCAATGCGTAGCATGTGGATCTAAAAATATGAAGATGTCGCACTGAAGGGAGATGACCACACTGGACTTCCTATGGAGTCTTCGTCTGTAGGCTGTTGATGATGCTTGTTGCATAGGTATATTGCTATTTGAGCTGCTTTTGCACAAAAGTGCATATTTATCCCTTTGAAGAACAACATTGCCCAAAACATATTCAGGACAATTCAGCTCATCTACTCTACTACATTCTATTGTGGAGTGTAAAGAATTGTGAGATGATGCTTGACTTCTTTCTATTTGAGATAGGCTTCAAACCCCTTTGAAATGAACTCACCACCACTATTAGTTCTAAGTGTGCCAATTTTGGATTGGGCTTCATTTTCAACTTGGTTCAATTTTTTTGAAATGTTTTAAAGGTTTTTGATTTCTTCAATAAATATATCCATGTCATCCTGTTGTAGTGATCAATGAACAACATGAAGTATTTATGACCACAAACATAGAGAATTGAGAAAGAACACAAATCAAAGTGTACTAGCTGCAAATTTCTGTTGGCTTTCTATTTTGAATTTTGAAATGGTTCTCTTTTATGTTCCACCAATATGCAGGCTTCACACTTTTCAGTGTTTTTGGGCACAGGCGGCAAGCCTACAACACCATTTTTCTGCATTGTGCGAATGCTGTCACAGTGCTTGTGCCCAAATCTGGGATGCCAGAGAAGTCTAGTTGGCATTTGGTCTTCTGTCAGATGAGAAAAATTCCTTGGCATCGAGTGCTCACCCCTGAGCTTTAGCAATTTTCCTTCCTCGTCTCCAATTTGAACGACTATGTAGTCACATTTTCTTGTGACTTTCATCTCTCCATGACCAAGTATGGAGTGGCCCTGTTGTCGAATTAGCACAAGGGACAAGTTTCTTGTCAACTGAAGAAGGTATAGTACATTGTGGAGAATGAGATATGGATGTCCTAGTGACTTGAGTTGGATTGTACCCTTGCTTTGAGGTTGCATACTTGTTTTATCTGCCAAATACACTGGACCACAACTTTCTTCATAAAACTCTTCACAGAAGTCCCTTCGGGAAGTCATGTGCTATGTGGCACCAGTGCCTAAAACCCAAGCATTATCTCAGGTTGAACGCTTTGAGGCATTGTTCGCTTCATCAAAGATGGAAAGCACGCTATCACAAGAGAACTGAGCTGAATCAAATTTTGATTTATTCTTCTTTTTTGTTTTCTTTTTGTGTAAGATTCAATTTTCTCCCATGATGTTTTGCATTCATGGGTCTCATGACTCCCTTTTCTATTACAAAGTTTGCACTACAAGTGTTTTGTCATTCAACTTTTATTGATTGTTTTTGCTTGATTTGCTGCCTTGCCCTTTGTTCTTCTCTTTGCCCTTTGCATTTCCTGTATTCTTGGAAGAATAGCCTTTTTGATTTTCATCACAAATGCTTTGTCCAATGGACTTTGTTTTTCTTTCGAAGGCTTTTTCTCTTTCGGCAATTTTCTTAACCAATTGATCAAATGTGAATCTACAATAGATTGCTTGCTTGCAATGATTCCAAGTAGGTTGAGTATGTAGGAAGAAATATCTTTATGAAGGCTGTCATATAGACATCAATTTTTATGCCAGCGACATCAACATCATACTTGATTGCATGGATTTCAGAAGCCAAACTCATGACATCCCCATTTTTTAACTATAGATTGAACACTTCTAACTATAGTTGTATGAACTCCGTTTTTGAGTGGTTATCATATAATTCCTTCAATTTGTGAAATGCTTCCCAAGGAGTGTTGCACCCCTGAATGTGACGAAACACTTCTGCATCAACTGAGGCCCTCATCAAGGTCAATGCATTAGAGTTCTTCTGTTTCCATGATGGAATCTCCTTTGCATCCTTTGGTTTGATGGGTTGATCATTGCCATCATGGATGTTGGACCACAAGTCATTGAAAATTAGTGTGTTCTCCGTCTGTCTAGACCATTCTAACCAGTTTTCTTTCCCAGTTAGGGTGGTGCCAACAATAGTTTTTATAGAATGCATGTTTGTTGTATCGGGAGATGAAATGGTTTCTTATTGGTCCAAAAAGGTCCCATTTTTCTATATACCATCCGACTGATATACCAAACCTCTCTATATGTTCGCCCTTCTTATATACCCTTCAGTATGTGGAAGAAACTCATTCTTTCTATATACCTGGTGGTACGTGAATGAGACGTTAAAGAACGTAAGAGCAGAATGATACGTGGTACCTAGGCAGTACGTGTGTTCTATCTATGACACCCCTTTAATGAGAAGTCCTTGTACGTGGGCGTGATAACTCTATATACTTGGATTGCTCTTTTCAATTTCGGGATTTACGTCTTGATAGTCACAAATGGGTAAGGAATGGAATGGGAAAATGAGTTTTTCCTTATTTCTCCCCGTTGGTTTATAGGGACGAAACCACAAATGCCATTGTTGTAGCTATGTTAGCCTATAAGTGCAATAGCACGACAACTTGACTCGTAGATGTGAACCAAACACACTGTTGATACCAAACATTGCGATTTTATTAGTTTTGTTTTCAAATTTTGTTTGATTACGGAAATATGAATTAAATTGGTTTGCAATTTGGCTTTTGATAACTCAAAAAATGAATAAAAGCCTGAATATTCCCTTGTGGGAATGTTCTCCATTCACTTGCTATGCTTATATTGAAGAAGAAAAAGCATAAAATAATAAAAAATGACTTACATTGTTTGGTGCCAAGTGGAAGGACAAAAACTTTGTTGGAGAGTTAATTCAACCTCAATGCATTCTTTTGATAAGCCAAACTGAGATGCAAATGATGCCACAAAGTGCTAAAATCAGTAAGAACGCCTTTATCTCAGCTCAATCAGCAAAATATAGCCAAAGAACAGCTCCATGCAGGTTTTGAGGCAAATAAAGTGTAGCCAGAACAGCCACACAGGCGAAAGACCAATCAAAAACATCCAAAATAGATCTGAGCACAGTCCATTTAGCCTGATACAGCCACCAATCAACTGAAAGTGCAGGTCAGGTGCCACACAGGTCTGATTCAGAGAGAAAAAGAAGGCGAAATGCCTTCAAACATGTGTGAAAACTGATCAAATACATAAAATACAGACAAGTGCGCAGTCCAATGCATATATTCAGCCAAAAAATAGCAAATGCTGTCAAATTTCACCATGTAGCAGGTAGAAGACAGTCATTACGCTTCCCTGGCAGCTGCAAATCGTTCTAACAACTCAGAATTTGAGAAATACACCTCATTGGAGCGGTCCTTTCTGCCAAAACGCCTTGAAACTTGACTGAAATGCCTTTTGAGATGTCCACCACATCTTAGAACAGCCAAAAATGTCGTCCTATAGATGAGACGTCTCCTAGAATAGCTTCTACACAATCCCGGGAATTGAAAACTGAATTTTGAGGAACTTTGATTGGTGAAGAAGAATGGAGAGAGAAAAATCAAAGAAGAACCCTGTGCTCTGATACCAATCTCAGGCCAGGATGGATGACGGGATTTGGATCCAACCAAAGAATTGCAAATTGCATTAATCAAATGAATGAAAGATTACAATATTAAATAGCCAAACTAGTGACTATTTATTTCATATTCAAGATGACTCTTCATCTACCTACAAAGACTCTCTAGCTTACCACTACGAGACAAAAGCTCTTCTACAATTACTCATAGGATTTAGCATTTTATGTTACAATAATATTACATTAACTCTCAGTCCCCTGGTTGCAAAATATTATTTGGTTCCATCTCAAGAAGACGGATAATGTGAGCACCTTGGTTATCCGTCAACCTCTAACTGCAAAACATTGGTGAAACACAATCTCCTCTTTCAATCCTCCAAGAGCTTTCTGATAAATATAATTGAGGTACTTGTGCCAAACACAATTTGCTGATTTTGCCTTAAAGAAAAACATACTCTACATTCAATTTTATTGAAATTGGCACGCATGGTTTTATTCAACACACAATATTCAAGATTTTAAATCATGGCTTATTTCAAAACAACCTAGATGAAAAGACATAAATATTGGGATGATGCAGAGTCAATGAGGGTGAGCCACATTGTTTGCTCTCAGTGCACTGAGTAAAGTATTGAACTCAGGGTTGAATCAAAGGAACAAATGAAACGTTTGAAGCAATGCGGCCATGTGATGTTGACACGTGTCACTATCTGGTGAGCATGGGGTCACTTAAAACAAAGGATTAAAAAATATAATCGTTGATTGAAGCAAATCGGGAAGTTGACACCTGTCACATACTTACGGGTTCACTATTATTAAGAGATAAACACAAATAAAAACCTGATAATTAAAGCTTTGGAATAAATGAGGAATAAACATGTGGCATACATTCATTATGCAAATAAACAAAAGAGAAATCCTGATATAAATCTATCAACGAATCCCTCTGTGAAGCAGGCTCACGAGATGTTGACATGTGTGCTGATCTTGTTGCACAGAACAAAGCGAAAACAAAAGAAAATTGGTGTTTCAAAATCAAACACAAAATGAAATAGTTAACAGGGTGGTGACAAATGTCACCTTGTCATTAATCCCATATCCAAAACCCAATTTAAAACAAACCTTGAGATTAAAACAATTGGCAAGCTGTCATATCACGAAGTAAAAAGATAGACTCAAGGATATCATCGACTTAAAAATTGAGAAATCTTGAGCAACAAGGCACGATAAAGTGAAAAGTGTCACCTTCTCTCGAGCTAGATAAAATCCAAGTGAAAATAGAGAAACCTGTTGTATACATATATATTTTTTAGTGACTGACAGTTTCTTTTGCAAGACTTGTCGGTGCATGTTTCTCCCTGAGTGCACATCCTAAGGATTGCACCAAGATCGGGGTTGGGCCATCTCCTTGTACTTTACAAGAGATTATTGTCATATAATTGCCTATTATACTTATTCACGTTCATTATCTTGCTATCCAATCATTTTAGCCTCCTCTGATGCTCTTTTCTTCGCTTTCCGCCTCGTCTACCTAGTTTCAGGGTTTCTCTAAAATAACTTGATCAGGATTGAGTTAGTTCTGTTTGGTCCCTATGCTTACAATTGTATCAGCCATGGCTGATGCAGTTCCTTTTCCTATCCCTGCCCCTTTCCAACTATATCCGCCTTGCTCGATATAGTTGTATGCCTTTCTGTACTAATTCAACATGGTTGACGTAGTCCCTGTTTTCTATCGAAATCATTATACTGTATCGATTTAGATCAAGTCGGATGGCATATTTGTTTGGTCACTTTTAGGAGTTGGATTTGTATATACAAGGTTGCCAATTCGCATTTTTGTAAGAAATAGACACCATTTTGCTTTGCTTGCACACAAAAACCTGTTTTTAGTAGAAGTGGAATTGGAGTATAGGATCTTATTCTTGTGGAGTTCTAGTCTTGCTCAAGGTCTTTGAATTTCAATGGAAGGAAGCCGAACCAGAAAGGTACACCTTAGTCTTTGGAGTCCCCAATTATGGATACTCAGGTCTTCATCCTTGCCATTTGAGTCCTCACCTACAACATCTCTCATAAAGTGCCATTTGAGCCAACGGGGAGATCGATGCGTCGACAAGTCAACCGAAGGTAAGTATCCCTATCTCTAAACTCTTTCTTTATTTGGTTTATATGCGTATACAAGGGTAGTATGTTGTTTTCTTCTTCTCCATGTTTAGCTTAGCTTATGTTATCTTTGTATACCATTATATCCGGAGTCAAATACCTTTTGGTTACCGCCTACTAACATTTATCTTTCTTTAGTTTACCTCTTATGCGTCTTGGATGTAGGTTGTCTTTGTATGTCATTTCCTTACATAGGCTTTTATAATTATATCCTTGATCCCCCTTTTAGAAACAACTGTTGATTTCAGCTTTTGCCTTGCTTTGTAGTGTGACCAATTGTATGTATGTTGGATTCAGTATGGTCTTCTCCCATTTCCTATATTAGAGGATATTTATATTGCTGAGTGTATTTGCTTATCATACACTTGTTGCTTTAAGATCAAAATGAAATAGGGAATGCAAGAAAAAAAATGAAAACATAGAAGGAACCTGACAAAGACTAAGTTTTCTGAGAAACCACAGGAATTTGAAATGAAAATGCAAAAATTCTATGACCAATACATTGTTACATGGATATTTCTTGAGTTATATAATAGTGGCCTTGAATTCATTGAAAATTTGGGTGAGTTGGTCACAACAATATAGAAGTTGAAGAATTTCCTATGGTATTTCAAAGCGACACAATGGAAGGTAGTGATTATCGACCATATTTGAGCAAATATAAAACAAGAAATGCTGATTTGGACATGCAACTCGCCTACGAATTTCCACGAAACGCATATCCACTATACAGGTCCAACGACACATGAAATTAATTTTGGTATTGTCGAAGAAAAATAGATAATTATAGTGGGGACAAAACTTGCTCCTGAATTGGCAAGAGCAGCCATTAATATATTTACAAAAAATAAAGAAGTTTTTGCATGGACCTACAAGAATCTGAAGGAAGGTACAAAATAATTGTGAGTACACCATATTGATTTGATTTTGGGAGACAAATCAGTAAGAAGAAGATCTTATAGAGTGAACTCACAATATGCAGCTCGGGTACATGAAAAAATAAAGCTTACGTTAGTAGTGGAAAAAATTGTATGGCCAACATTAGTTGTGATAGCACCCAAGAAAAGCACATATAAATTAAGGGTATGTAAAGATTCCCGTAGTGTGACCATTGTTACTATGAAATATTTGTTTCCAATTCAATTTGTGGAAGCAATTTTAGAGGAAGTAGCAGGAAGTGAATTTATTTTTACGTGGTTTTTTGGGTATATAAACAAATCAGTATTGTTGAAGAGGACATGCAAAAAACTATGATCTTGTTGGAATTCGATACCATTGTGTTTTTAAGAATTTGTGGTTTAAGGTCAATTTGCATTATGCACAATAAGCTAAACCATAGACATAAAGTAGATCTATTATAATGCAATAATAAACAACATTCAGATTTGAACTATGCTGAAAAACACACTGATAATACCAAGAAACAATTGAACAAGCAATGGAAATAGAGAGATAGAAAGAAGACTAAAATGAACACACTTATTGTAATTGAAATCTGGAATTGGAAGTAGGCTCTTGAGAGTGCCAGAAAGGGAAAATCTAGATTTTAAGTGCTACCTGGGAAAATGTTAGAATTGGTCGATTGCCGATTGTGTCTTGGTAAGAATTTGTAGGTGACCGATTTTGTCTGCGAATTTTGTCCCATGTTACCAATTCTATCCTCTTCTAGTTTTCAAGGTTTGTAACTTTCCAAATCACTTAAACAGGGGTAGATGAACAAGGTCCTTGCTTCGCTTCATGGAATTGATGGGCAAAATTCCTTGATTTTCTTTTCCTTTGAATTTGACCTTATTCTCCATCATGGCACAAGAGGTCATGAACACGTGCAAGTTTGTTGGCTCAGGGAACCACTTGACAAGTTATAGCTACATATCTCGCATGCATGGAATTAGAGCCAACATTGTTTTGGTACTTCGTGAATGTAATCCCAATCTTAGTGAGAGACAGGGCTTCACCTTTCCTTTGTAGATAATCAAGTGCAACTACATTAACATTCACATAGGCACTATTTTGGCACAAGGATGCAGCGAATTGAAACCTTTGAAATCATTTGAAAAGCCTTAAAGAGCAGAAATAAAGAATTGGTAGTGTGCTTAAGACTTTGTAGACTAAGCTATCAATTAATTCTTGATTAAATATGTGTTATTGAAATGCTTTAGTAGACTTTGTATATATAGACTTCTTAAATTCAAATTAAGAACCCATTTGCATGCAAACTGACAAAAGAAAAGAGGGAAAATTGACAATCATGGGTCCACACATCAAAAAGAGGAGGGAGAAGGGTAGAGTGGCCACTAGAAAGAAAAGAGACACAATTGGTGGTTACTCAATTGTGTCTAGGACAGAATCGATAGACTGTCGATTCTGACCTAGGGGGCATAAAAGACAAAGGAAAGAATGGGGAAGGCCTGTAGGCACAAAGAAAACTCAAAGGAGAGACAAACTATAAGAAAAAAAGCAGCACGGGACCACACAAAGAAGTTGATGTAGAGAGAACACTTGGAAAGCGCTAGTGGGATTGTAATGTCCCTTTTTGTACAAATTTGAACCTTTCTTAATTTTATGTAAACCCTTGTTTTCTAAATTGGCAATTAAAAAATTGATTCTACAATTGCTTTCAAAGATACGACATAATTGTAATTTCACAAGAAAGTATCAGCGTTATTTCAATTCTTTAATTCTTTTATAAAATGGGTTTATTGCCAAAATCAGAATACAAAGGGTTGCTAACACTATTTATGAAATTCCAACATTATACTTGTTGCAGGAAGGGCAATGTGCTGCTGCCTAAAATGCTGGAATTTATTCGCTGTTCTTATTTCTGCAAATCTTGATCTTTAAAACGGCAGAAGAATATTTTATGAAACCCTTGTGATCACCTGGTCAGCACTGGAAACCCTACTGTTCGCTGTGTTCTCTGTACCGGGCGGCTAAAACCCTACTGTAAGTTGTGATCTTGTTTCTGCACCTGGTGGAAACTTTGAAAAAAAACTCAGTCAGCGTTGCCATAGTAAATGATGCGCCCATGTTGTTGCTTTAGATTGCGATTCCATAACATTAAACCCTACACGAAGATGAAAACTTACAAATTTGAATTCTTAGTGCTCTACTAAATTGATATTTGAAGATTTCGATGTAGCACACTGGTAATCCCTGGATGAAATTACCTCAAAGGTTTAGAGGGTTTTCATCTTCAAACTTAAATCCAAATGGTGAGGGTTTTCGTCCTCACAATTTGTTCCAACTATAAGGGTTTTCATCCTTATGCTAAAAACTGATGAACTGGAAGCTTCAATCAATTGAGAAATATTGATAATAAAATTTGAATGATTCACAATGAGGACTTTCAATATATAAACTAAATTGTCACTTTTAGGGTTAGAGTCATACTTTTAGGTTTAGAGTTTTACTTTTCTCTTTTACCCTTTTCTTTTATTTTCACTTTTCCCCTTTCTCATCCTTTTTTTATATTTGTAATAATAATAAAGCAATATTAAGTTGTCACTTTTTTTTAATAAAATAAAAAGTAAGTCACTTAGACAACTTAAAATATTAATTTTGTAATTTTTTATTTTATTTGAAAAAGGGGACATAACAGTTTGCCCTTCACAAATATTGCTTGTCCTCAAGCAATCCCTGAACCGTCCTACAAATACCAGGATCCTAAATCTTTTTGTTTCTTTCATTCCTCGTCATGCTTCTCCAATTGTCTCAGTTACGCTCAACTCTGAATTTGCATCTTTTGGCTTCCCTGGAAACTGTTCTTCATGGAAAATGTTCTTTCCATTCATCTCACTGAAAACTGTTGCAACAATTTGTGGTTCTTCTGTCTTATAAAGTGGAGTAGAGATTGAGCTAAACTTCATAGTGAGGACATCAACCCTTTCTTGCATTTCCTCAGATGCAGTTAAGGCCTTTTCTACAATTCCGATGATCATATCCCTATCCTTAATCACATGTAGATGTTCTGATTTAATTGTTTCCAATGTACTCTATACTATTTACAAATCTGCAAGAGTGACTGTATGCTTAGTGCTAACAACATTTACCTCACCCATACTGTTGTTCTCCGCCGCAGTTTGAGCACTCTGCAAACATAGAGTTAGATCTTCAATGAGCATTTTTGTACTCTCCAACTTTGTTAGGACTTGCACCTCTTTCTCTTCAGTTATCGACAACTGTAGCTCTTTAATCTTTTATTCTACTTTTTTTGTTTGCTCTTGGCTGAACTGTTGTAATTCAATTAACTTTGATGTTGCTGATTTCTTATCAATTTTTGCTTCCTCAACTCTTTGAGATTCTGCTGCATCTAACACTTTTTCTAGTTCATCATCTGGCAACACTTCTACATGTCCTTTGCCTAGACAATTGTAGCTTCGCTCCCAAACTTCTTTGTATGAGAAGCAAAGTTTTGTCTTCTAAGATCATCTTTGTTGCTATCTTTCAAAGAGTTCTTATTTAGTTCGGTAGCTCAGCTATCATTTATGTTGTTAAGTATGGTTTCAACTTTTCATCACATTGATCAACCACACTTTTAGCCAGTGCATGCACTGCTAGTGAAACTTTCCACACATCCTTTCTCACGTTAGTCAATAAAATTGATAGGAGTGGCTGGAAAATATCGCCACTCATTTAGAATCAATGTCATAATTGTTTGCATTGAGGCATCAATATTTTCTGCATGATTATGATGAACAATAGCAAAGAAATGTTCAAACATTTGGAGAATAAGATCATTACATTCAAGATCTAGCATTTGAACGCAAGATTTTTATTTTGCAACAATTTGTAAAATCATAACCCTCTTAACAAAATAAGGATTTTTGATTTTATCCATACCTCGAAAGCTTTCCACGATCAACATGGAATCTTTCGTTGATAGTGTTGTATGGCTTTTCAGGAGCTGTTATTATTGTAATTTCACTAATACAAGTGATAACTACAAATCTCACATCTGGAACTGGGTGTCTCAAAAACTTGGGCTTAGCCAAATGAGTCATCGATGGATTCACTGCCCATAACATAGACTCAGAATATGACTATCTTATCATGGACATTTTTTGAATGAGGCAGCTACTCAAGTTTTTTCCCTGCTCTGTAAAGCTTTATTCCCAAATCTTTACTCATTAACTCCATGTTTCACAAGCTATGCATCGGATAGTATCTGCAAAATATTAATTCTTCCCAATAGGCTGGCAAGATTACCAACTCTGATATCACTGTAATGTCCCTTTTTTGACAAATTTGAACAATTTTGGATTTTACATAAACCCTTGTTTTCTGAATTGGCAATTTAATAAATGATTCTACAATTGTTTTTAAAGATATAAATGAATTGTAATTTCACAAGAAAGTATCAACGTTATTTCAATTCTTTAATCTTTTTATAAAATGAGTTTATTGCCAACATCAGATTACAAAGGAATGCTAACAATATTTATGAAATATCAACCTTATACTTGATGTTGGAAGGGCAGTGTTCTGCTGTTAAAATACTATAATTTATTTGTTGGTCTTATTTCTGCAAACCCTGATCTTTAAAAGGACAAACGAATATTTTATGAAACCCTTGTGATCCCCTAGTCAGCTTTGGAAACCCTATTCTCAGTTGCATTCTCTATATTGGGCAGCTGAAACCCTATTGTAAGCTGTGATCTTATTTCTACACTTGGTGGAAACTCTGGTAACAAACTCAGTCAACGCTGTTGTATTAAATGATGCACCCAGGTTGCTGTTGCTTTAGATTGTGATCTGCAGCCATAAAATTAAACCCTATGCCAAGATGAAAACTTACAAATCTAAAACCTAGTGCTCTGTTGAATTGGTATTTGAAGATTTCGATGTAGCACACTTGTAATTCTTGGATGAAATTACTTCAAAGGTTTAGAGGGTTTTCATCCTCAAATCTAAATTTGAATGGTGAGGGTTTTTGTCCTCACAATTCGTTCCAACTAGAAAGGTTTTTGTCCTTATGTTGAAAACCGATGAATTGGAAGGCTCAATCAATTGAGAAATATTGATAATAAAAATTGGATGGTTTAAATGAGGACTCTCAATATATAGACTCAATTGTCACTTTTAGGGTTAGGGTCATTCTTTTCATCTTAAGGTTTTACTTTTCTCTTTTACCCTTCTATTTTATTTTCACTTTTCCCCTTTCTCACCCTTTTATTTCTAATAATAATAAAGTAATATTAAGTTGTCACTTTTTTTTTAAATAAAATAAAAAGTCACTTAAGCAACTTAAAATATTAACTTTATTTGAAAAAGGGGACATGACAAAGATCTTATTTCGAACCAATGATCTATACATATGCACAGAACTATGTTAAAAATATTGTAATAATAAGCCTTGTACCAAAATTAGGTGTCTATACAATTTTCCACTTTGATGTGCGTGGGTGTGACGCTTGTGTGCATCAAAGTAAAACAATATTAAAATACATACTTGCACTTATCTGAGTGATGGAAGGGTCAGCTTTGAATTTCTATATGGGTGCACCCATGTTCGGTCATCAACAAATTTGGTAGACGTGTAAGTGAATGAGTATGCCAACAAGTGGTCAATGTCCGGATATATTGGTGCAAATATGATAAATGAAATAGAAATTGAAAATGAGTATAAGAACGATTACACTTGATGGTACGTGAACCATGTTGTCACTCTTGGAAGTCTTTGGCACTAGCAACTGAAAACTGAAATATTGGCATTGGTGAGTTTAGAGATGTCACTTGGAGACCTCTAGGACTTTGGAGCAAGTCTTGACAACTTTAGTCCACTTCTTGATCAATCCTCAACGACGATTGGAGAAGATAAGAAATTGACGGTGAATCACATGTGACTAGGAGTGGACACCACATGTCAAAGGCCTTGGTTCCCAAGGATGATGTTTTAAAAATAAATGTATTAAATATATAAGACATCCAAAAACAATATCGGTGGATGCTGACAGAGGATAAGATTAAGCGACAACTGATTGATGAATATAACTGACTACTGGCTATAGACGTGGTTTTGATGATCATGCCAAAAGGGTTTAAGGAAACATTAATGGATAAAAAGGTGCTGAAGATTCAAATTATGACATCTAGGAGTGATATAACAACTCAAAATAAACAAAATGGTACTGAGGGAGAGCACAACTCATTTGCAAGCTCGAAACAATTTATAGTCAAGCTTAGTGGTGCACAAGGAAACTTTGAATAATAAGGTGTTTATCTATTTGGAGATGGGAAGAATGTTGTAAAACCCTGCTCGTGGAAGAGATCAAAGAGAAAAATCACAGAGCTGAATGCCATCAATGTCATGTCAAGGAAATCCGTCACCGTTTGTGGAAAGAAATATGCTGGTTGATTTAATAAGGAGGAAAGAAAGAAACCTATGAAGGTTATTAAGAAATTAAAAAATAACAAATCGATGTGAAATGATTGTTACTTGCTAAGACAATATATCAAGATAGATCCAGAACATGAGTGCTTCCATAATTTATAGGAAGTTGGTATGCTAAAACTTATTATCATGCCACTAGGGGCCATATATACAAAATCTCTAACACACATCGTAGCTGAATTTGACCTGAAGAAGAATTCACTTTTATATGAGGGGCACGAGTTTAAGATTAGATTTTGATTTACCTAATGTTGGAAAAAAGACTGTACAATATCAATTACCTAAGCGGATGAGGGAGAAATTCTAATAGGATAGCTGTAATGAGACACAGAGTTAATTGTATGGCAGCATGGAGTCGATGTGGATGCCACAAACATTAATTTTTTGAAGATTTAACAAAACTTGCATTAGATCGATTATTACTGACCGAGTGGAATTACAAATTTGCTATTCTGGTTTTTGAAGTCTATAAAAGGTATTGTGAAGGGTGTTCTATATAATTGGGCTGAATATGTAACCAACAAAATTAACGCATAGTTGTTGAGATTCAAATAAAATTTAAAAAGTAAGTTTGCTTGTTCCTTGTGTACTCAACTATTTATAAATATATTCCTCAACTATAAGTGGGAGGCAGATGCATTGCCATCTATGTACAGAGCTGTAGAGTTGGATTAAGGGTCAGTGTAATTAAACAAGGCTTATAAAACTTGAAAGAATGGACAGGACAATGTATATCTCAAGTGCAATCCAAAGGGGGAGATGACACCTTAGGGGAGGAAATTATACTAATAAAATCGAAGAAGAAAGAGGTGACATGAGTTGCAACAGCAAGGGAGATGCCACCATCAACGGCCAAATCAATTTGTGAGGCACCTGCAACTAGCCGGGCAAAAATTTCTTTAAAATAAAAAGTAAGTCTTTTAACCATCTTGGTTATGACATGTTCAAACCTCCTCATCCTGCATATATACCAAAAACATTTTGGATGCTAAAGAACAAAAAAAATATTGTGAGTTATTGCAGAGCATGGATAATGAAATGGAGGTGGAAGGAAAGTTACAAACCCAAGTGGTGAAAAAGATTGAAGATGTAGAGGGAGATGGGGTGACTTTGATTTGGATATATATCCTATTTTGATGACCGATTACTTTAGCAAGTAGGGTACGATGACGAAGGAGGTCCAATACCACCTGCTCACCAAAAACATGAAAACAAGCCATTGTGGAATTGGTTGAGGATGTTGTAAATGCATCCATGAGGTTGAGAACTGTAGTCGATTCCGGAAAATATGGGCGACGAGGATACAAAAGAGTTGGTTAAATTTGTTGAAAAATCACAGAGTTTTGAGGATAGGTCAGCAACAATATCAAGGAAATTAGCAGTGTTACCAGCAGAAGTATCGATTTAAATCGAGGATATTCCATTATGCACTCTATTTTATTCTGAAAATGAAGAGATAAACAATATATACCATGAAATGCAAATGCTGTACATTGAGGTCTGTCGGTACTACAAGTTTTTAGAAGTGGTATGGCAGAAACTAGTAGAGGAGGAAAAAGAAAAATTGAATACAGCGAAAATGAAGTTGAAATTGGAGTGGAAAGGTCTGAAATAACAAGTTGCAGAATTGGAGTAGGCCAAGCTGGATATGAATAACACTATTGCAGCACATAACGGGTTGTTACACAAAGCATCAGAATTACACAATGTGTACATGAAATTGATTGAAGAGTTTCAAGTTGGATTATAAAAACTACCGAAATCATTTCTTTTATCGGATAAGTAAAGTTTAAATTTGAAGATGGATCTCGACAAGTTGAGAAATCCACCAGCAACAGAATTTAAGTTTACCATGCCACACACAGTTGACCTCATAAAATTGTGCATTTGTATGGGATTGAGGAAGGCTTAAAACCATGTGCTTCAAATTTTACTTGGTGCTGAGTATAACAAGCAAAAAAAGGATTAAAATAGCAACAAGAACACACAGTGGAATCAGTTCAAGGTGAGGAGAAGCCTAGTACAGAATCTCAACCCATTCAATTAAATGAAGTTATAGTTATACACAAGCAATCCAATATTTGTAATGGTAATTTTATATATTGATCTTAACACATTCTCTGCTGTCCATCTTTTTTGGGTAGAAGAACTGCTGGTACCATAGAGGGATCAAACTCTCTGATGAAACCTCTATCCAGAAAATCTTAAATTTGCGTATTCAACTCTGCTCACTCTCAGTTGGACTTATCCTATATGGAACTTTATTTGGCAAAGCTGCTTTAGGAGTCAAAAACATACAGTGAGAAATTCTTCTCATTGGAGGTAAACCAGTATGCAATCCTTTTGAAATAATCTTCATGTGACCGTCCTGGAAGGCCTTAACTTCTACATGATTGTCTTTTTTTTTCGTCATACTTTTCTTGTTTTGGAATCAAATCATACCATGCTTTTGATGTTTTTACCTCCGAAACTTCTTTTGCAGAAACTGACATTACTTGGCTACTTTCACTTTCTTCTTCCTTCATTGGTAACATCTTGAAACCCTTTCCATCATTGGTGTCTGTAAACTTGTTTTTCCTTCCATAATGTACATCTCCTGTAATGCCCAAAAACACATGGCATGCATCTATGGCTATCACTTCACACAATATTTCATCTTTGTAAAATCTCAATTTGGAAACTAATCTTACATTGTTAAAAATCTGTTACTTAATGATTTTCTTGTAACCAAGAAACTCTCTAGACACCAAATTACGAGTGCTACCTCCATTAATAATCAATTTACAACACTTACCTCCAACATGCACTTGTTTTTAAAAATGATATTTCTTTGCCACAAACCTTCTTGCTTCTTTTTTGCCTTAAAAAAACTTTGTGACATCAAATTATCACTTTGCTTAGGTTCCATTGAGACTTTCTTCACTATTTCTACCCATTTTTCCCTTGAGCTACATAAGCACTTTGGCCCATTTTATCTACTATTGGATATTTATATGGTTGATGCTCATACTGACTACACTCGAAGGAAACTCCTCCAAATCCTCTTCCATGTCCTCTACCACCATAAACCCTTTTTCTACCGTGTTAATATCCACCTCTCGATTTTGCTGAACTTGAGTCTCCTTGTTTTCCAGATGCTTAACCTCTACCTGTCATTTGCCATCTAAGTCCTCTGACTTGCCCTCTGCCAATTTGTTACCTTCTTGACAACTTTTCTTCTACTCTTAAAGTTCATTGATAGGATTCCTCTACAGGATACAATTTTAAACATTTTAAATGGAAAGATGGAGGCCATTTACATACCAAGAAAATTTCTCTTCATGTTCTTCTATCTGACTTGACCTGATGTCAACTTATGAAATTCCTAAGTGTAATCTTTGACACTCAACTCCTTCTGCCTCAAATTCTGTTCAGTAACTTCTTCAGCAGATTGAACTGATAGCAGGAAGGAAAAATGAATTTGGAAACCGTCACATTCCATGTTTTTATCACTTGTCATCACTTTTTGCACTTACACTTCTTTCTAAGTACGCATCTTTTCAACAAAGAGCTGTGTGGCCTTTCAACTTGGTACATGCCAATTAAACTCTCTAGAGATCATCTATTTGCTCAAACTCAAGTTACTCTTCTAATTGCATAATCCAATCTATCAACTCGTTGGGATATAACCTTACAAAAAAAGTGGGGGTATAAATTTTTGACTTACCTCCCAATTTGGATATACCTTTGATGATGTTTTATTCAGGCCTGAGATCTGCTTCATATTATTTGATGTTGAGTTCAAGTTGATGCTCACCATCACATTCTTCACTTATAGTTATTTCTACAACAACCCTTGTTTGTGATCTGTTTCCATAGAATCAAAGCTAGGTTGAATGGATCTCATCATATTAACAAGATCTGCAACTCATGTTGGTTGACCTCCTCTTCGTCTTTGTCTTCTAAGAGGTTTTCTATATGAGCCATCCCTCACTTATCTACCCAACTTCAATGTTTGCATTGGTACCATAAGTGATGGTGTGGCCGAGGGTCACATGAACAACCATCAACCAGACAATTGGGCTAGAGTGCACAAAAACACATTTGGAAGCCAAAATTCATACTTATAAATTATTTCCTTTATTGATTTTGCAAAAATATACACAAACAACTAGCTAAAAGAAACATAGTTTAGAATTTCACTACCACTTTCAAAAATCCATTACATCACTCAAACTTGACTTGTGTGGACCACTTGGTCTTCAATGTTCTTCAATTACTTTAGTCTTGAATCTTTCAAGCCCCTTTCTTTTCATCAAAGAGCCGCCCTACCTTTCAACTTGGTACATGTCATGTAGTTATGGATAGGGGTCCAAGTTAGTGGCTACCTTGTCCTTGTAGTGTGAACCAAATCACTTGACTATGGACACACACACACAGATGCATTCAAGACTAGAGACCAAAGATCACAATTTTATTCAATTTTGATGACGAAATTACAAAAGCTAAACAAACACACTTCACTCTTTTTATTCCCTTTATGACCAACATGAAGAAGAACAATATAAAGACAGTCCCTCAGCAGACTTGATTCAACTCTCTACTAGTCTTTGCTTTCTGAACAAGCACACCCTATAGTCTAGCCATCCTAAAGCAATTGATCCAAAACTTTCTCCCATTTTCTTTGCCTTCCATAGTGCCTCTTTGAAACCCCTATGTTCTTAAAAACACTAAAAATGGGAAAAATCAAGTGGTCTGGTTTGTTACTTGCCTTTTGCAACTGTTGCAGGCAAACCTGTTGCTTAACGTAGATTGGCAATTTCACAATCACCGGGTTGGTCACACAATCGCTGGTTAATGCAGACCGGCCGTTCCGTAATCGCTGCTTGGAGACACTGGCGATTTCGTCACCATTCATGGAATATTTAGATTGATCCTTGTTTGTTGATTTAAACCACTTATTTCTGCTCCTTGGAGTTTGTTGAGGTCTTGATGCTCATCTTGTATCCCTACAAATAGACTTGCTCGTTGCAGCACTGAAACAAATTGAGAAATTGACCGAGACACATGTTATGTCTTTTTGGTTGATACAAGATTGCTAGCCATCTTGGATGCTTCTACATCAACATACCAATTTGACTCTCTGTGGATCATCTCTTTGCTCAAACTCAAAATACTCTTGTAACTGCATAATCCAATCTATCAGTTTGTCAGGATTTAAACTTCTAGAAAAAGTGGGGATATCAATTTTCGACTTACCTCACAATTTGGATACACCTTTGATAAACTTTTATTCAGGTTCGAGCTCCACTTCTATTTATTGTGTGTGAACTAAAAGTTGATCTTCAACGTTACATTCTTCACTTTACTTCTACAACAACCCTTGTTTGTGATATGTTTCCATAGAATCCAAGCTGGATTGAATGGCTTTCACCATATCAACAAGATTTATAACTCATGTTGGTTGATCTCCTCTTCCTCTTCCTCTTTCTCTTCCAAGAGGTTTCCTACAGGAAAATCCCTCACTTGTCTACACAACTTAAATGTTTGCTTTGGCACTATAAGTGATGGTGTGGTCAAGGGTCAAATGAACAACAATCAACCACACAATTGGGCTAGAGTGCACAAAAACATAAATGGAAGCCATAATTCACATCTAGAAATTATTTCCTTTGTTGATTTTGCAAAATATATACAAACAACTAAATAAAAGAAAACACAGTTTAGAATTTCACTACCATTTTTAAAAATCTATTACATCACAAAAACGTGACTTGCTTGGACCACTTGGTCTTCAACATTCTTCAATTAGTTTTGTCTTGAATGTTTCTAGCCCCTTTCGTTGTTTTTGTATTTAATCTTTGTGATGTGTTGCTTGAAGAAGCCATTGATGTAGTAAGATGAAGTGATCACAATCCAATTCTTTGAATGGTTTGCTATCCCAAAGCCACACCATTTTAATTTTAAAGGGGGATCCTTCAAGGGTTTTGTCATCTTTGATAATGGGTTAAATAAGGGCACGATCGAAGCCTGAGATTTCCAATATTTTAGGCTCTAAAATTATTCGTATCTATCCTGCTTGGGGAAGTAAAGAACCTTTAAATTAAAGTACAAAACCTTTTTCTCCTATTAGTCAGGGAGTATCTCCCTTTTAGGTTCAATTTCCCATGAAATATTTTTATCCATGAAACTCCTAAAGTCTTTCCAAGATTGAGATTCTAATGCAGTTGCCGTTAGGGGTCTCAATGAAGAAATACTTTAGACCACTCAGCCTTCAGAATTACACAGCGGAAATAATGGAACTAAATGCTACAACAATAAACACAGTTCTTTGTTCGATTTCAGCAATAGGAAATTACAGCTTGCACGTATAATGAGACGTGTTACATCAGATCCTCAGATTTTTGCTTGCTAACTCTTGGTTTTTGCAAGTTTAGCTATCCTCAGAATCTCACTATAATCTCTATCCTCAAGCTTGTTGACTAGCTGGCTCAAGTGTTGGGGCATGTTTATACACGCACAAGACCCACCTACTTACAATAGTGCTCAACAACCCACTACCAT
This sequence comes from Torreya grandis, assembly GCA_037957365.1. NCBI lineage: Eukaryota > Viridiplantae > Streptophyta > Pinopsida > Cupressales > Taxaceae > Torreya > Torreya grandis. Next base: position 3,528,532 of record JARHVA010001219.1, on the reverse strand, counting down.
CATTAAATATTTGTAACACATCACTGTGTGCCACAAACATTAAATGTTTATTACAATTCCAATGCGCCTTAACACATCAGAACATAATACATCATGACAAAGTTCCTCACGAAGTAACATTAAATTAAACTGCAACAACCTTCCATGATTCAAGGAATTAAATGCAAATGTTTAGGAATTGTAATGGTTCTTGACCCATAATACATCACAAGAACACACATCTGCACAAGACAAGTTGCACAAAAGTCGCAACCTTGTAAGGCTAAGTCACAACACTTAACAACCAAAAGATGTGCAGATGACTCCTTGCACAATGATCCTCATATTCACAATGCTGCACATCAACATTGTGCATAAGACGTCGCAAGCTTGCACATTGGAACTCGCAAGGCTTCAACTTCAATTATTTGTGTGAAACAAATCAAAGACCTTCAAAATGAACCTGCGCAAAGCTTCACAAGCTGATCCAAACTGCATGCATCATCAAAGGCTGCACAAGACATTAGATAGTGCAAACTAAAAAAATGCTTATTTTTGGCCAAGTGTTAGACTAAATGTTTTTGATTGATGCAGGATTACAAGATAACTCAGATGCTCCTGCATCAGATTCTCATGCAATGCCCCCTCTCTTCTCCTGGGCTGACAAAATGGAGTTCTAATCACCTGCAAGGATCAAATGCCCATTATCTAGTTTTGAATTCACTTGTGAAAGGCTATTCCGTCATCACTTCTTCAGGTTGTGGGGATGGGTTTTAAAAATCGATCAACTAAAAGATATTCTTTCATTGTATGATTGAATCAAGCCACATAACAATGAGCAACGGATATTGAAGGGGTTCCTTAAGGTTATCAAGCCTCTTGAGTATCCTGATGTAGTTGTTGCTACCCGTTTCCAGTTCCATTGGCATGTTAGTAATACCTCGACGTCTTGCTCAGTTGATTGTCTTTTTTGAATGAAGGATATATCTAGTCTAACTATTCAAGCTTCCTTTTGAGGAACCTTTGCTTGATAGGGGGATTTAATCCCTTAACATTCAAGGATAGGCTTTTTTATTTTATCGTTTTTCCTTTGGAGGGACATTCCCCTCGTCCTTGTTATAAATTCTGTAAGTAGCTGCTGATACCCTGCCCCTATGGCCTCCTCTGCCTCCTTCGGGAGTCTTTTCCTTCATTTGGCCTGCCAACTTCTCTTATGTTTCTGGTGTTGGGAATTCTTCTATTGGTTTTTGATTGTTCTATGTTTAATGTCTGATTTGAGCATTCCACAACTGCTTTGTAAGCTTATTTTACTTCTTGGATTGAATGGAGTGCCACATTATCCTGAATTTCTCGTTCCAGCTTGATTCCATCTCATTGATTGCCTTCCATTCCTCTTTCTTGCCCATTGCTGGGGAATAGTCTGTCTTCTCCGATCAGCTCTCATCCTCTTAGGAGTTCTTCTTTGCTTCCATTCTGTTAGTGGATCAATATGCCTAGACCGACTGCCTCCACTAAAGCTCCACATGCATCTCATCAACACCTCTTTAGTCTTTTCTGATCTCATAGCTTTCTTGGATACATGATGGATATAAATTTGTCCATTCTCCACCTACTTTCTTCATCCTTCTCATTCTTCACTTGAGCTGCAGATGACTCACTTTCACAAGCCATTGCCTTCAGTGCTTCTTCTAAAAGATCCTCTCTATCATTCTCTTCTGCTAAATTTATGGCAGCATTAAACAATTATTCATCTGCTGCTATCATGATGTATTTTGGGTCAATTTAATTCTTCATGATTGCTTCTAAAAGCTCATATTATTTTCATGTCCTCTACTATACTGTTGCTACTATTACTCTTCATCACAACAATTTTATCCTCTGATTTCTGCAACACCCTGCTGCATCTCTTCACTACATGCAACAAATTCAGCACACAAAATAATATTGGAATCAAACATTCCCTTTTGCATCTTCTCCAAAGACATCTTTGCTGCAACACCACTCTTTTGCAACTTTTCTGGTGTGTTCTCAGCCTCGTGCACTTCACATGCATTCTTTTTATTAAGCTCAAGATCCTCATGAACCAGAACATCTTCATGTTCCATTTCTTGGAATTATTCTTCTTGCTCCTTCAGCTTCTCAACTCTTCCGCTTGTCTTCTCCATCTCTTCACTATGCCATATAGGCATGTTGTTTGACTCTTCACCACTGATTGCATTCTCCTCATAATTTTCTCACACATGATGAACTGCCAAGAGTCCATTTTCTGTCTCCTCAACTTCATCAACCTCTGCGGCTGCCTTATCACCATTCTTCATTTGCCTTTCTGCCTCCACTTTATATGGATGGTCTTCAACTGTATTCTTGTGCTCATAAGGACATTCTTCCACTGACATCTCTTCATGTTTCTTCCCATCTTCAAGTTGCTTGGTCGCCTCTTCTGGATGATTGTTTTCTTCTCTTCACTTCTCAGATCTTCTCACATTCACTTCTGGGTTTCTCAAAGGAGTTTATAGTTTCTCACAAGGCAACTCTTCTTTCTCTAGAGGTTGTTCAAAGCCTCTCTCATTTTGTCTGCTCTTCAGAATAGAGATTTGTTGCTCAAATAGAAACTTCAATCTCTCATTGCCTTTCATGGAAATCTTATTCTCTTCACCCCTAAGCCTCAATGCTTGAATTTTTCTCAACCACTTTGATTGCATTCGTGGGTGCGCTATCTGCCCCAACAACTAGGAAATCATTTGTTCCCATTTTCTCACTTTTTATTTTCTATTTTCTCTCTTGGAGATCTCTCCAACTCATGTTTACATATTCCTACATCCTCAATCTAGCAAGCTTAACCCTCAAAGGGTCTTCAATCTTCTTCTCCACCGAGTACTGTTCCATCGTCAACACCCACAACATCAACTCTTCTGGACTTTTTTTTCCCAGAGAGCTTTGTGGCACTTGCCCTTGATACTTCATTCTCATCTCCTCCTGCAAATCTTACTCTTTTACAGACCTCCTCAGGCTTTTCTTTTGTTATCTTTTCTGCTGTCTTCTTTGTCTTGATTGCATTCTCCTTCACAACCCTTGCCTACATCTGACCTGTTGGTTTATTCCCTGGAATTTATTTTGCACTCTACCCACCTATCAAGATGGAGAATGCTCAGCTTCTCTTTGCCCTCTATTCTCTTTTCTCACAGTGGAGGACACTCATGTATAAAATCTTCTACCCACTATTGCTTGATGGAAGATGTGCTCACAACTTGATTCGTCTCAGGTTCAGATTCCTAAGTCTTCACTATCACTTTCTCTCAGGAGCATATTCTAAGCTTTGATATCAAATGATGCAGTCAAGGTATGAGCTTCCAATGAAGGAGCCGTTGCCTTGCAGAACATTAAGTTCTACCGAAAACCATGTAACACCATTTGAGACAGATTGATTTTTGTTCACAATTTAGAGTGGTTTTGCCCTTCAAAAGCATACAAAAGAGGTTAATCATGAACTAAAAATCTATTGAGCCAATTCCGAAATAAATCTCAAAAGATCTCCAAGCACAAGAGATTCCAAACATCCTGCAACAACCTTTAAATTTCACTTCTGGGACTGTTGCAGCAGAAAATAGAAAATGGGCATTTTTACTAACACTTAGCCTCAACTTTAACCATTTAAATTCAACACGAACAAATTGCTGATCTAAAATTGAAGGTGGATTCGTCAATAAAATGGAAAGTGCAGAAGGAATATCCTCTCCATTTCTTCAGACACCTTACTAATCTACATAACCTTCACGGTGTCAAAAATAACCATAGATTAAGAAAAATGGCGTGTGTGTCTCTGGGAATTAATGAGATTCAGGTTTTAGAGTTTCTACACGATCTCCATGATCATGGCAATCTACTGATATCCTTGGCTTGTTCTAGAACACTTTCACGGCTTCCAATTTGAGCAACCCTGCTCTCAAAACGTTTTTGTGAAATGATTTTTTTTAAGAACTTTTCTGATCTGCTCATTAACCTTCTGAATTGGATGATGATCTTGGGCTGATCAGAGTCCCTTTCAACTATATTGCACTTGTTGGTATCCCTTCTCAGTTTTTAACGTTCCTACAACCCCTAAACTGGCTTATAATGGGCCGAATCCCGTTGTTCTTCAAGCTGCACTCTCTTTTTATGGTTTCGCAAGCGTTGGTGATTTATTTGACCTCTCGATGGGCCCTCCTTACTATCTCCCTCCCTAGGGAAGTTTCTTAGAGCCTCCCAACAATGCCCACCCTACATATTGCTTCCTAGAAATGGCCCACAACCAGCAAAAACGGATTTTGATTCTTGGAATTCATATATTTTCATCTTCTTGTTGTTAACCTATGTCTCTTTATCTTTGTGCATTTTTTTGATGCTCTTAGACTTCTCACTGACCTCTCTCTATCGCTTGCTATACGTATCCTCCCTCTTTACCTCCAACGTGTCTTTCCCTTAAAAAGTGGCCTACAAAGAACAAAAATGGGTTTTCTTTCTTTTGGTGAAGAGATAAAGTTTTTTTTTGGTTTAACAAATTTTTACCTTCAAAAGAAGCATGAAATTTGATTCAGATATTGCCAAGTCCTCTTCTCCCTCCATTTTTTTGTCTTTATTTATTTTTCTATGGGAAGGAATATCTATCTCGAAACTGCTCTCAGATTCTCTTGAAACTCTCCCCAACACCTATTATCGATTGATCAATTAATGTTTTTGGATGATGCAAGATTGCTCAACTTACTGGATGGTCTTGCATCTGTCCAAAGCTGAAGAAATACAACTGCTTTTTTAAAGAACTACGGACCTCTGGTGAAGGTTCCCTCTCTCTGCTCTTTGGACACGAAAATGGCCAAGAAAAAGCCTTTTGTTCGTAAGCTGGTTTCCACCTTCCTCCCAGTATCCTGTTTAGATTCAATCAATGCATCCACAGTAGGCCATTACTTGAAGACCTTTCCAATCAAGCCTTCTGGCTTCTCCTCTGCTGCTTCTAGTGTACCCCTGCTCTCCATTTGCGATTTTCCATGCTTGCTTTTTGGTTGCATTTTACCAGATTACCATGCATATCCTTAGTTGCCTGAATGGATGTCCTAGCCACTTCATTTGATCTTCTCCTAAGGTTGGATGAAGTCACTGGGTTTGTCCTTTGACCTGTCACTTCCTCCCCTATGATCCACATGTTCAATTCCTCCCATACTTCCTCCTATTCTGCTGATTTTGAATCGCTTTCCATCATACACACTGACTTATCAAATATTACCAAGGAGTCCATTGAACAATAAAGTAATATCACAAAGTGTTCAAGTGAATTATAAATTTTAATTCTACTGTTTCATTACTGTAGAAAAAACTATTTTACTTCTTTAACTCCATAGTTTATGCTTTTTTTTATAGGTAAAAATACTAATGTATTCTACAAATTTACAGTTATTTTCATAGATTCATCATTCAAAAAGTAGGACATAAATGCTGAGACGTCATTCATGCTACTGTCATGATTCACAATTTCACATGCATGTGTCATGAATGACAGTTTTCAATCAAAATGGCCTGGAAACAGCTCAAAACCATCCAGAAGAGTTAGTTTTAGAAATGACCCAAATGGACTGTAACTGCTTGAAGCAGGGCCTCTTTGAGCTGTTTCTAGAAATGCATTTCTCGAGCAAGAAATGCAATGGTGTACAAGACACTGGCCATTTGGGTGGCAACATTCTTTTTTGCAAGGAACAATGATCTTGGCCCTAGGTTGAGTTTCTTGCAACAGAGGTTGTTGTGGCTTCTTCTAGCTTGGATACAGGTATCAGGATTCTGGTTAGTTTTCCAAATGTGAACTTTGTGGATCCTCTTTTTTAGTCAGTATTGTATATTGCTATATGCTATTTTCCAAATTATACATGACACAATCAGAAAAGTTCCAAATCTGTGATATAATAGTTTCAGAGTTCGTCTTTTTAATCTTATTTCCATTACCTAATCCGTTGCTAACACTATAAAATACATTATCTCATACTGAGTGCTTTTATATGTTTATGACTTAACTCTGTGGTAGTTTGTCTGTGGGCCAATGATTGACAACAATAGGCTTTCTGTACAAGATTTATGTAAAACTCTCCCCTTTATACCTTGAACAGAAATCTTTCTAGCATAACTGAAATATTTGACTGTGGGCCAATGTTTGACAACAATAGGCTTTCTGTACAAGATTTATGTAAAACTCTCCCCTTTATACCTTGAACAGAAATCTTTCTAGCATAACTGAAATATTTGACTAAGCACTAATCATGATAGAACTCAATTTTGTAACCTTTATTTGGAGTTTGATTAGTGGAGACGAATTCTATGCGGAAGAACATAAAGGACATCACACGTGTTCTTTTCCATCTTCCAAAGTAAAACACACATCACTCACACCTTTAATGTCAAGAAACTACCATCACCAAAAGTAATCTTCCCAAATTTCATATTTTTACGAAAGATCTCAAATAATCACGAGTCATATTATATATGTTGAAAGACACCAGAATCAAGATGGCATTCATCTGAAAACATGGCGACTTGTAGTTACCAATCAATTTGTTTCTTTGTTAATCAAGGGATAAGAAATCTTTGCCAGTATGACTTATTTGTTACAAAACAAACAAGTATAGCTCCACTTTTGACATACACTGAAACATTTGCTCCAAATGGCCAAATCACCGAAAATTGGCCACAAATTTGATTGTATCCATAAAATATGTCCTTAGTATTAAAAAGTTAAAAACCATTCTAAAATAGCTTTGTAGGGAGACATTCCACCCATATGTAGCTTCCTAAGAACACTGCTCTAGGCCATTTTACAATTCTCAAGTCCCTTGGTGCTAGCATATACTTCACCACATGACCATGGATTAGCTTCTTCATTATATTTCTTGAAAAATAAGTCTTCAAAAGATTCAAAACCCATGCCTCCCCCTTTCTGCCCAAACGACTTAGCCACTAGACCATGCGTTTATGCTTTAGTAATAATCTGGGACGAAACTCTTTTCTCTATTACTGTCAATGAGATGTGAAAACTAAAAAGAAATTTCTCGAGAAGCCAAGGACCTAACCCTATTCTCCTAGGCCAATCTATTCATAATATTTGGCACTTGTAGCCAGAGCTAAACACAATCTTTTGTTACCACGAGAGATGTGGACTGGGTCCCACACTCAAACCAAAAAATTCCAATTAAGCTGTGTTGACCCTGCCTTTACCAAAATCATCAGATTTCAAGTCACAACTATACACCCCACTTGGCAGAGCCACATCACATGTGCTTCATATTGAGACAGCTGACAAGGAAGACTATGCTACATATCATTAATACTGTAATGCCACATGCCATGTGTGTTACCTGTTTAACCTTACAATATTCTGCCATCCCAAGACACGTCATTGCCATGACAAGAATTTCCAGGGATGGCAAATGTTGATTGCCAGCCCTAAAACTTACTTACAAATTGCCTTGATCTCAAAGTCTTCTCAAGCTCTATCAAAATTTTAATAAAATTAAAAAGAGAGCACAATATGTACCTGCAAATTGACCTTTGACATTACCTTGCATTGCAGAGGAAGCTCATGGATATGATGGTGAAAATAATTCTGATTTTGATTAAAACAATGAAGGTTATATAAATCTCTAATAGCAGCAAGCCATGACTTCACATCTTCTTGACTTTTAACAATGCACAATTTGTGTTTGTCTGATGCTGCTTGTTTGCTTTCGCCCACTTGTCACTCATTGTGGTTTAACTTGTGCTTCTATTAGTAACTGAAAGGAGGCAAATCGATCCTTTGCAAGCTCTATTACTCTTCTTCATTGATGCTGACTGTGAAGGGCTTGCCAAAGTTCAATGCCTGCCATGATCTTTTTGAATATTAGTTTCCCAACGACATTTCAATGAATCAATAGTTATCTCCTTTGATTTGTTTGTTATTGCCAAACAAACTCTCTACACACATGCCACATTAGCTTAACAATTCGGTGGCCACCCCAAAATATTTGTCTGCCTTCCATTGCCTAGTACTTAACAAGCAAATCTATATATGTTTGTGTGTGCATCTACATATATGCCTATATTTTTATGTGTGTGTGTAGACTAATTTGCGTGCATGCACACACACAAAACCTGCTACTTGTCTCATACAAAAATTATTTCAAGTTCCATCTGCATGTTCGGATTTGTACACTCTTCAGCGATAGCATATCAATATAAGCCTCACAAAAAAATTCTGTCATCTAAAAAGTGTAGACAACACAAAAAATATGCAACTACAATCAACCAAAAACAATTGCCAACTATTTGTTCTTTCATTCACATTAGCTCACATGCCAGGTTTTTGAATTCACAGAGGTATTGTGGTAAAATTACAAACCGTATTCGATAACTAACTCAGCACCAAAATCATGCAATAAAAAGATAGGTACACAATACAAATATAATAACGATAAGTAAAATACATAAATAAGAGGTAATACATGTTCGCGAATGATACTTGTGCACAACTATGATAGAATACAACTATTTTTATACCTGATGTTGGCACCAATATAATATGGCTCAAGGCATAGCTGATTGGATGTTTCTTATAGCCATGAGTTGGCCGACAAGCACCAACCAAATAATTGTTGATTTCCTACAATTATTTCTGTAAATGTTTTATAAAGTAGAAAAATATTCCAGGGCCTTGACTCTGTGGGGCCATTAATGCTTTAATAGGGAGAGATTTTCCTTTTATTCCCATTGTTGAGCTGTTGTAATTATCTTCTTCTTTGAATCAATATAAGAAGCATTTTAAAAAAACTTCAAGAGCATAGGTTTGATATAATGAATTATACAAATCTGGTTGAACAAGTAGGTACTCGGAGCTGATAGTCCAGAATCTTTTGTTTCATGACTATAGTTGAAGCTTTGTCAATGCTGTGATTCCAGGATTTATATCTATTTGAGTTCAGTGATTGCTTAAAATTATTGACATGCGCATGTGCACACACACATGCACATGCACATGTGCACGCATGCTAATCATTGCACTCTACTGAATAGAAAGCCGTGTCACAATATTGACAAATGTCCAACTATAGTCAGGTCAGAAAAGATTCTGGACTATCAGCTCCAGGTACCTACTTTGTATAATTGATTGTATCATTCACATGCACATGCACACGCACGTACACATGCACACGCACACGCACGTACACATGCATATGCACACGCACGTACACATGCATATGCACATGCAGACACACTCACAAACCCTTGTATTTTTAAACATACCATCAAAATGCAAAGCATCTTTATATCATATGATTTTAGCTGTCTAGAATGCGCTTTTCCATGCCTCTGCCATAAAATGTTATGACATTAGGCTTCACAGCTAATCAAGATGAAGATTGGCTACACAATTTTAACTCCAGAGTTTTATCATTTTAACTCCAGAGTTTTATCAATTTGTAGTAAACAACACGTTTACACACACACGACACACATACACGCACATGCACACATACAAAGAGTGTGCATGCCCGTACACACAGACAAGTCCCTCTATATTTAGAAAAGCCTCCTAAATGCAAGACATTTTTATGTTATATGATTCTAGCTGTCAAGAATGTGCTTTTCCATGTCTCTGCTATAAAATGTTCTGACGTTAGGCTTTACAGCTAATTGAGATGAAGGAGGCTACAAAATTTTAACTCCAGATTTTCTAAATTTGGAGTAGTATTTTGTTTTTCTTTATCATTCAAATACACATTTTGAAGGGATATTTACATTCTGTTTGGCTTTCTACTAATTATTTTTCTTGATTATTCAGAAAACAGCTTAGTTCATGTGATGCATATTGAAATTTGAGGGTATGTCACTCTTCATTTCCTGTTCTAATCTGGACTGTACCTCTATTGCAGGCAGGATATGTAGGGGAAGATGTGGAGTCTATTTTGTACAAGTTGCTCATGGTATGATTTCGGTACCAATCCTACACACTTTGTAGTGACATATACTATTTTTACTCCATACCAACCTTAGCTGTTATCTATTTTAGTTTATTTGGACATCTTATGACATGTAGATTTTAAAGAGCATACCTTTATGTTCGATCTTCACTAGCAGAATCAATTTTAGAGCTTAATTCAGCGATTATAGTTTATTAGTTCCCAAGGGTTTTAGACTTAAGTGATTAATACAGTTCAGCAGTTTTTTTGTTTGGTTCAAATTCAGCTCGGAAGGATGCATTTGTTGTGCTTTGGCCGCTGTTCCACATAGTTTATAAAGTGAGTGATGTTGTCCGTGTGCCTTATAATGCACACTGGGCACACGGAAGGCAATGTCTTAATGGATTTTGTGCATGGATTTTTACACTGCAATACAAAAATAAAGATAATTCAGGCTAATGCTCCAGAAATAGGATTTACATGATCTGCTTTTGGCAAGGTGACATCTGAAGTTTGCAATTGGTTCAAGGGATTCAAGTCTATTATCACCACAGTGGCCTAAGTGCTCCCCACCAAGACGTTTTGACTTTGGAAGGGAGCACTACAAATCTTTTAACATATATGGACTAGGTCTGTTTTTTATAGGTCCCAAGGTCGGGAATTTGCAGGACCCATACGGGAATTAATGTTAACAGAACCTAGTAAGAAAGTTCTGAGAAAGAAAATCTATTTTCTGGGTTTATTGGTGTGTAGGTATCAGGATTCTAATTGGATAGGACTATTTGGGAGTAATGAATTAGCATTATTACTTGAATTTCCTATTTCCTTTAACTGTATACAATGTCAAGAATCTAGTCTTCAATCAAGTTGAGTTTAGACAGTAGATAAGATAAGATAAAATAAATATATTAATGTCCAACCAATGACCACAAAAGTAGGTCAAAGGGACTGCACATTACAGAAATGTGTTGGGGAAAAGCGGGAAACCAAAAAAGGTCTCTGAAAATAAGAAAAACAGTGCTGAAAGAAATAGTATAAAATAGGTAAAGAGTGACCACGCTCGGAGCCAAACCACCAAAGGACCCAACCACGCTCGGGTCCAAAGAAGGGAGCAAAAGAAATGAGCGATCTCCAAGAATCTGTAAACATCGGGAGCAAGATGATGATCCCTAAGAAAGAAGAACTAGGAGGGGACCCATCGAGAGTTTGATCTAACTCTCCTAGCATCCAAGGCCGACGAGAAGAAGATCTGAATAGAAATCTGACCCGAAGAAGGGGAGGTATGATACCTGGACTGCCCTCCAATCCTCTGCCTGGAAGGAAAAGTCCTTTGTGAAGGTCTGGTGAATCTAGTTTGCCACCTGATGTCGGGTCTGAAGTGGATATGCTGATTAAAACTCGGGGAACTATAAATAGTGTCTCTGGGCTTCATTGATCTGGAATGTGGGGCTATACTGATGTCAATCTGTCGCTCAGTGCCTCTCCTCGAAGATAGCACCGTGAAAAAGGAAGTAATTCGTGGAGTGGAGACTAGTTTGGCGGGTCTCTGAGTAAAATGATCACGAAGCTTAAGAGCTTCATGTATATATAAAGCCAAACATCTGTGGTCCTCATATCTGAAGAAGTCAAAAAGAGTTTGTGTCCTAAACAGACAGTAAAACCTCCCTTTGATCTCATAATAAATTGGACAATGAAAGATGAAATGCTCCTCGGACTCTGTCTCCTGGACGCTGCATAGTTGACAAATTCTGTCTGCTCAATCTATCTGGTGATCTGTCTCAATCCTAAGCCTGTGAGACCCCACTCGAAACTGCCCTAATGGAATGCGAAGATAGTGCATCCAGTGGCGGAATGTATACTGTAGACGAATGATAAGCCCATCACTGAGCTCCAAGTAGTGCTTTGCATAAAATGCCATCTTAGGGCGTAACCCCCAGGAGGGTTTACCCAAGTAGTATGGATAAACTGTCTGTAAATATCATCCCTAATAATTCGGTTCAACACCTGTCTAGTGGGTAGAAGATGAGCTGGTGCGTCCAAGGAGTACATAAATGGAGGAAGTCGGTCCATCTTGATTCCCACAGACTCCAATGGATTAGAAACTCCTACATACCAACAACGTCCACGGGTCGAAGGCGCTGAGAGGGCAAGATTCTCTAAAGAACAGTATGCTAAGTATGGGTATTTTTCATGTCCACTCGTAGAATTAACAAACCTCCGTATGCGATGTATGAAAGTGATCAGATCAAATATAGTCTCTAGTCGAAAGGGTCGGGCTCCAAACTCTGCAAGGATAATGTGTTGGAGAACTTCTTGTTTACATCTGATCATGCGGCGAAGAAGTATCTGGACCCTCTCAACAACATCCCAATCACCCTTATGTAGAGAGGGACCCCAAACTATAGATTCATAGAGGACCATGGGTCTGATAAGTGTATCCATGAGTGACATCTTGGAAGAGATATCCTAAAAGTGATGCCGAAAACATTGTCGTTCAAGGAGAGCTAAAGAACCATAACCTTTGATCTCTGAATGCAGTTTAAAGGATTGGATGACTTTGCTAACAAGAGTATATACCGCTGCTTTATATCCCTGTATGATGTACATGCAAATGAGTAAGTGATATATTTGCTAAAAAGGTGACAATTACATAAATGGTAGCGAAGACAACAAACTAAAACTAATCATACAAAAATACGACACAATTAAGTGGAGTGAGGTGGCTAAGAAATGAAATATCCCTTTCAAGATAAAATAAGAATTCTGATTTTTATTGCCCTTAATTCTGAAAATTATTCAAATACCAGAGCAATACATTCATTACGGAAAACCAACAACTCACGTGTTCTTTTTATTTCAATCAATTGTATACATAGAAAACATTCTGAAAACAATTATGGAAGATAAAAATAGTATAATAAAATCAGAATATTAGTTTTTCCTAATTTTTCCACCAAATCTTTTCTTGAAACCCTAGCTGGAATTGTTCTGGAACAATACGGCAACATCAAAAGGCATAAAGATTGGATTTTTCCTATAAACCCTAGCTGTAAACAACACCTAAACAATATGGCAGCCTCAAACCCTAGTTGCAACAGTATGACAACGTTCAAAATGGTACGAAAGCCCTTCAAAAGTCAATGGCTAGGTACAATAGTGAATAGTGACATGAATAGTGATGCCATGAATAGTGACGTGATAAGTAACTTAAAGCTGAAATGTTTTTTTTTTTTTTGGGCTGCAGGAATTGGTACAGCACGGTCCCCCTATAACCTGCAATACGCTAGAAACTTTTTAATGTGACCGGTTGCGCTGGCGTGACACGCCCTCCGGTACCACGGGGCGGGGGGGGGACTAGAACCCGTGACCAACAGAGCCACAACGGAAATACTTAACCAACCGGACTAGGACCCCCGCCCTACTTCAAGCTGAAATGTTACTGTGGGATAATATTTTCATATTTTTTTGAACTATTGCAGCGTCATACACAACCATAAATCAGCCTTTCTGTACTTGTGTGATGGATTTCATCTGAATTTGAAAGCTTTGGTGTAATCCTTGAATAGAATTATCAAATGGGTTTGAGGGTTTTTGTCTCCAAGCGTGTGCACATGAGGATTATTGAAGTTGTTACCTCAAATTTGCAAATTAATGGTTTTGTAAAAGTGTTCGAATGAATGAATGTATATTTACTTTTTGCATTCAATTATTTTAATAATCTCTTTTCATCCAAAACCCTAAAAGTAATTAATGTTATTTTTAATTGAATATTCACTTTTTTCCATCCTTATAATTAATAATTACCTTTTTGGCCATGTATCCAATATTTGCTTTTTGGCCCCATTCAATAATAAGTCACTTTTTTCTTTTTATAAAGTTATAACTTAAAGTACCTTTTTGGACAACTTAATCAATTATTATAACATTATTTCTCTTATTAATTTCCCTTAGCCTATGGGAAATAAAAATAGGTTTCGGTCCCCTGATTTATTAATTCGAAAAATGGGACATTACAAGAAACATGTGATTGTCCATTGGAAATACTAAGTAGTAAATTTCATTTGATGTTTAATGGTTATGAGTGAGTAATGATGTGGTTTCTATAGATTCGGGCTAGTGGATTGGATTTACGATAATGTGGGGAATGCAGTTGAAAGGATTGAGTGACTACTTGTTAACAAAAGTAATTTTTGTTGCTCTGTAAGGCTATATAATTTAAGAGTCAGAGAAATATGCGAAGCAGTTGAGAATCATAGAAAAATTAGAGAGACAATAATGAAGACAATTAACTAGCACTACTCATATAAATGACATGTTTAAGCAGAATGAGTTGGTCAAGTGAGAGATGAATGATTTCCATTTGATGCCTTTTGATAAATGAATAATGATATGGATGCAAATTTCTACAGATTTTTGATAGTAAATAGGATTGTTATCCAAGTAAAAGATTGGTTATGTTTTTCGTTGCCACCTGATATTGGTGTATGTCCTATCAATTTTATGAGAGTATTTATGACTTGAAATGTTTTTACAGTCTACTTTGATTGTCATTGTGACACCTGGAAAACAAGCAGCTGAAGAGTTACAAGTGATATGTGCAATTTACCTACACCACACAAGGGGAAGATAGTGCACAATTGTTCCTATTGAAACCATATGGCTGGGACAAGAGTGTGATGTAATGTCTCTGTTTTCGAGCTAGTCATTGGAATGAGACCCTTAGCTTGTGCATTCCCAAGGGCTAAGAATTTTAGAGGCAAAAGGGGAACATTAGTAAGCTTGAAGGATATGTTTGAGCACTTTATTATCTAATTTTGGGACCTTTTTTAGGGTCATCCTAAAAGTGCTTTTATAAGGAAGCCTGTAATATATCTTTCTATTAAAAGGAAAAATTTACTCTCCCTCTCTATTTTGGGTGTTACAATTGGAGGAAGAATATAAAAGGAAAGGGAGGCTTTTTTGAAAAGGATATGTTGGATATTGATTTGGAAACTTGAATCAAGTATGTCAAGCTTGGTTTCCACCTCTTGGAGATGAAAACCTTCAAGAAGTGTCAATGGTTTGGGGACGAAAACCTCCATTCTTTATACTTGGGCAACTCTATTCAAGAGTTGTAAGTGAGCTTAAAATTACATGTGTACATGCAAGTGGATCTACAAATGTGTTTTTGGAGATCACTTTCATTGAAGAAATATTGCAACTTCTATCAAAAGCTAGTTTTTGATAATTTCACAGGTTTGAAGAAGGGCAAATCATATTGGGAGCTTGTTCGTGGTGCGGAAGATCTTCCCAAGGGGTGGCAACTTGCCTAGGGAGTTAGGCGAACCACTTGGAGGGGTCATTGGATGCCAAAGAAGGTTGCATATTATTTTATTGAATTTTTCAGTTAGGGCGATTTGATTGGAGAGCGAATTTCAATGACTCGAAGCTGATTGGGAGTGTTTTGCGGAGTATAAAATATTGCAGATATTTTATACTAATTTTTCAGCTTGGGCGACTTGCCCTAGGGGTCCTCTGGAGGCTATTTGAAGGAATTTTGGCGAGTAAAAATATTTTGATTTTATTTTCTATATTTTTTGGGGTAGGGCGAACCAATTGGGAAGGAAATTGAATCTTCGAAGGGTTTTTAGACTCTGTTTGGCAAGGTATAAGTTATACTATTTTCTGATTTTTTTGACAAATTATCATAAGGATTTGAAAGAAATTGGAAGACAAAGACCAGGGTTTCATTCTGAAATTTCTGCCATTATGTTATGAGTGGGGAGATTCACTTGTAGAGTATTTATTGAGGTTTGTAGGGTGATTTTAGGCCCTAAACAGTGGACAAATAATATTATAATTATTTGTGTATTTTTGACATATTTTTCGTGGTCTTTGACATCACCTTGATGGTGAATCCAAGGGAAAAATTCTGATTTAATTTATATAGTAAATTTCTGCACATGAGCGATTTGCATTGAAGGGGTATTTGGAAGCTTTGGAGGGCTAACTTGGAAATATTTTATTATTATTTTTGGTGAGTTTTGCAAGGGTTTGAAGGTTGAATTGACAAGAGAAAACGCAGTTGTACTTTCAGAAGAAAAATCAAAGTATTGCAAAGATATTTTCCCAAGGTACATACTTGATACTTTCCCTAGGTACATACTTTCTACACACATAAGTAGGTATATATTATGGCAGCGAATTTAGGGTTTATGTATAACATATATTGTGGATTAAAGGTGTAAATCCAATGGATATATGCCTTAGTAGTATTGGAATTAATTGTGCAACATTGACACCTAGAGTTTGTTTCTATTTGGGGTGTTTTGAGCATCTATATTTCAGTTAGTGTTTGCTGATTTAAATTTTAAGAATTCAGTTTGTTTGGAGTGTTCAAGGGTTTTTTTGGAAAATCTTCGTTTTTTGTCAAATCTCCCAATTTGGGGACATTACAGTGTTATCAGACCCAATATCTTGGCTAATTGTGGGAATTGAAGGGTTACATGACATGGAAGATATGAAGGGGCAGCCTTCTATTCAGGTTGATCTCATGTAAACCGATGAAAAATACATGACCTTTACACCCCTATCCGAAAGACCCTAAATCTCATTGAGTTTGTGTTATGGAAGAGAGGAAGAGGCGGTCATAGGATGGACCAACATAGACAAAGGGGAATACAAGATACCTTTGGGGAATTTGTTATTCCCATATTTGACGGCTCTACAGGTATTTCAACTAGTTCTTGGGTTGATAAGGTAGACACATATGTCTCATTACATTCCATGGAGGAAGTTGTGGCAATGAAATTCACCATATCACACTTAGAGGGGGTTGCCTATGATTGGTGGCACCATGGGTTAGTAACCCAAAAACACCATCTCATAGATACCTATGACAAATTCAACAGGTGGCTCATTGGGAGATTTGATTGGGGCAATCTCGAACTTTACTTTGAGGAGTTGGCACGCTTGCATCAAGCGGAAGAAAAGTCAAAATTTCCAAAGGCTAAGTAAGAGGAACTTGTTCAACAACTTTATGAGCAATCCAAGGATCAAGACGAAAGCTTGGAAAGTGATAAGGAAATCACAAAGGAAAGTTATGTGAGAAAAGAAGGTTTTTGCATTGTTTCTAATCACAGTTCACCTTCTTTGCATAAATTCAGATTTCAAGAGGAAGCTTGGAAAAAACAATCAACATGTGGGAAGGAAGCACAAGTCCAAACAAAGATTGGACAAGGCAAAGTGGCCCTTTGATAGAGTAATACCAAATAGTATGGAAGAAGATTCCATTTTTCATTGAAAGAAGGAAGATCAGATTTGTGTTTGGGTAAGCAATGGAATGGTCATTTTGGTAAGTGCTCATTGATTTCTCCTCATGCTTGGTTCCTTCATTATCTTGGTTACAAAGTTTGTGCTAACACTAAGGTTGAGGTGAAGGGCACTCAATGGGAAAGAGAATCCTTACAAGTGAATGAACATGACAAGTATCCATTATGGATATGGGATCTAGGTGAGCGCTACAAAGGTAACATTGCTACATGACATGTTGGGCCAATGTAAAGAAGGGTACAAACAAGGGTTATCATGGTCTCAGGTTCATAGTGATTGTTGTCTTTTGCATTTTCAGTTTGTTTCCTTTACAATTTTTGGTTCACATGGTATGTATTGATCCTAGGAAGGTGTGCCCCTCACACCCCAACACCATAAAGGTGGTTCAAGGATATCTAAGTGAATTTCCAGCTGCACATATGATGATTGAAGATGTTGCAAAAAATTGTGAGGTGCAGCTAAGGCCTTACTTGATAATATAACATGAATAGGAAGAAAGGACAGCCCCTCACATGGGTTCCTATGAAGGAATCAATAAAATAGAAAATTCAGATGTAAGGGAAAGGGGTAAACCACAGAAAAATAACACTTTGGGCAGTCTAGAGTGGAAGATTGTGAGCATAAAAAATCTGAGTTTTTAGAGCAGCAAAGAGGGCTACAAATGATTGGCCAATGTGGAATAATGCTAAGTACTTTGGGGCAGCCAAATATCACAAAGTTTGAAATTCAAAGCGAAGAATACAAAGAAACCGAGGAGTTCATGGATGACCTTGTGAAGGGGTATGTTTTGAATAATACTGTGAGGTTTGGTTCTAATAGTTGTCCATCTTTGCTGCATGACTCTAGAGTTGATAAAAGGGCTTGGAAAGAACAATTATTGGTCAATAGTGTGAAGGAAGTGCATACCTTAACAAGGTTGGATGGCACGGATCGACTTCTTGTTGAATCATTGCATATGGAGATGAGTTACTTCAAAGGTATGTTTCGACATGATTTCCATATTGTTCTCCTTTTGCAAAATTGGATAAGGATGCCATGGCACATGAGGGGCCTATATGAGTTGTTTGGAAATGATCAAAGGGGTATGCCATCAATAATGGGAAGTTCGGCAAGGGCCCTAGTGGAAAATAGTGGGAAGAAGAGTGAAAGGATGAAGGGGACGGGGTCATGAAAGGATGAAGGGGATGTGGTCATGAAAGGATGAAGGGGACGGGGTCACGAAAGAACTAAAAAATTTCTGAGTATTGTCTACCGATTATATACTCTTTGGTCCCCCACAACAGCGAAAATATTGTTATGTTCCAGCGAAGAATAAAAAGGGAATGTAAGTATTCAAACACTGATTTTTATCTTTCCCAAAAATCAGATTTTTACATGCATACACAACAGCTTCTTGAGAGGAAAAACATGAATTTCTTGGATACTTTCCAGCACTTGATAGGAGGGAGAAGGGTATGTATAGGTTCTGAAATTCATTACTTAGAAAAATCAGACTTGAGAGGTCAAACACAGCCATGTATGGAAGGGGAAAATTCTGAATTTTATGACATGTTCCAGTTCTTGGGTCAAGAAAGGTATGAGTGTGTTTATTTCCGTGTTTGTCCACATGAAAAATCAGTAATCTATTTGTATATACAGCCATGTTACCATAAAGGAAAAACTGATTTGGTCCAACTCATACAAGATTATGGAAACATGCTTATGTTTGCACCTTTGGAAGGTGATGTAAGAAGCATTCACAACGGAAAGGTACAGCCTCCTTGTGGGAATGTTTGGGGGCTATTGATGAGTTTGAAGAAGATCCTATGCATGCTTGAGATGAGTGACAAGGGTCAGCTTCTTGTTGAGTATGACACAACCGGAAGATACAGCCTCCTTGTGGGAATGTTTGGGGGCTATTGATGAGTTTGAAGAAGATCCTATGCATGCTTGAGATGAGTGACAAGGGTCAGCTTCTTGTTAAGTATGTGTTTCACACTCAAATGTCCATACATGGTGATGGATGTTTTGGAGGCCTCACCTCTTGGAAGGTACACTGGTGATTTTTCTTTTGCAAATTTGATAGGTCATGATCTAACACATGAGAGGGTTTTGCACACGGGACAACGAGGTAGTTTGGTTTCCTCATGATCTACGTAACAACTTTTGGTCACATCGCAACCATTTGGAAGGTATTAGGGAAGGGAGTTTGCTCATCCATCACCTTGTATTGAAAATGGGTGTTGATTGGGAGCATATGGAGCCTTTGAAAGGCTATGAGGACACTTCTAGCACGTGGGGGCAGCCCCCAAAGCACAGGTACAACAGTATGAAGGAGCAAATTGAGGGTTCTTTTTCTTGGGATGGAATCACAGTGGACATTGCATCATAAGGTATGTTGGGACACCTCTTTCGATATTGCAATTGCTTGAGGACAAGCACTTTTGGGTAGGGAGGATTGTAATGTCCCCTTTTTTGAGCTAGTCATTGGGATGAGACCCTTAGCTTGTGTGTTCCCAAGGGCCAAGGATTTTAAAGGCAAAAGGGGAACATTTGTAAGCTTCAAGGATATGTTTGATAAAACACTTTTTTATCTAGTTTTGGGACCTTTTTTAGGGTCATCCTAAAAGTGCTTTTATAAGGAAGCTTGTAATATATCTTTTTTTTAAAGGAAAAGTAAGTCTCCCTCTCTATTTTGGACGTCACAATTGGAGGAAGAATATAAAAGGAAAGCGAGGCTCTTTTGAAAAGGATATGTTGGATATTGATTTGAAAATTTGAATCAAGTATGTCAAGCTTGGTTTCCACTTGTTCAGGATGAAAACTTTCAAAAAGTTCCAAAGGTTTGGGGACGAAAACCTCCATTCCTTCTACTTGGGCAATTCTATTCAAGGGTTGTGAGATTCAAATTATATGTGTACATGCAAGTGGATATACAAAGGTGTTTTTGGACACCACCTTTATTGAAGAAATATTGCAATATTTATTGAAAGCTGGTTTTTGATAATTTCATAGGTTTGGAGAAGGGTGAATCATATTGGGAGCTTGTTCGTGGTGTGGAAGATCTTCCCAAGGGGTGGTGACTTGCCTAGGGAGCTGGGTGAACCATTTGGAGGGGTAGTTGGATGCCAAAGAAGGTTGCATATTATTTTATTGAATTTTTCAGCTAGGGCGACTTGATTGGAAAGTGAATTTTGAGGACTTGAGGTTGATTGGGAATGTTTTGTGGAATATAAAATATTGCAGATGTTTTATACTAATTTTCCAGCTTGGGCGACTTGCCCTAGGGGTCCTTTGGAGGCTATTTGAAGGAATTTTGGAGAATAAAAATATTCTGATTTTATTTCTTATATTTTTTAAGGTAGGGCGAACTAGTTGGGAAGGAAATTGAGCATTTTTGAAAGGTTTTTAGACTCCGTTTGGCAAGGTACAAGTTATTATAATATTTTTAGTTTATTGTGGCAAATTATTATAAGGATTTGAAAGAAATTGAAAGAGAAAGACTCGGGTTTTGTTTTGAAAATTTTGCTATTTTTTCATAAATGGGGCGATTCACTTGATTATTTTCTGAGGTTTGTAGGGTGCTTTTAGGCCTTGAATAGTGGACAAATAATATTATAATTAGTTGTGTATTTTTGGCATATTTTTCAGGTTCTTTGACATTATCTTGACCAAAAATTTTGATTTAATTCATACAGAAAATTTTTGCACATGGGCGACTTGCATTGAAGGGGTTTTTGGAAAGCTTTGGAGGGTCAATTTGGAAATATTTCATTTTGAAACATTATTATATTTTATTATTATTTTTGGTGAGTTTTGCTAGGGTTTGAAGGTTGAATTGACAAGGGAAAACACAGCTTTACTTTCAGAAGAAAAATCAAAATATTGCAAGGATACTTTCCCAAGGAACATTCACTTTTCTAACACAAATAGGTATTTATTACAGCAGCGAATTTAGGGTTTATGTATGATATATTATATGAATTAAAGGTGGAAATTCAGTGGATATATGCCTTAGTAGTATTGGAATTAATTGTGCAACATTGACATGTAGAGTTTGTTTTTATTTGGGGTGTTTTGAGCATCTATATTTCGTGTTTTGAGCATCTATATTTTAGCTAGGGTTTGCTGATTTTAATTTTCAGAATTCAGTTTGTTTGGAGTGTTTAAGGGTTTTGTTTGGAAATTCTCTTTTTTCATAAAATCTCCCAATTTGGGGACATTACATATGACCATTGACAAATCTATCACGGAATTTTTCAGTATGATCACTACTTTATGGCTCCAACCCATATCGTTCCTATCTAGTAGTGACAAGGGTATCCACTTTCCTTTGAAGGGATTATCATGCCACAAAGCATCTTTTCCAAGAGAGATTAATGGGGCCAACAACATACTTATTTACAGGGCATAGGTGGCCCTTTTTAAGGATTAGTAGGCTCACAAAATATTAGTACTCATGGCAATTGGGGCAACGTTGTTCCATTTGGTTTTATTGAGATGGCATTCCTAGTGTAGAGTTCATTCTTAGACCATGCATCTAAAGCCCCTGTTATTCTCAATCTTATATTTTCTTAATAGCACAACAATTTTCTTCATTAAAACAACAAAAAATAGTTTTGATATACCTTATATGTATGGCACAAGCAATAGATACCAAATATGACAGTTTGTTCTGAAAGTAGTTTGACACCGAAATAGAAATACCGGTTGAAAACATCTGAATCCAAGTAACAGATATGCTCTTATTGCACATGTATGATAGAAATCAGATTGGATAGTGTCCAACGAGCCATCATTGGGGAGCGCTTTTGCTGGTCATTTAATTTGAATTGTCTATCATAGGCCTCTTTCATGGTGCTGATTTTGACATCATATTTTGCTTCAGTGAAGTGCCTTTCAGTCAAATTTCCATCCCACGGTGGATTTCAAATGTGTTGAGTAATCCATATAGTCCATAACACGGGTATTATTGTTAGTTATGTCAGTGGTTCCCATTGCTAAGGTGGACCACCTGTGTGTCGTTCTTATTTAAGTTAATTTTCTTTCTTGCTAAAGACTTTTAAGTTTTTCTTCTATGACTTATTGCAGGTTTGCTGCCTTGGGCTATAACAAACATAGTTGAATACTTGGAAAGCTTTGTAAGCTCAAGGATACAATTTTGAAAATTTGATATGTCTGAAAAATATTACATATCAAATTGACACAAGAAGTGGATTTCAAGACGAATCACACATTTATTTTAAGGAATAGAAAAACTAATGTGTATCATGTTTGATTGGAAAAATGCTTTACTTTCTTCTCTAAAAATCTAATTGTCTTTACCGGTTGGAAAGTGATGCAGTCTAAGATAGGTGGTCCAATGAAGGACGGAATTGTTCTAGCAGCCAAAATAAGCTTCCCCACTGATATTACCCAAACTTAAGCTATTCCATCCCTTTTGGAAGCCATTTGCACAAAATTTCAAAAATCTGTCATTTAAGGGAAATAAACAGGAAGCATGTAAATTGCACTAAAGTCAAATTTTCAGAATGGATATAGAGTATGAGTATTCAAAATGAATCTCATGACATATTTAGTAATATTTTTGATGTTATATGCAGCCCACTTGGAACGAAGAACCGGTTTTGCTTTAAAAATGAGTTTTAAGCTTTTTCAAGGCATTCACAGAGTCTCAAATCACACAAACCATCTTTGATCAGCTTCTATTCTTCGATAACAAGATTCTTAGGCCACAAAAACTTAAAATATACTTGCAACAAGTTCAACAACTCCCTACTTAAATTACAACAGTAAAAAAATTGCTTTTAATTATTTTGTCGAATAGTTGAATAGATTTTGAGATCTAAAAATCTCACTACGGAGAAGAAATTTTTCCAGAATAGTTTTTCCTTCTCCCTGTACTTGAAAGACCCACATCAAATCGGGTTGAGATTTTGGGATGACTGTTCCAATCACTCCAACCACTACATCACCAAAATGTTCCCTCTTCCCCTTCCTTTTTGATTGTAACTTGTTTTCCCTTGCTGCTGTCATCAAACTTTCAATTCTCTGTGTTTTTGTACTGTTGTGGCTGTTCCATAGACTCCTTTAAACATCAAATACGAACAACTACTTTGAAATGTCCCATTTTCTAGATTAAAATAATTAATAATATTATTGAAGATGGGCCCGGCCATTTCTAATCTTTGGACAATTTAATAATAATATTATTATTAAAATGTATATATATTTTTAAATACTTAAAATAATAATATTATTAAGTTAGCCAAAAAGTAAATTATTGTCAGCTAATTATGTTTAATTTTAAAGTAAAGGGGACTTTGGAGTTTGAATTGGTAAAAAGGTATAAAAGGAGATAGAGATATTCGTTTTTGGGGATCCATGATCATCTATCTATTGATTTCTTTAATGTTAAGCATGCTTGCTTGTACATTTAGTCATTGGGGATGGAAACCCTTATTGGGTTTTAGTATTTGAGGACGAAAACTTTCAATACTCAGCTGATGACTTCATTTAGAGGTCACGTTTGGGCATAAATTCATCTTTTCAGGCACAAGGGTCACCTGTGAGGGTGGCAAATCAGTTTGGGCAACTTTGAAGGTTGACAAGTCAGTTTTGACAGCCTTGGGTGTTGGGTGAATCAGTTTGGAAGTGTTGGAAGGCTGGGTGCAGTAGTGGGGCAGCATTTGGAGGGCGAACCAAGTAGTTATAGGCTACTGTGAGTGTGGTGACTTGCCTAGAGGGGCTGTCATTCATTTTGGGCATTGTTTGATGGGTGCAAAATTCAGTTTTTTCCCTCATATATTCAATAACATTTTTACAATTTTTAGGACTGTAATTCATTAAAAAATCAGGCTTCTTGTTTCAAAAACAAATATTGAAGTTCCTTGATTTTTATGAGGGTTTCTAAGAGGTTTGGATGGAATGTATTTTATGTTTAATTAGACCTTTTCAAAATTTTGTAATTTTTGGGTTAGGGTTTCAATAAAAATCAGAATTTTGTATTTTCATTTTAAGGGTTTGCTGCAAATTCTAGAATTGTCTAATTTGGTCCTAAAAGGGACATTATATACTTCCAAAAGCATTTTCGGCTCTATTGAATGTTTTGGGGCTAATATTCAAGTATTTGTAACACATTACCTGCGCCTATGTTTTCTAAACGCCTATTGCAACACCATGTATATGAAAAACCCACAAAATCTGTATATTTTGTTTTTGTTTAGGTGGCCTCATGACTTCCAACCTTTTCTTGTCCATGTGTTTGAAGAAATGTCAACACATGAAAAATGTAATTTTTTTAGCATTTTCTTCTAAAAACATTTTTAGTAGAGGTAATTTTGGTTTTGGTTATGAGAAGTGTATTTTTCTTCAATTTCATGCTTGGATGATGTTTTGAACCTCCCAACAGCCTTGGAGGACCATTCCACACTATCTTATCCATATAGTGCTTCCTAAGTGAGCACGATGCTCCGAAATAGCCTATGTATAGCATAGATGCTTGGAACATCATGAAGGTTGTTCCTTTACTTGTTCTAAGGCTATAATCATTTTGACTTCATGATACACCTGAAGACTTATTGTCCTCTTCTTAGAATGCTCCCACAATATACTTTGAACTTGAGGCTTGCAACTGAAAATTTAATATTGAAACAATAACTCTTTTTGGTGATGCAAGATTGCATTTGGGTACGGATGCTCCTGCATGAGAAAGAGATGACATTGTCGGTTTTGATTGAGTGAAGCACGGTGGGAGCATTGCAGTTTTGGGTTTTAAGGAAGCTTGTTGTATGATCAATTTGTGTTTTTGGATGTTGTTGGTAAGGTTAGAATGACAAGGGATTGGACATTTGAACCAATGTCACCGTAACACCAGTAACAATAACCAAACTACTGATCAAGCATACAACAAACATCATCTTTCCCACCTTGTTTTAATCAATCAAGACTGACAATGTCATCTATAATCAAATGCTATAAAAATATATTTGAAGAATATTTGGATCCATCCAGGAGAAACAAACTCACATCCCCCTAACTTGAGTTGGAACAACTAATTCATAAATGCTCATGTTAGAGAGGGTTGTGGCCATAGATTTAATCTCTTTTCATTTTTTTTGCTTGATAATCGAGGGCTGATGGGTCCCCCACCCTTTCATTTTTATAAGCAACGATTACAAAAAAAACAGCAGCTTATTGGAAGGTTTTCACAATAAGCATACTTCATCCAAAACTGAGCTATAGCTTGTTACAAAACATAGATATATCTAGCACCGCCAATGGGGATATAGCCCTACTACAAACGAGGCTAACCCCCAAAAAGAGCAAGTTATAGCGGTAGGAGTAATACCATCCAAATACATGTGTGGAAACCAAAAACAAAGGAAAACCCCCACCCGCTAGTCCTTATGCAACCATAGGACCTCTGTTTTGTCCACATGGAAAAAAATGCATTCCACGCTGTTGTCCGTGGCATCCATAGCCATACCAATGCCACTACATACACTGCCACGACCGCCGCCACCTCTACCAGTGCCCAAGTCTCCACCCAAGCCCCTATTCATACCAACTTCATTCCCCAGCTTGCCAACTGTATTGACACCATAAACTCGGGCATCCAGCCCATTGAAGTCGCCATCACTAATGCTGCAATCAGACTGGTCTTCTTGCTTCCTCATCTTCTGGTCTGTAGAAAGTGCCGAGGACGACCCACGAGTCTCCAAACTACCTCTAATAGCTTTCCCTACAACCTTTGGAACACGTAGAATCCCCAGAAGCATTCTTAGCTCCATCGGCAACCAACATCTCCTTCCTGCAATTATATCCTGCCAAGTTGGCAAGAAAAAAGACAGCTTTCATGGCTCTATCTGCCAATTCTTTTCGAGGAAGGGTCTGAGGGAAACAAGTGACATCTTCAACGCCTCCCAGTCCACCTTCGGGAGGCCAAAGCTGGGTGTGAGAGACCCAGAAAGAAACAAATGCATATGCTTCAACAGGCCCAAAACCTTAAAAAATCTCTCCAATTCTCTGAATGTTCTGAGCAACACCAGTCCTCTATAGTTAATGTTCTTCTGTTTCTATGCAATCCATGAATTCATGAAGAATTTTGAATCAAACAGCTATTATATCAGCATCTGTGATGTTGGGGATATCTGTGGATAGTGGATACATTACAGCCAGGATGAACTCAGTTCATTATTTTTTGATTGATAATGAAATTTGTAACAATTCGAAAAACCTTCATGTAAGAGATGTCTGAAATCAGATAGCTTTTGTTTATTAATAATGAATGTGGTTTTTCACTTAATTACTTTTGTTATGGACAGGTTGCTGAATTCAATGTTTCAGCAGCTCAGCAGGGCATTGTATACATTGATGAAGTTGATAAAATTACAAAAAAGGTATTTGGAATCTGCTTTATTTTTTCATTTGCATTTCCAACACTGGCTAGGCATCATCAGCCAATATTTACACTTTTAGCTATTAACAGTAAGAAATAATCCACAGAATGAATGTTGTGCATGTGCAGGCTGAAAGCCTCAATATAAGCAGGGATGTGTCTGGGGAGGGTGTTCAGCAAGCATTGCTAAAAATGCTAGAAGGAACAGTGAGTCCGTTCTACTTCATCTAACATCCTTTTTTCCTCAAACTTCATTTTTTTCTAGTTATATTAGATCTCCTATAATGCTTATTTTTAACCAGCTTTGAATTATTAGAAAGATCAATTTCTATTTTTTTCAATGTTCCTTTTGTTTGGGACGTCACGTTTGAGGTTTCTTGTTCCTGAACCTGGCCTTCAATAATATGGGAAGAGGATGTCATTCTGGCTGTATCATACATTATCAATTTTCTCAATGACAAGGTAGATGATGAGGAATAACAATGCAAATGATTTTTTGTAAATTGTGCCACAGTTTTGCAAAGTTGCATTTCTGGGATAATAAATGTAATTTAACGTGCTTGAAAACATATCGGTAATACTAATTTCATATGCACGCCTCCTGAATTTGAATAGTATGATCCTCGCTCTTATAGGCAATAGTGTTTTATCATTCCTTGTTTGTTATTGCTATTAGAATTCATATCATTCGCTTGCTGAATGTTATCAAAAAAATGGAAGATATGTACTTTTTTAATTGCTTGGATCATATTCTGCAAGACAGTATCAAGAAGTTGGATGTAGATGAACGAGCTTTTCAGATTTTATTCTTATGTCTCTACTGCAATCTATAAGTGTGTTGCCTGATTGGAGTTTTCTGTACTTCCTTAACTGACAATTATGAAGTTTATTTAGAAAGAGTGAATACTACTTAGTTGCCTGCACCTCATAGGAGCTTTCTTTAAACACCTCAAATACGTAGGAAGTGATGCTTATGTGAGGAGGCCTTCTAGCTTCTGCAGTCTATGAATATTTTGATCAACTGTCTACACCCTGTAGATTGTCCTTGGCTACTCCCCCCTTACCTTCTCCATTTAAAAGGGGAGATAAGCAGGGCAACGAATGAGGATGGTACCTGCCAAAAATCTGGATCTGTCCTCTATATTATCTCAGCTGTTACCTTGAATTTTATGAAAAGCATTTCCTATAGATTTTCACAGGGCTTATTGTTTATCCTTACCACTTGAGGTCAAACTGGACACAGTGGGTGCTCTTTTAGCTAGATGAGAGTGCAACTGCATCAGCTTCGTATCAAGACATAAATCATTTCTGCCAAAAGCAGATGATCCGCAGGCTTTGCACTCTATAGGAGGTAGAAGCTTGAGGGTGTTTCATTTTCAGATTTCCGGTTATTATGATGTCACGGAATAGTATCACTGTTTATTTTTGAGTCTTTGGAGGAGGGCTTTTTACTTTCTTCCGACATTTTAACCGAGGGTATATAGCTCTTTTTCTCTGGGAACTGGTGACAATCAGGCATCAGTCCTTGTGAGAATCTTTCATACCTGTTAGACTGATTACATCTTTCTTGCCTCAAATTTTAACTGGAGGAGGTACCGAGCAACCGACAGCTTCAATGGAAATAGTTACATCTAGCAGTGTATTTTACATGTTCTTCAAGAATTGAGCTGAACCCTAGATCTAATAATCGGGGCCTAGGGTTGACTAGATCTCAATGCCTAAGTTGCTCTGAACACTAGATTACCCCTATCCTATTTCTCTCCTGCATATCTGATACGTATCTGGGTATGGATACAGCAGAAACACTTATTAAGTATGTGGAAAAATACAGCAGAAACACTTATTATGTGGAAAAATACGTGATGTATCTGGATATGCATAGCCACATCCGGATACAGTTTGGATATGGCTATGTTTTTTGCATGTAAAAGTTATTAAAAGAAAAGGAAGCAAAAACCCTTTTTTCATTCAGCTAATATTTCACTTTTGCCCCTTGTCACATGAGGCTTGAAGGTCATCCAAGTTTTGATATGTTGCTCTTGAGAATCCTGACTTGGATATGTTCTTGCCTGCTCTTAATTAGATCAGTGCTAGATGAAAAAGGGACTTGTTCTGACCATTCAAGTTTATCATTAGGAACTGACACTACATTGTATTTTGTATCTGAACTCCTAAAGTAATTAAAATAAGCTTGTTGGTCTACATTCAAATTCTCAATATCATATTTTTTAAAATTTCTGTGCACACGCACACACTCCATGCATACACACACATGCACAAACACACACATATGCACAAACATAGATACCCACACACACATGGAGACACCCACACCCACATGCACACCCACACCCATACCCACACCCACACCCACACCCACACAACCTACACGCTAAGTGCATGTGCACACACGCAAACACATGCACACACCGACACATGCTGCACACACGAATGAGCACACACATGCACACCCAACACACTTCACACATGCACGCACACAAACACACACATGCAGATGCACACAGACACAAAGACACACACATTCGTGCACACATGCACACACACGTACACACATGTGAAAGCACATGTACACACATATGCACACGCACACACCCCACGCCTACCTAGACATGTGCTTACATGTGCACCCGTGCACACATGCATGCACACACTCAGACACCCACACCCAATCACATGCACACCCACACCCACACACACATGCACACCAATACACACGTGCACTGACACACACGCATGCACACCCACACACACGTGCATATGCACACACTTGGTTTCTGCTTTTGGTGATTTCAGAGTTTCTTTTGCATCAGTTGCCTGTTTTCTTTTCCATTCTTTAGGGGATGCTTTAGTCACTTATTTTTTATGGTATGAGGATTAGGCAATAGAGGTAGAGATAAATAATAAACATGTGAAGGCCGATATCATATTTTGTGTATTTTTCAATCTAAATGCTATACATGTAACGGAAGATACTCTTGGGCATAATCAATGCATTCAGAGAACAGAAACAATTTATATATCAGCTACCAAGAATGTAACCTGGCCCCACACTTGGAAAGGAATTTTATAAAACAGTTACTTGGTTTCTGCAGCACTTTTTGGTAGGAAGAATGTGTGCTTGTTAGTATAGAAGTAGAAATAGATTTGGCAATGAAACTTATGTCCACAAATGATTAAAATAATGGCACTAGACTACATCGGCCAGCAATGTCAGCAACCGCATCATTTCCAACCTCAATAATATTTACTTAAAGTAATGAGAGACCACCATAATTGTCAGTTTGATAATTCATTAACAGGATAATACAATATAGGTAGAGATAAATCTTAAAGTTGTGAAGTATGATGTTATGTTTCTGTGTACTTTTCAATCTAAATGCTATACAAGTAAATGACAGATATTGAGGCACGATTGATGTATTTGGTAAATGGCAAACGATTCATATCTCAGCTACCAAAAATGCATCCTAACTCAAATCTTGTAATAATTAGAAAATCCATGAAACTGTTGGTTTCTGGTAGTTATTTTTAGGGCAGGAAGAATCTATGCTGTTAATATAGATTTTTTTTTTTTGGATAGGTTAAAAATATATGATTTGAAAGGCCCTGCAACCTTGTACAACGGAGAAAGCAAAAGATCAGGCGTTAAAGCTCACATGGGATGCCTCTACCAGCGGCAGCGAAAAAGGCAACAAGTTCCACACCCAGCAGGGAATGCAGCCAAAAAACTAAATAAAAAACAAGGATCAAGTACAAACCAAGAAACTTCCGAGAAGTTTCCGCCAAACTAATCTAGGGGGCCTGACCCCTTTTTCACGGGGTCCCCCTGAATGAAGGGACATACAGGAAGGCTGAACATTAGCTTTTTTACCGTCCTTTTGCTGAACCACTAACCAACCCTCCTTGTTTTCAGGCTGAATGCCTAAGAAGGCATCCGTATCTGGGGCACAGGGCTGATGTTTGTCTTCTGCTGATAGTCTTGGACGAGAGTTTGCCCTGGGAGCTATCGATGCTGGTATATCTTTTGAGGAGGAAACTGGTGTTGGCCCAGACTTCCTTGGGGAGATAAGTTCAACCAGCAGTTCATCTTCAGAATGAACCGCGTCTTTGGATTCCTTGTTTGAAGTAGAGGAAGCAGGATCTTCAGACAGAGAGGTAGAATCTTCACAATCAGAGTCCCATTCTTCGTTTGCAGCCAACATTGAGAGATTTTTGGGGATGAAGTCTTTCCACCAAGAGGAGTCTTTCTTTTTCCTGAGGATGTTGCAGTGCTTGGTCAAATGACCAGTGGCGAAATAGTTGCGGCAGCGAAACGGTAGGTCTTCATAGTCAATGGCTTGAGACCAGGGGCGATATCCAACCTTCAGGGTGATTTTTGTGGGAAGATGCTTGGAAGTATCAATACTTACTAAAATCTTAGCAAAGATAGTGAGAGAGAGCTGATCGGTTTTTGGATGCATACACAGAAAATCTCCCAAAGAACTGGCAATAGCCTTCAGGCTAGATTCTGTCCAAAACTAAAGCGGAAGATTAGGTAGACGAATCTAGATGGGTTTAATATGCATGGGTTCATTGAGAGATTGAAATTGGGAGACCAAAATCTCACTAGTAAGGGGTGATGATTCAATCTCCAAGCTCGATATCTGATTTCTTCCCTATCCTCGATATTATGGAAAATGATAATAAAATAGCCTTTAGCACAAGGGAAAATATTGAGTTTACCTGAGAGAAGGGGTTTCCATTCCTATGAAATCCACCTGTTGAGCTCTTGAAGCTTTGGCTAGTAAATCAAAAATTTGCAGATTAGACCCGTGGCGGAAATATACTCCGATTTTCACAACGATTTTAACAGGGAAGATCAACATAAAACGACTTTCACAACACCTTGGGGCACTTTTGCATATAGGGAAATGCCATTTGGATTGATTAATGCGGTAGCTACTTTTCAGAGGGAAATGGATTTGGCGTTCAGAAAATTGAAAAATGAAATAATGGTAGTGTATTTCGATGACCTGATAGTTTTCTCGGAAAAGCGAGAAGATCACTATGCACATTTAGAGAGAGTTTTAAAAAAGTGTCGTTTACATGGAATGTCTCTTAATCCTAAGAAATCTGTATTTGGAGTGACTGAAGGTAAACTCCTAGGTCATATTGTTTTGAAAGAAGGAATAAGGATTGATCTAGAAAGGTTTCGGGCAATTCAAAGACTTTTCTTGCCTACCAGTAAACCGGGTGTGCATTCCTTCTTTGGGAAAGTGAACTTTTTGAGAAGATTCGTTCTTGATTTTGCTGAGCTAACCAGACATATTGCAGACATGATTAAATGAAAACCTTCTTTCAAGTGGAACAATGAAGGTGAAGAAACATTTGAAAAGATAAAGACTGCTATTGTTCGTGCATCCACATTGGTTTGCCCTGATTTTAAGAAATAATTCATTATTTATTGTTACGCTTCAGAGCATACACTCTTAGCAAGATTAATTCAAAAAAATGAGGGCATCGAATCCCCAATTGCCTTCATGAGTTGTAATATCAAAGGTTACAAATTGAAATATTCTCTTGAGGAAAAACATGCTTATGCAGTAGTGAAACTAGTCAAACAATTCAGGGATTACATATTGTATTTGCATTCTGTGGTAATAGTACCAAGTACAACAGTCAAATCCATTTTAAGTTAACAAGAACCTAGTTCTAAACGAGGGAATTGGATAACTAAAGTGCAAGAATATGATATAGAAATAAAACCTACAAAATTAATTCGAGGAAAAGGACTATGTCAACTCATGGCAGAACAAAGAGATATTCAATCAAGTTCTTCAACAATTGCAGAAGAACAAAATGATGAAGAATTTCCTTTGGTATTGTTTGTCGATTCTACTAATGAATGGTTTTTCAATATTTCTTTCTACTTGACATACGGAGAATGGCCTTAACACTTGGATGCTAAACAACATAGAACGGTTAAACTACAAGCTAATAAATGTCATATGGGATGGCACTCTTTTCAATAAAACATTGATGGTTTTTTCTTAAGGTGTGTTGATAACGAACAACAAAAGAAATTGTTGCAAGCTTTTTATGATCAGCCCTGTGGAGGGCACTTTTCTGTCAAGGTAACAACATATAAAAATTTCAAAGCCCATTATTATTGGCCAACTCTTTTCAAAGATTCATACGAATGGGTGAGAAAGTGTGAGGCATGTTAGTAGTTTGTAGGCAAACCTAGGTTAACAACACTTCCTCTTCAACCAGTAATAGTTGAAGAACCTTTTCAGCAATGGGGATTGGATTTCGTTGGGACATTGAAACCTCATTTGAGTGCAGGTCATAATCACGTTCTTACAACAAAAAATTACTTCACTAAGTAGGTAGAAGCAAATCTTGTTAAACATACAACTTCAGAAGTTGTTTGCAACTTCATTAGGGAAATTATTTTGGTATGATATGGAATCCCACAGAAAATTGTTATAGATAATGTCTCTAACTTTTCTTCTTCATAGATGATTGCATTTTGCTACGGATACTGCATTTCTCTATCTCATTTGTCAAACGATCATCCACAAGGTAATGATCAGGGGGAGTCGATCAACGAGAATCAAAAAAATTGGCACAAAAAGGTATATGATGCTATTTGGGCAGACTGTATAACTCCGAAAAAGGCTATTGGTATGTCTCCATTCTAGTTGTTATATGGAATAGATGCTAGAAGAAAAAAACATACAGGTGGTTGACAGGATCACAGAACATCAGGGTTGTGTCAAAGTTGTCTTTGACAAAAAGGCAAAGGAAAGAGAATTCCAAGTAGGAGATTTGGTTCTACTTTGGGATAGTTGTAGAGAACCGAAAGGGAGTCATGGGAAGTTTGATTCGCTTTGGATAGGGCCATTCAAGATCATGAACTTTTGTGGTAATAATACTTTCTACTTGACATATCGTGATGGAATTCATCTACCATTGCCTTTCAATAGGCAATATTTGAAACACTATTCCTTGTAAGAACCAAGTGGCCCTTTTTTGTACATATGTAAATACAATTTTGGTTGTGCTTCTTTTTTGATCTTTCTTTTTGGCTTGTGTTGTGTTCATTCCTTTTTTATTTTTGCCTCTTTTTGTTGCTTCATTCTGTTGAGGGATTTTATCTCAACTAATCCTTGCCATTTTGCCTAATTAAGCTGGTCAATAAATATTCCTGTTTGCCTCAAAGTATCTATCATTTCAAATGATGGTTCGCCTTCGAATTGAATCATTCTACATATGCTATTCTTGCACAATTGAGAACGTCAGTCACTTACCCTGATCCTTGGTTAAGTTGGCATTCAAGAGATAATCATGAAGAATATGAAAGACACTTCTCTCTTTGCATTTTAATTTGTGTAAAAACACAACTAAAATGCCTTCGCAGACATTATCTTTTTGGATATGAGAAAGCATCTATCAGGTTGAGTACTTGGTACTCGTATATAGTGTTTTTTGACATGCGAAAGCACCTATTAGGCTAAGTACCTAACCCTCACATGCTCTGTGTTTTGACATGAAAGTTCTTCAATGGCTTGAGGACCCATCCCTTTATTGAATATCAGAGTTTTTTTTCAAATCTATCAAAGTTGTTGAAGATTCTGTTGTTCAATGGATAAAGCACTGGCCTACAAAATTAGAGAATTAAAGTTCTTTTCATTCTTTGAAGTTCGAAATCCTAGTTAGAGCCAACTGTTGTCACGATTTTTGAAAACAGATAAAAAATGGTGGAAATTCAATTTTTAATAAATGGATAAAATTTTGAATTGAGTCCGAAACTATCAAAATTTTGGAAAATTCAAAATTTTAATTAATTAATTAAAATTTATGGCCAAATTGCTATTTACCTCGAATTGTTTTGAAACGCATTTGAACCTCTCGTGTAAAAGACCGTTAACATTTCCTTTAATATGCAAAAATCGTTTTAACTTTTTATAAGTTGTGCAAACACATGTTACTTTGTCAAAAATTGTGCAAATTGCAATTTCCTTTTTCCGCTTGATGCAATTTGCAAAATCTTTTTTCCGTTTCATGCAATTTGCAAATTTATTTTTAGTTTTCGTGTAATTTGTAAATTTGCTTTCAGTTTTTGTGTAAATTGCAAAATCGATTTAAGATTGTAAATTGCAAATTTGTTTTGAGTCTCTCTTTCCGTGCTCTAAATTCTATTTTCGTAAGTCATGCAAATGCAAATCACATTTCTCCAAATCATACAAATGCAAATTACGTTTCTAAGAACCGTGTAAATGCAAACTTCCACATTGCAAATGCATTTTTCAACGGTGCAAGTTGTCGTTGCAATTTAAGCTTTTCTTTTCCACTTTGCATGCAATCTCATTTAATTTTTTCGCTAATCATGCAAATGTGGTTATTTTCTTGGGTCATGTTAAATGAAGTTTGTTTTCCCTTCTAAAACATCTTTTCAACCTACATGCTCAATTCTGACAATTTTATCAAATTAAAAATTGAATTTTTATTTGTGTTTTAGTCGTCATCTACCAGACATAAATATACTCAAGATCATGGAAGGGAAGCAAGTGAATGGAAAAGAAATTTGAATTTCTTTTTCATCTAGAAAAAGATAGTGCAAGAGTATCGAAGAAAAAGAGAGAAATTTTGAATAAGCATTTTCATTAAGCTAACAGGGCCATACAACATCGAAGAAAAAATATTAATATTTTGAAAATCAAATTTTCACATCAACAAACTGTTGTCAATCAAATTCACACCCTTGTGAAGGTAGTTTCAGGCCTTCACAGTCTGCTGAAACATGAAAACAATCCTACGCTGTGGGTGGCCTAATCAGCGGATTGAATCTCTAGATTCTAAGGGCTAGCTCCCTTTGGTGTATCAATTAGGATCTCTACCTCTACGTTACAAATTGTCGAGAAAAGGGAAGAAAGAAAACTGAAGGAAAAATCCTATCTAATGATCGTGATACACCTGAATTTTGGTTCATCCACTCAATTTGAGCTCTTAAAAAACACTGATTAGACAAGGAAAACACTGAATTCTTTCGGAGTTTATTTCCTTCGGACAAAAAGTTCGAAGGAATTCTTAATAATTAACCCAATGTTCGAAAGAATTCTTAATAATTCGGACAAAGACTGATCTCTTTTTGTTTATTTCCTTCGGACAAAAAGTTCGAAGGAATTTTTTCGGAGTTTCCTCTCTTCATTTCCTTCGGACAAAAAGTCCGAAGGATTTATTTACTCGGAACTTTTGCAAATTGCCCTTCGGGTTTTTGAAACTGTCCTTCGGGCTTTTTGACAAGCCCTTTGGGACTTGCATCTGGGTCTTCGGGTTTTCAAAATGCACCTCTTGGATTATTGGAATGTGCCCTTCGGACTTTTTGAAAAGGGTTTTGGAAAACTTGCAAAGGACTTCCCCGAAGAAAAAGACCCTTCGGACTTTTTGATTGTCACTTTCCCGAAAGAAATGACCCTTCAGAAAAATTGACCCTTCGGCTTCATGAAAATGCCCTTTGGACTTTTGGAAATGAACCTTCTGGAATTCTGAAAATGGACCGTTCGGCAATTTTGAAATGGTCTTTCGCCCTTCGGAAAAATTGGAACGGTCCACTTACCCTTCGGAATAGTTGCAAAGGACTTTTTCGAAGGCAAATAACTCTTCGGAAGAATTGGAACGGTCCACTTAACCTTTGGAAAAGTTGTGAAAGACTTTTCTAAAAAAATGAACCCTTCGGATTTCTTCATTTGGACCTTTTCCGAAGGAATTGTACCATTCGACCCTTTTGTAAAGGACCTTTTCCTTGCGAAAAACACCCTTCGGGAAATCTGTCGATCCTTTAGAAAAGTTGTTTGGTCCACTGTCTTTGAAAATGCCTTTTCTTGAGGGGAAGGTACTCTTCGGCAAAATTGAAACGGTCCTCAGAACTTTTTGGAAATGACATCGGAACTTTGCAATGGTCCTTTTTAAATTGTGAACAAGTCCAATTTGCCGAGAAGTGACCTTCAGAAAAACTGTTGAAATGGACCTTTTTGAAAGGAAGGAGCCCTTCGAAAAAAACTACAAAGACCAATTTTTGAAACTTGGACAAAAGGCATGTTTTTGCAAAGTTTCGAATGATAAAGGTTGCAATTTTGACCTGTGGGGTCAAAATTGTCAACACAAACACCTAGATGTGGGTGACGCCAAAGGAGTAAAAATTTAAAAATTAAATCGAGTTTTGTCTATTTGTTGAAGCTCCCAACCGTACGACTGACCGTACGCCCCACCAGGGGGTAAAAAATGATAGTTTTGTAAAACATTTAAATTTCTTTTTCCATTTCCTTCTCAAGTGCAACTGTACGACCTGCATAAGCCAAAATTAATTGTTTTCAAACTTTGTTTTGGTTTTTTTCGGCAAAATTAATAGATAAAAAGAGCAGGAATTTGTGTTTTTTTCTTATATTGAATTATTGATTATAAAGTATAAGCATCAAAGTATCAAAACAACCATAAAGTATCAAACTAGGAGGCATTCCCCCATTAGTCTAAGTATAACAATCGATAATGCAATATAAAAATCGGCCCCATATAGGCGACCCAACAAGCAAAAAGAACCAACACATGTATCCCTCCACGCAAACTAGAGGTAGCCCCAAATACCATTAACTACATAGACTTGTCTTCAGGTGCCCTCCAAAAAGCGACGCAGTCCATTGCAATGTCCTCATCGGAATCCACACACACAGGTCCCTCAGCAGAGCTCATCTTCGAACTAGGTCCTAATTGTTCCAGTCCAACAGTCGACGGTGGAGTGTACCAGTCAACCTTGTTTAACAGGGATTTCATGTTATTTGGATCTGAAATATTTGATCACTTTGTCCACTTTGGCGGAACCACGCCTTTCAATGAGCTTCTCCAATTTCCCATCAAAGACATTAACATTATCTTCTACTAGTTTCCATACCTCACTTTGATCCTCAGAAACCTGTACCATGGAGGAGAGAGTCAGGGGGAAGGGATCGCAGAGGATCCTTATCATGGGAGAACAGATTAATATCTAGGTCAAGAGGAGCAATAGATTCTTCAACTTCCTTAATCACACTACTGTCAAAACCAGTATTCTGCACATCCCTCATCATATCATTGTTGGCAATCAACCAAATGTTTACACCGTTCTCGTTAGATTCTGAATAATTAACCCATTCATGAACTGGGTTATCTGCCTGATCAAAATAAGAGTCCTTGATGCACTCCCATTCATGCTTTGTAATTTTCACCTCAACGGTCGATCCATGGCAAACTCCCCAATAAAGAGGTTAGGTGAAATGTCTCTTTTTCTCCCAATATTTCAATTCCTTTAGAGGTTCCCATTGATAGTTTCTCATTTTCTCAAGAACTGGTAGAGAATACAACTCAACAATTCTTTGCTTTAGATGATACATTGTTCCCTATGTCATCTGCTTTCCCATTGCAAGAGGTTACTCATATCTCTTCATCTTCTCTCTCGAATCTTGAATTTCCTCTCGTTTTTTTTCCAAAACTCTTATTGATACAATCAATACACAAGAACAAATAGAAACATCTTTCGAAAGGTGCCTCAACTGAGTAAACACCTTCTTCGACTGTAGCCAGGGTTGTTCCACTAGTCTCAACTTATGTCCCTCCTTCCTCAAGCACAACAACTTCAGATTGGTTGTCCACAGTGGTGAAGAAGACAAGAAAAATTGTTGAACTTGAGGAGATAGATTTCAGAACTGACAATTCCTTTCTCGAAGAGACCGAAGAAAGCGAGAATAGTTTCGTGAATGGTAACAAATGAAAAGGGAGAAAAGTATGCAGAAGTGGCCATTCCTGCGGTTAAAAAAATAAGCCAGAAATCAGGATTAAAGATTACTAGGAATCTAGGGTTCATTTGGGAAAATTACCCAGAGAATGGATGAATGGAGACGTATAGTTGGCGATCAGTACCATTTTTGAAAAAAATGAATAAAGACAAGGCAACAAAGGATGAACTAAAAGAAAAAGTAGATCAGTTGAATTCAGTGATACAAAGTTTGATTGGGCCAATTCAACCATCGCTTCATCGAGTCTTCACGCTGAGACACTGGAGAAAGTAAGAGAGGTAGCCCAAATGGGCAACGTAGTGAAAGATTGGATTGAAAAGGTTATTGATCAAGGAACCTCAGTGATTCTCGCTGTGACAACAATGTTCTATGAAATTTGGTCACAATATGAACTAATGACAAAGGAAAGTGGATATGCTGAAGAGAAACAAAATTGGGAGGAATTTATTCCCAGGTTAGTCGAATTCTCAAAATTTTCTTCTATTGACCTTATTGAAAAGGAAGTTATCAATAAGAAAGAAATCATCTATTAGATTGAATTTCTTTGAGCTACTAAATACAAGATCCAATCTCTTCAAGAGTGTCTTCAGAAATTCAATGATGCAAGGTCACTTGGAAGTGACGTGATGATGAAAATCAATACTGAGGTCAAGAAATTGAATTGTCCTTTTGTCAATGACAAAGATCAAAATGAGAATCTGATTTTAATTGAGATCGTGATTGGAGAACTCAAAGAGCGAATTCAGGACTGACAATCTCACATCTGCATTTGGTCATGAAGAACTTCACCAGTTAGCCAAATGCCAAGTGATTGTGGATAATTTGAACATGATGATAATTAGTCTTTAAGACAAGCTTCAGGAAATGAAAGAGTTGGACTACTCAACGGACATTACCTATAGGTACATAGATGGACCAGTTGAAGATTTGATCAGGTTATTTCTCTAAAGGTTTGACAACTACTTGAAAGGGAAAGAACTGTCGATATAGTAGCAAGAATAATGAACAATTATTTTCAGTGTTTCTGCACTTTCTTCTCTTGTTTCTTTGCATATAATTTGTATTGTTGCACTCTTTTTCCCCTTGTAAATGTATATTATCATTCTGCAAATTGTGTTTGTAATTTTGCCAACTTGCTTTTTGAAATTGTGCAAATTGATAATATGTTTTTTCAAGTAGTGCAAAAACTCCAAATGTTTTTTTCAAGTGGTGCCAAATGCTCAAAATTTTTTTGCACCTTTTCCAGTTGTAATTTCTTGTTGGTGTTTTTGTAACCTTGTAAAAAGGTAATGTAGGTGGTTTTGCGCCATAACCACTGATTTTAACCTATAAATACAAGTTAGGGCTTCATATTAAGGGTTTGAAACAGATAGAATTTTGACAAAACATTGTAATGGGAGATTAAACATTTTACTCTTCAAAAATCAATAGAAGGAGGTGTTTCTAAACTGTGTTAGTAATATTTTTTGAATTATGTCTTTTACTTAATTCAACGTATCTAATTTTCATTGCCATTGTTACAAATTTCAAACTGTTAAGAATAAGAAATTAGATTACAAAGTTTCTATCTAGAGTTGTAATTTATATTTCCAACGCGTGTGAAAAAATCGGTGGGAATAGAGACAATTTCTTTGTTGTTTCTGTTAGAAAATACAGAGGGCTATGCATTTCTGTTATCAAAGTTAAATAGTTTTCTGGTGTATGTTTCATATCTTTAAGGATATGATTGTCTTTTCAACCCATTAAATGAGAGATTTTCTCCCTTTGAAAGTCAAATTTTCTTTCAACACTTTCGTCTAGTTTCAGTTTCTAACTTGGTGAATTTGTTGCCTAAAACTTCTCCCATCTCTCTCTCTCCCTTTCTACATATTCCTTTCTAAAAACTCAATTTCGTACTTTCAGGTTAAAAGTACTACCCTATGGTTTACATTCCTTTGTAAATATTTATTGCTTTTCTATTTTGACTTTCAATAAAGGCAGTTCCGCTTGCTAATAGGAGAGGGATTTTGTTCTCCACACTATTGACGCAAAGTCATCGATTTGTTTTCCTAGCAAATTTTTACATCCAACACACAGTAAGTTAGTAGGTATGAACTCAATTGATGTGATTGTGCCTTTGTGTTAGCCACGCTTGGGACCATTTAGTGTGTTCAAGATTTATAAATTTTTAGTCAACCCCACTTGTTGTGGATTTTTTTGCTAAATGCCAAGTGCTCCTCACTTTAAGTCGTGCCACATATCAATGTTTGAGAGACAGAGGGGGGCGCAAAAACTTTACCTACAACTGTACTTTAATTTTTGGATTAACACTTAATTCTTTACAAGCATTGGTATATCAGTGGCAACTTTGGCAGACGCTGTGCACACCCGTGTGAGTTTTATATATAGGACGAACCATTAGTGCTACTTCTATTTTTGTTTGTTTTACATGTGTGTTTTTAAACAAACTGTTTGTTTGTATTGTCGCGTCAAAACAAGTCTAAAACTACCACATTGTTTTCACACCATTTTAGCCTAAGGGGTGTTTCTCTATTCGTTTTGCTGTCACATTTTTTGCCTTAGAGATTTATTTCAAAACCATTGTGTCACTTGTTTAAATGGGGCGTTGTTACGTTGCTCGTTTCGTCTCAAGCATTTGCCTTTGTTTTTTGAGTCTAAAACCATTGTTATGTCATTTGTTTGGAGGAGCATTGTTATATTGGCTAAATTGTTCCAATTCCTTGTCGCTTTTTGAAACCACGTTCAAAACCATTGTTATACCTCTCTTGTTTCAAACGCACAGTTATGCTACCTGTTTTGGTCTAGCTCTTTTGCCTTGGAACATCCGAATCTTTTCATAGTAAATCTAAAACTCAACCTTTCTAAGTGCAAATCTTAAATTAATCAGGTTTACACCAAAGCCTCGTCTAATTAGTGCTTAGGTTGTCAACCTTTTGTGTTTGGATTGTGTTACTTGGGTTGATTTCTTATTTGATCTTAAAGACCCCTTGCCTAGAACTTAGCGGTTGTTGTTTGTTTTGTACTTTGTTTGAGCATCCTTTTGAGCCAAGTTGTTGCCATGCGCTTTATTTGAAGCTTGTTGTGTTGAATTTTGAATGTCCTAGTTCCATTGTTCCAAAAATCTCTTGTGAACCAAATATCGAGTCTTAGCGAGCCAATTACCGAGTGTCGCCTAAGCCAAATGCCCTAGATTCGTTTGTTCTTGAGTTCTTGTTTGAGTTTCTTGTTTTCGAGTATACCCTGAGTTCTTACACTAACGATTATAATCGTCTTTGGGCAAATTGTTGCTATCCTTTGATCCTAGTTTGCAATTGTTCTACTTTGTCTAGACACTTTCGTCACTGATTATAATTGCCTTTGTGTAAATCAGTACTTTAGCTATAGATGAGTTTTGAATTTTTGTGTTACTTTTGCCACAGATTATAACCACCTTTGGGCAAAATTGGTATCGTTTGTTAGATCATTTTCGAGTTTGTTTTGTTTTGCCTAGTTTAGTCATCTTACCCTTTGTGCCTTTTTTACAGAGTCAAAGGTTCCTTGTTTTAGACCTTGATTGTTTGTTACCTTTTGACCATTTGTTTTTCAAGAGACCTAGCTATAGACCCGAACATGCCTCGTTACACACGTAGCGAACTATGTATAATCTGGACTATGAGAAGTTTGTGACCAATGACCCTTTTGTTCAAAAGTCGTATGATGATGTAGCTTATGAGACAAATCCCTATCCATCTTATAACATTCCATACGTTGAACAAAGGCACGATCCATTAGCACAACATTTGGTGACTACACCTCCTTATCCAAGCCAAGAACCAGAGCAAACGACACAGTACCTTGCTCAAACGATGCCTAACATTGAACAAAGCCAACAACAAGAGCCCTACTATGTTACGATGCCAATACATACAAGCTACGAACTGTATTTGTTTGAACGTCATTTGTTAGAGAGCAAAAATGAAGTTATCGTTAGAGTTGTCGAAGTAGGAGCCAAATTTCTGCCAGACTTCCCGCACGAGAGTTTGAGTAGTTTGATTAGTACTCCCAGTAATGTGCCTTGAATTCAACCATTCGAACATGCATCAACTAGTTATAGTCAAGCTTTAGTCCAAATGCCTCAGGGAGACCAAAATACGCTTGCAAAAGGGAAAGGCCCTATGGACGAACAAATGGAACAGGTACAACAAGTGTACCAAAACCATCTCAACCTAACTCTCAATCTTAACACAAGGGCTGTTTCTAACGCGCCACTTATTGAGATAACTCCATCCACAAGACAACAAATAGGTGCTTCGGGTTATGCAAGTCAATACATAGACCCATTTAGCCAAAACACGTTGGTTGGTGACATGTATAATGTCCCTATCTTGACGGATGAGAATGTTTCTCAAATGGAAGACCTCACTCAAAATATTGCGGATAGCACACAAGTGCATTCCAATTTAAACCAAAGTGGGTCTAATTTGTTGCTGAGCAATACACAACAAATTCCTCCAAACAATGCTACGAGTGGACTGCAACAACAGGGGATAGGTATGCCTATTTCTCAAAATCAACAAGCGACTTCCACTCCTCAACTAGCTGCTTCCTTGAGTGTGCAATAGGGGGCAACAAACCAACTTACCACCGCAACAAGTGCAGAACACTACACCATATCACTAGGTGAACTAATGTTTTGCTACAACAAGCACAAACCAATATACCACATCAATCACAAATGTTACCTAACCAACAATGTGTTCTTATTGGTCAGAGAGTGCCAGTTGGTCAACAACAACCAATACCAAACGCCCAACAATTGCCTAACCAACAACAAGTGCCTATCCAACAATAAGTGCCTATTCAACAAGTGTCGATCCAACAATAGGTGTTCAACCAAAAACAAGGTCCTTACGTACAACAGGAACCAAGTGCTAGGCAACAATTGCCTTTCACTCAATGAGTATCACACATGCAACAAGGATCCAACTATCAACACCTCCAACAACAAAGATCTATTCAACGTGTCCGCTATAGAAAATAGGGTTCAACAAGTAGGCAACAAGTTCCCTCTCAAATCCAACAATACCAACACATTCTGCAAAGCCAAATGCCATTACCGCAATCACAATTCACTAGTCAGGGTTATGTAGCCAATCCGAACCGGAATGTATTTCAACAACATATTCTGTATCCCCAATATAATCCCAATGCACGATTACACATACCTAGTCGTCTGGGCAATTCTACAAATATCTCACAAAATGCCTACCCTGGTTAAAGTAATCCACCTTTGACTGCGCAACCTCAACAAGCTACTCCTGATTTCCCTGCTGAAGAGTTGCAATAGATGAAGGATGCAATTCAAGCTATATAGATTTGAAAACAAACAAACAAATTCAAACTGGATGAAATATACTCTTATCCATTCAACATGGAGTATTTGCAAATAACCATTTCCAATAGGTTATGAGCCGCCTAAACTTGACAAATACGAAGGCAAAGATGACCTTAAAGAGCATCTGAAAGAATTCCTTGTTTCCTGCCAGCGAATGACTTATAGCAACATATACTTCTACTCTTTCCGAGGAGTCTCGCTGGACAAGCCTTGGAATGACTATTGAAATTATGAAAAACTTATGTACCTAACTTTGATGATCTTTCAAAAACGTTTGTACAACACTTTCCATATAATCACGAGCATGAGATTACTGTTGTGGATTTAGGCGAAGCTAAACAAAATATTGGTGAAAGCTTCGCTGCATACTTGCAACGTTGGACAACAGTAACAAGCCGGTTTACTCACAATTTGCCAGATAAACAGTTGGTTGCGATATTTACTAGGAGCTTACACAACGAGATATCATATCATTTTGAGCTGCAATGTCCTCATACTTTCGAATAGGTTAGAGAGAAAGGAATACAGATTGAAAAAGCCCTTGTCAATAAAGGGATAATCACGTTATCCTCTTCTAATC
This sequence comes from Torreya grandis, assembly GCA_037957365.1. Lineage (NCBI taxonomy): Eukaryota > Viridiplantae > Streptophyta > Pinopsida > Cupressales > Taxaceae > Torreya > Torreya grandis. The sequence continues at coordinate 3,484,128 of JARHVA010001219.1, read as the reverse complement.
AGAGCTCGAATCAACATCAAGGTCAACATAAATAAAACCAGAACCAAGGCCAGAACCATAATCATAATCTAATTCAAATACCAATTTTAATGCCACCTCAGGTCAACAACAATGAGAGACCTAAACCTTATAACTGTAATAACAATGTTGTTGGTAATGGGGTTACTGAATCACACCATGTTTAGACGATGCAAACACTGGTTGGCCATTTACCTCTCCACTCAGCAATCACCTCCTCCATACATTCAACCAATACCTCCACAAAACCAACCACCACAAAATCAAAAACCAATTACAAGCCCCTCCTCCAAGGAGAAGACGACCCATTGCCTGACAATTCAGTGACCTTGATGAGCTTATTGAATTTGTGGTCCAAAGATTCGCTTAGGTAAATATGATCAGTTGGCCAAAACCAAAGCCATTTCCTGAAGGGATTCTTTTTTCTGATTGGTACAAGGAACATGAATTTTGTGAGTACCATCATGTCAGAGGACATTCCATAAGATGGTGCATCCAACTTGGACATTTGATTGAGAATATGCTGAAAAATGGAGAGATAAAAAGAGACCCATGCTCTTATGACCAATCGTAACTTGGGTATCTACCAGAATCTGTTTCCCCAACATAACAATAACAATAACCAACAACAGTACCAACAATAACAACGACAAAGAACTCCACCTCCAAATCAACAGCAACGTCAACCACAATAACAACATAATTGTCGGAACGAAAGTCAAAATGATCAAACCAACCAAGGAGGTCATCATGCCGTTGCGTATGTATATATAACAATGTTGTAGGATACGTTTCAGGGGGTCATGTTTCCACTATCACCATTAATCTCCAACGAATTACCAACATACCTAGACCTTTGCCCAACAATGCCTATCAATTGAGCAATGCTTATCAACCTCCTTATGCTGGTGATTCTTCTACGAGCCATGTTGACAATCAGGGTCAATATTGTTGAAGAATCATCATTCCAAACCTCATTACCTACCCAACCAACTACTAAAGCCAAGTTTCAAATCAAGATTGTGCAATCACAACTCGACAAGCCGGGGTCACTATCAAAGGACCACAGCCAAATACTACAAATGAGCCTAATCAACCTTCCATGCCTATCCAAATTAAAACAACTGAGGGTAAAACCTATGATATTTTGGAACTAAAGAAGACCCCTGCACATGTATCCATCAGGGATTTGAATTTTTTCTCGTGCTAGATGACATCACTCTAGACAAATTTCAAGCCATGGTAGGACATTTGGCCCCTGGTCAACATCTTACATTTGACCAAAGTGGCATGTCATCTTTGGGCCCTCTACATAATAACCCGTTGTACATTGAGGTCGATATAACGAACCAGAGTTAAACATGTCCTTGTAGACAATGGTTCGGGTCTCAACATTGTGTTTTTGAAGTTGGTCAAACATCTGAGATATACAACAATGGACTTGCAATCAGATACCATCTTTATCAAGGCATAAGATAATGAAGAACAGGGTTATCAAGGAACTATTAGCTTGGTAGTGGTCATTGGGCCATTGACCCAAGACACTCTATGCCATGTGTTAAACCTGAAACTATCTTACAATCTGTTATTGGGCTGCCCCTGGATTCATAAAATCAGGGCCATACCTTCTACATTGCATCAGTGTATAAAATTTCCACAGTATAAAATTGCCACATTCAGGAATGAAAGTGACTATACTAGCTGATCTTCAACTGTATCAGTATTGTAAACACTTTGAGCCCAAATATAAAAGCTATACTTACCAATTTGGCATGAATCCTATGCCCAAATCAGACGGAGAAAGAACTGAAAAAGGAAAAGCCATTGAATTAGGGTTAGAAGCTAATTACATTGACCCAAACAACTTAGCCTCGACCTCCGCCATGCCTCCACCAAAAATTTCCAACAACTATATAACTAACAAAGGTCTTAGAGAATACAATACCCTTAATGCATTCCATATCGCCAAATTGCCAAAAAATCCAAAAGCTTATGGGAGACCTAAGGCCAAAACTACTTGTATGGAGTGGAAAACCAAGGGAAAATCTCAGCTAAACAAGACCATTATTTTCAAACCAGCCTCCTGCCTAGAACAGGACCCCTTGGCCGAAGATGATTCATGGCTATACATTGATGAGTTAGTTGACTGTTATCAAAGTGCGAAGTATCCTATCCCTAACCAGGTTATGGAGCACCTAGCTTATGAAGGCAGAGGCTTGGGGCTACATCAACAAGTCATGATTGAACCACTCTCAATGACCAAGTACAAGGGAACCATGGTATTGGATTTAAATCCCTTGGGGGTGACCCTGCATACCTTATTTGCGTTCCAACACCGACGACTAGCGATGACGATGCTAGCAACGACGCAGGGTTCGATTATAGCATCTACGACGACCTTGCCACTACAAATTTGTTTAACCCCCTTGCCATTTGCATTGTTAGTTCTATTTATCAACCTTCACGTTTAACCCTTTACCATCCACAATTGATACACTGGGACCAACAAGACTCAACTATGCCATTAGACGAGTTTGAAAATGACGAGGCCATATATGACTTTCTGGGATTGAGGAGTCACATTCCTCTTGGAGACCACAAGCAGGGCTTTTCTATTAGATTGGATCCTACTGCCTACTTCAAAGAACGAGTGAACTTCCTTAGCCAAAAACAAAAAGAAAACCAAACATTGAGGTCTGCAAAGTAAAAACCTCTTTGAGGTGCTTTTTGACTAGGGAAAAAGTAAAGAGTAAGGCCAATCTCTTGGTGAAAACCAATTTTTGGCACCATTAGATGGGGATGTTTGCCCTTTTCCCTATGAAGCATAGGAAATCTATAGCCCAAAGCCTATTTATGGATCAGTTATCAGTGCTAAGGAGCGACAAGCTTTTGCACAAATTGTTCAAGAGTGCCTTGAGGTATTTGTTTCATGGCCAATGCCAGCATTAAGAGATTCTGATTCGTCCTACTTTGGAGAATTAGACAAGCCAGTCCGGCTGGAGGACTTTGCCATTGTGCATCAGTTCAACTTCCCATTGACTATTTTAAATGATGGTTCTACACTTCTTGTGGACACTTCAGAGGTGAACATTGGGACTCTAGCGGACCTGCAGTGGATTAAACTAGATGTGCCCCTCACTTAGGAGGAACGTGAAGTTTTTACAGCCTTTTCGAGGGAATTTGTTGACATATTTGCATAGGTTTATTCAAACATGCCAGGTTTGGACCATGCCTTGGTTGTACACCATTTCAATATACATCCTGAGGCCAAGCTTGTTAAGCAAAGGTTGTGTAAGATGCATTTTTGTATTGCTATGCTAGTCAAAAAATAATTGGAAAAACTCTCAGATGCGAAATGCATTGGACCGATTGACTATTCAGAGTGGATTTCAGACATTGTGTAAGTAAAAAACTAGAAGGTTTTAGAATCTGCACTGATTTCAGAGATATCAACAAAGCCTACTTGAAAGTCGACTTTCCTTTGCCTAATATTGACATATTGGTCAATTGAACGACTAGAGATGAAATGCTCTCTCTAATGGATTTTTTTAGGTTATAATCAGATCAGAATAACACCGAAAGATCATGACAAGACTGCATTCACCACTCAGTGGGGAACCATTTGTTATCAGGTGATGTTGTTTGGACATAAGAATGCAGGGGCCACATACCAATGGGCCATGACAGTGATTTTTCACGACATGATGCACGACTTCGTTGAGGACTATGTCGATGACATTTTGGGTAAATCAATGACTCGTGTCGATCATCCAACCATACTATGAAGAATCTTTGAGAGACTTCGTGAGTACAATGTTAGGGTTAATTCGAAGAAATGTGTATTTGGCGTTACTTCTGGGAAACTATTAGGCTTCATTGTCTCTCGCAAGGGTATTGAAGTTGACTCAGTCAAAGTTCGTGCAATTATAGAAATGCCACCACCATCTACTTTGAAGCAACTCCACAGTTTGCAGGGCAAAATTCAATCTATCAGATGCTTTATCTTACAATTAGCTGACAACTGCCATCCATTTATGCACTTGTTGAAGAAAGGTGTTACATTCTCCTGGAATGAAGAGTGTCAAAAAACATTCAATCAGCTTAAAGAATATCTTGTCAACCCACCTGTTTTGTTGCCACTGATGCCATAGAAGCCTTTACTTTCCAAATCAACTCTACAGGGCCGTATGGCAAAATGGATTATGCTATTGAGTGAATTTGAAATTGAATATGCCAACTAGAAGGCCATTAAGTGGCAAGTACTCTTAGATCAACTCGCAGAAGCTTCTCTTCAAGATACTCAACCTCCTACATTTGAATTACTAGATGAGGCTATTATGACCGCTGAAGAAGCATAAGCACCCATTGAGGCCGAACAGTGGAAGATGTTTTTTGATGGATCATTCACAACTCATGGATCAGGGGTCAGAATATTGTTTGTTATGCCACAAGGGGATCTCATTACCAAGTATTTTCATATTGGATTTCCATGTACCAATAACATGGCCGAGTATGAAGCACTCATTGCAGGTCTTCGTCAAGCAGTACAATGGAACATTCAACATTTAATGATGTATGGTGATTCTCAGTTAATTATCAATTAAATTATAGACCAATAGAAGACTAAGGATGAGGAGTTGGTACCTTATAAAGATATGGTTGATACGTTCAAGCAACAAATTGCTAACATCCAATTTGAAAGAATACCTCTGGCCAATAATAAAACAACTGATGCCATGGCCACTATTGGATGCATGCTCCAGATCATAGATAAAGCAAGAGATTATCAATTTCTTGTTTAACATCTATTAGTGGTCACATGAACAATTAGCCGTTGAGATGGTTTGTGACATTGTTGGCCCCCCGTCTCCCTAGGTTTCCCTAGTACTCAGACATGTATGCTTATCTTCAAGACCATATCAAGCCACCCGATTTATCACGTAAACATAAAAAAGCCTTCACCCACAAAGCCTTTCACTGTACCCTACTTGTATCGACCCTGTATTGTAGAAGCTATGATGAAACTTTACTTCATTGTTTACCTTCGACAGAATCTGGACTAGCGTTGAGGGAAGTCCACGAAGGGGTGTGTGGAGCCCACACCAGCGGGGCAATCTTAGCCTAAAAGTTACTGCGCATTGGTTATTACTGGACGCGATTGCATATGTGAAGAGGTGTGTCAAGTGTCAAAAGCATGCCAATCTTATTCATGCTCCAGCTAAGACACACAAACCATTGACAACACCATGGCCATTCTTAACATGGGGACTCGATCTCGTCGGGAAGATCAATTCCACATCCTCAGATGGCCATAAACTAAATACTTCACTAAGTGAGTGGAAGCCATTCCCCTCATGTCACCGGTAAGCAAATCTCCACGTTCATATTCAACTATCTCATCTGTCATTATGGCATCCCTTCCGACATTATATTTGATAATGGCGGATCCTTTAAGAATAAAGATGTGAAAACACTTTGTTCTCAATACCACATCAAACAACATTTCTCTACCATTTACTATCCTCAAGGCAACGTCCAAACTAAGGCTTCTAATAAAACCATTGTCAATATTCTGAAGAAGATTGGCAATGATGCTGGTCGTAATTGGCACTTGCAATTATTTAACGCCCTATGGGCATACCATACCGCATTCTCTACTCCAACAAGAGCTACACTCTATTCACTTTTTTATGGAATTGAGTCCATTCTTCCTATTGAGGTTGAGTTGTCTTCTCTTCGAATTTTGTTGCAGCACATCATCGACGACGAATACTACAAAGTAGCTCGCTTGCAAGAGCTAGACCTACTTGATGGTAAACACTTGGCTGCCTTGAATAATCTTCAGGCATATTAGAACAAACTAAAAGGCCAATACAATAGGCACATTTAAGCATCGTGAATTTGAACTTGGTGGCTTGGTGTTAAAGGAGAATTTGAAAAAAGTAAATGCTGAAACCAAGAAAAAAAGAAAGTTCCAACCAAATTGGTTAGGGCGTTATGTAGTTGTTGCCAAATACATTTCTGAAGCATACAGGCTTGCTACGCCAGAGGGAGATGAATTTGACGAACCAATGAACATAATGCACCTCAAACGTTTTTATGTTTGAGGGACTCAGATTATTGTCTACAAGGATCATTTATGTTTTGTCACACTATACCTATTCTTTGTACTATACCTCTTTACTATTCTACCATGCTCTTAACTCTTCGCTAGCGATTTCTTTTTACCTCAACCCGCTTTTCACATTTGGCCTTGGTTTCGATTCATTTGTACTTCAGACACGTTCAGTGGATGATGACATTTTAGTTCCAACAATTGTTTCAGAATCAAATGTTTGAATGATAGTATATGAAAGCAATATGACAATGGTTCTGGCAATTGCATCTTTCATTTGTTGTTATGTTCTATATTTGTGCTACTAATTATAACCTCCTTTGGGCAAATTAATACCACTGACCTGTTGTTTTTTCCTAATTATAACCACCTATGGGCAAATTATGAGCAACACTTTTACTATGTATTGTAGCATCACCTTGCCATTACTGTTGGCATTTGCCTTTATCTAAACTTGTTGGTACTTAATCAAATGCCTTTTGGGTAGGTTGAACTACAGTGACTTGATGTCCTATAGGACTATGTAGGCAGCGCTTAATTCACGTTGAGGTCAGCTCAGTCACCCTTTTTCCACACTCATCATTTAGTGAGCAACCTAAGCCATACTTTTGCCATTTTGCGAGCAACATAAGCCACATTCTCGCCGTTTTGCGAACAACGTAAGACATGCTTCGCTATTTTGCGAGTTGGACTATTCTGTAGCTCATAATTCTCAATCGAGTTGAGATGCCTAGAAGATTCCAAAAACATTTGAAACAGTTTTAAAACCCCTAAACGTTTACAAAAATCTAGAAAATCCTAAAAATCACAAAATCATGAAAATTGTCTTAGAATTTCCACGCAAGATATAAAGTTGTCAAAAATTTTCAGGATGGGCCATCTTGTTTGTTTAGTTTCATTTCTAGACCATTTTGGTTTTTTTCCTCCCATTTTCGAGGGAACTACATCAAGCTGAGGTCCACACGGTCTGTGTAGGCAACACTTAGATACATGGGGTATCTCGGGTTAGCTCCGCTGCACCTTCCTTTTTTTTTTAACCACTTCGTTGCCTTAAGGATTCTGGGACTCCTAAGTATTTTATGAATAACCACTTGTCATTTAGTTTTCCAAATCTTTATTGGCCTTAGCCGTACACTCACTGTTTTGCGAGTCAATGTTGTGAGCATTGTGTATTCAAACTTGATACACCAATGGCAATGTGGCTTTTATTACGCTCTTGTTGTTTTGCAAGCCATTTCTGTTTGAATGCTCTTGCTGTTTTGCGAGCAACTTAATTTTACGCTCTCGTGGTTTTGCGAGCTCATTCTCATTCCAAGCCTTAGATAAGGTAGACATTATGAATTACCAATTCTGTTCATTAGTGAATACTCGTCTCTTGACTTTTAGTGTGGTTTTAGGCTAAACCATACTCTCGTGCTTGCATGATTTGTTTGTGTTGACGTTTTCATGATAGTGAAATGTTATCCTCTCTTTTCTCACGCACCCACCATTTTATGGGATCATTCATATTTTCTTCTACAAGTCAATTGTGTTTTCTTATCATCCATTTTCTTCTATCTTATATCCTGGAAGAACTATATTTGATTTGAAGTTCATGTTGGAACTTATGTCCATGGAACTATGTAGGCAACACCCATTTGCTTAGTGCATTTGGAGTCAGTTCGACTACCCCTAATGTCATCCTCTGTTTTCTCACGCACCCACCATTTTATGAGATTATTCATATTTTCCTCTACAAGTCGATTGTGTTTTCTTATCATCCATTTTTTTGTATCCCATATCTTTGAAGAACTGCATTTGGTTTGAAGTTCATGTTGGACCTTATGTCCATGGAACTATATAGGCAATGTCCATTTGCTTAGTGCATTTGAAGTCAGCTCGGCTACCCCTTTCCCCTCATTTTATTTGTTTTGTTCCATGTCTCCTATACCCTGGGGGCAATGCTATCGTCTTGTTTATGTCGTCGTTTCCTTATAGCCTAGGGGCAACCTCATGTCTTTTGTTCTTGTGTGGTTTTACCTATCTTTGCTACCTAGCTTAGGGGTCACCTTGTTGCCAAAGGTAACACCGTTATTACACATGCACGAACAATTTGTTTTCAGTTTGTACTGACATTGTGATTAACCACTGTGTATTGTTATTTTAGCTTAGTTTGTTTGTTTTTGTATGTTTAAAGTAGTTTGTTTATTCCACTTTTCTTTGCTTTAGATTGTTTAGTTGTTTTGATTGTTTTGTTTACTTTATTTATTTTCTTTGTTGTCTTGTTTATATTGTTCGTTTTTCATCATTATTTGTTTTGTTTAATTACTATGTTTGTTTGTACCATATTTGTTTGTTTATTTATTTTTATTGGTGTTTTGTTTGCATGTTTGGCCGTTTTGTTTTGTTTATTGTTGTTTTTTGATTATTTGTGTTTATTTAGTTGTTTGTTCGAGTGTTGTTTTATTTGTTTGTTAGTATTTTGTTTTTTATTGGTGTTTTGTTTGTTATTATTTTGTGATTCATTTGTTTGTGTTTTGTTTATTTTGGTTTATTGGTGTTTGTTTGTATGGTTTGTTTTTTTATTGGTTTTGTTTGTTTATCAATTTTATTTGTTTGATTGTATAGTTTGTTTATATTTTGTTGTTTGTCGTTTATTCTTTTTTGTTTGTTTGTATAGTGTTAGTTTGTTTGCGTGTTTATTTTTGTTTTGTTTGTTTTTATCTTTTTGTTTGTTTTATTATTTATTGTCTTTTCTTCTTTGGTTGTCGTAAGATTATTACATTGTGTTTACACGTAAGTCTTGATTATCCATATCATGTACTTAGGTTGTGAATTTTTGTATTTAGTCTTACACTTAATTTATTTTTTATATTTATACTTAGGATTTGATTATTCATATATTTGTTTGTCTGCTTGTTTTTATCTGTTCGTTTGTTTTTATCTTTTTGTTTGTTTTATTATTTATTGTTTTTTCTTCTTTGGTTGTGGTAAGATAATTACATTGTGTTTACACTTAAGTCTTGATTATCCATATCATGTACTTAGGTTGTGAATTTTTGTATTTAGTTTTACACTTAATTTATTTGTTATATTTACACTTGGGATTTGATTATTCATATATTATTCCTAAGTTTATATTTACATTTAAATTAAGTTTTCGATGCTCAGGGTATATATTGTCATTTTAGTTATCCATAACTATCATGCATAATATCACAAGTTAAAACAAAACAGTGCTCACAAAATTTATTTTAGCAATGCAATGACAATACTTTTTTGATATATTAGAAACCAACCAAATACCCAAACACTTACCTGGATTTAGAGTAATAAACAAGAGTAACAAATAATTTATTATGTGTTTATATAGATGTGCATCTCTGAATAAACATATGTATAAGTCATACAACATCAAATGATTACCAACAATACATCTCACAAACATGGCATAAACAATAAATGAACACATCATACACAAGCATAAACATCAACAATGTTAAACATCCATGATGCTAATCAATGCTAAACATGAGATAAACAAGATAATGAGCATGACATCGTATATATATCAAAGCAATATCATATATATGTACGTCGGTTTTGCAAGACCCAAAAATGAATGTCAATGTATCTCAAATGTCATATGCATAAAGGGTATATACATATCACGATAATGTCTCCAAAAACATAAGTTAATACAATAGGTACAATGCCATAGGCCAAAACAATGCCAAACTGTACCAAAATGCCAAAAATGCCAAGGTCCCTGTGATCAACTTTGGCTCTGTGTGTCCATGGGATCTGTAGTTGGAAGAGGCTTTGGTGGTCCTAGTGGTGGTGGTTGTGATTGATGAACAGACTGCCTCGAGGCACCTGTAACATGAGTCCTTTGTCTGAGACTGACCAGATCTGCTCCTTGCCCTCTATGCATCCAAGATCTCAAAAGTAACAACTTGATGATCTCTGGGCATCGTAGACTCGTAGGCTTGCCTGTAATAAGAGGCCTTGTCCTTAGCTCAAAGGCTCTCCAAAATCATCTGTGAAAATCCGACCTGTGTACTGGCTCCTCGAGCTACATCCTGCTCTTGTCTTAGTCTATCCATAGTGGCCAATGCCTAATCCCGCTCACCAATGCCTTGATCTCTCTCAGTAGTGAGTTGGCCCTGTATTTGCACCATCTTGGCTATCTCGGCCTTTAGCTGAGTGATCTCTGTCTGCAGTTGAGTCATATCATCGTCCCTCATATCTAGAGTGCTAAGCAAATCAAATAGCTGGTGTTGTAACCCTTCAACCTCTCGTATCCTAGCAATGATATCCATTTCAAGCATGCCAGTGTCCCTACCTGCCGTAGCTGTGCCAGAAGGCCCTGCCATATCTTGGATCCACTTGTGTGCCCAAAGGCCCTACTTGGCCTAAGCCACTCTGTCCAACTATCACCACTACCGAGCTAGGATCCAATATCATCACATTTGACCCTCCATCTCCATCCCCATCTCCATCTCCTCCACCGTCTCCTCCATCAAAACTATCATCATCATCATCCGTAGCCTCACTGACACTCTTTTGCCAGGTGCCATTGCTGTCGCTCGAGGTTTTGGCCTCCATCTTCTTGATGTCCATAGGTACTTGACCCCTTGCCAGTACTAGAACTGTCAGCCTCAAAGGGCACACTTGTACCCATCAGTGTATATAAGCTAGTGTGACCCTTACATCCACGACTCCTGCATAGGCCTAGACAACCCGTGGTACGTTGATGTAGCTCGTTGTAGCCTCGTTCCTCGGGATCACAGGAGTATCCCGATCGATCTGTCGTGTCACATGAGCAAACCACCGTGGCCCCTCAGGTACTCCTGTGTAAAGCCAAACTGCCTAAGTCCCTGATCAGGGTGGTACTCCTCTATGAGGTGGTACTCCAATGCATCTAGTGGTCATGAAGTCCATGTACCATTCATCCTTGAACCACTGTAGTTGATAGGTGAGGTACAATCTCCAAATGAAGAACTGTGGTGTTAGATTGTCGAATATCCATTGATAAAAATGGATGTCTCCTCTATGCCCATGCCTACTGGTTGTTTGAGCCCAACCATAAGCTACTAGATCCTTGGGATCCCACACCCTGTGCATCTCGACTAGTCGCTCGATCGCAACATGCCCCCAGCCCCAGACCATGATAAGTGTGCAGGGTCTGATACTGCATCCACCTCAGTACGCTATCATGTGCAGGTCTTTGTACAACTATGCTAGAACAGTTGGTCCCTAGGTAAACCGTGTCAAGTCCTCCAACATGCTCCTAATGACACCACCCAGGTCCATATGGAAATATCGTCCACTCTTGTTAGGCAGGAAGATGCCACTGACAATGGTCATGAGAACAACCTCCCAATCAATAAGCGTCAGTGGTGATGGATCCACAACATGTAGATCATCCTGCCAAATATTTGTAGAACATCGACCTTCCCCTGAACCATGGGGATACTTTGATTGTTGTATATATCATCGAGAACTGTTGTTGCTGTGTCGGTGGTGTCTAGAACAATTGTCTCTTGTGCATCAGTAGCTTGAGGATATGCCAAGTATCCTCAAGTGTGATAGCAGCCTCCCCAGTCGGCGAGTGAAAGGTCAATGTCTTACTATGCCATCACTCCGTTAGTGTGCTCAAATACATCCGATCAGCGCAGATAATTGGCATCTGTGCCATGTCGCACAGGTCCAACGAAAAGGCAACTATGGCCTTCGTCCAAATTTGCGGGGTTTGTAGACAGTGGGATCGTCTCTCGCGACAGGTAAGAACAACCAATCGCTCCTGCATTCAAAAAAGTTAGCGTCAACCTAACTACATGTTGCTCCCTAAGCCTAAGCCTAGCCTCTTCAGTCTAATTGGCCCTCTTTCAGAGGTTGTACTCATTTCAGGGCCTCAAAATCAATTGTTTTTAGCTTTTAGGGCAAAGTTGTTGATTTCTGCAGATCAAAACCGCCGTTTAGGTGATTTGCACATTTTTAGGCGAAAGCACCGTTATTGTTTTCATGAAAATGGCGACTTTGCCTTAAAATGGGTGAAATTTCTCCCCTTTTTTGGCATTGTTGCCATTTTTGGGAACGACGAATTCGAGCGAAGTTGCCATTTTCATTGGTGAAGTTGTCATTTGCCCTACCATGCAAATGGCGATTTCACCAATCTTCGATCTAAAACATGCAATTAATGGCAAGTTTAGGTTTATTTATTGGTGCCTTGTATTGTGGAGGCCACATGTGCTCCCTCGCTCCAATACGTGTCACCGAGCTCTTCTGCGGGCCATTTTCTCTTAGCAATTTGCGCATAAAACCAAAACTCAGATTCTCCAAAGGCTAGGGTGAAAATGAAATGTTTTTCACCCCAGGGGTTAATGTATAGCCAAAAATTTGAATTTTTACCCCCCAAGGCCTATAGTTCTTTCTGCATGCTCTAGGAAGTGTATTTTTCACATCCATAGTCTGTTTTGCACGTCGTTTGATCCTATGTACTTTATTTTTCGACCATATTATAAACAAACCATCTTTTTGGGCCTCCACTATAACCCGTTTAACAACACTATTTTTAAACCTATTTCTCGTGTTTGTTCTAACATGCATCTTCAAACTCACATATAGGCTAGAAATGTGTTATCTTTTCCCAGCGCATCGTAAATCCGTTTTATGGATTTTTTGCATGCACTACCCTTGCTAATTTGCCCTATTGCAGCAAATTCGTTTTGCGATCAATCAATGATATATATCTTGCCTTTTTGAGGCATTCATGGTTTAAATCGCTCGATGTAAAGAAACGATTAATTATAATTGCTTTTGGGCAAATCATTATTTTTATTCCCTCCACCCGCCCTTTCGGGGCAAATACTTGTGTCCCTAATTATAACCGCCATTGGGCAAATCAATTTTTTTCATTCTATTCCTAATTATAATTGCCTTTGGGCAAATTAGTGTTTTTCGTTCCGTCTCTGATTATAATTGCCTTTGGACGAATCAGTGTTTTTCATTTTGTTACTATTATAATTGCCTTTGGACAAATCAATGTTTCCCATTTCATTACTGATTATAACTACTTTACCGGGGCAACTATCCGTGCCATTGCTTATAATTGCCTTTGGGCAAACCACTGTAACACTTGTTATTGATTATAACCGCCTTTGGGCAAATCATTGATTCGGCCACCATTACTGTTTATAACCATCTTTGGCAATTCAGTAATCCCACCTCTGTTGCCACTAGATCATGTCATTTTCTTAATTTCGAGGGAACGTTAAACGACTCTATTTTGTAGTCTACTCTCTCGAGGGGGCATCAAGGGCTTATCTTTCGCCTTTTAGGCATGAACCGTTCGGCTTAACGACTTTTGCATTCTTTGAAAAGACGTTACTATCCCTGTGTCTCGCAACGTCTTCTCAAACAGGGGCAAATTGTAGACACTTAGTTTTGGCTACTTTTGTGCTTAAATTGAGATTCAGTGCACTTTCTAGCAAACGACACATTTTAAGCATAGAAATCACTTGAATTACTCAATTTTGTCCGCGTAAGGGATTTAATTGCCCATAAACGTCACGAGGCTAGCTTATTTGACGTATTATCCTATATGCACCAATAACTTAGTTTAATTTTAACCTTAGTCAAATTACGACATAGTAATTTGACACTTTTGCCCTGTCAAGCTATTAATTCATAATATTTAAAACAATTGCCAGAAGCCAAGAAGCACCAAGCAAGATTAATTACATTGGAAATTTTAATTAATTTGCCTAAACAAATTTTTTAAATCAAATTAGTAAATTTCATTTACCAAAAAAAGAATTTGTAGCTAAATGTGAAGTCAAAGGGCAAAGGAGTTAATAAAGTGATTTATTATTTCCTAAATATTCCAAAATTATGAGTCGCACCTCACAAATATCTAAAGAGAGTTGTCATGCCTCACAAATATTTGAAATTGAGGTGTCAAGATTTCATGATTCCTTTGACCTAATTCAGGGTTAGATTGACTCAGCGTAAGTTAATTTAGACTCAACCTAAGTTAGAATTTAGCCTAACTTCCTTAAGGTTAGAGTTAGTTCTTTGAGCTATAAATACAAGTGCCCACACAATATGCCAACAAGTTTTTGTGTAAGGTTATTCTATTGGAATACCTTCTTGAAGTCTTTAAGAGTAGTGTTATAATTCCCAATTTATTTCACGCTTCACACCAAGCCACAAGTGACTATTGGAGAAATGCTACCACTATGGAAGAGCATTGCTAGAAGACTCAAATCGTCGTAGGCCGAGCTCAAACATCTTTATACCAACAAGCATCAAATTCGAAAAATGAGGTAAGAAATTTGTATTGTCTTTATCTCGTTTTTGTGATCTTGCTTATTTTGTTATGCTCTCCCTAGTTCTTAGGCAAAAGTGTTGAGCCCTAGTTATGCTTGATTTTTTTTCATTTGGACTAACGAGGGACTAATATACATTTTGTTTATTATTCAAACACTTAAGGTACACAATTAATACTTTGAAGAGGGCCTCAGACTTATGTAGTTCTGCTCTACGTATTGGCTTGTGTGTGTATTATGTAATTTGTGATAAGCAAGTACATAGAGTGACCTTGTAACTTGACAAATGTGACTCATGGAATGCTCCTTCAGTTTTTCAGACCTGTAGATGTGTTGTCCCTATGATATAAAAATAAGAGAAAATATAGAAGTTTTGCTCACTTGAGTGCTTGATTGAATGCCTTTGGTAAATTGTCTTGTGAGTTATTTGATTTGTGTTAGGTGAGGAATGAATGAGGGTTAATCTTGTATATATACCAATCTTTTGGGAGAATATCTCGAATTAAAGCACTTAGGCCGACCATAGGTATACGTTTCCTTTGTAAATTGGATGTCTTTAGGGCATTGGACACTTGCGTTGGGATATGACACTTGTGTCAATGTAGACATTTGGCTACTACACAAGTGTTCATGAAATAGAAAAACAAGCATTGGTCCAAAACTTGCAAAGATAGATGATAAACATGTTTATAACATTCTGAGCATGATAGAAGGTCCAAGTTAAGAGAATAGCATTGGTTGGACTAAGAAATAAGAAAATAGACACAAAGAGATAGTCTATGCAAGTCTTTTGGCAGCGGGAAGGGTCTAGAAAGTAAAGGTATATCCATGATATGTATTTGCTAAGTGTACAAGACTAAGGTGTTACAATTTAGAAATTGTGTCTACATTTGCCCTCTTTAATCTAGTCATGAAATTCTCAGTTTAAAGGAAAAAATATGCACACTTGGGTGTGTATAACACATCTTGCCTTTGCTTGAGCTCAACTTGAGTGCTTTGCTAGTGACTGACCTATAACCAAGAGCATGTTACAATATATAATCAGTGCATATAATTTGAAATTGAAAGCATTGAAATGATTGAAATTAAAGAGAGTAAGGTTTAGGAGTATACCTATGTATTGATTAACAACCTTGTTTTTTGACAATTCGATTTGCAAAGATGTATTGTTATGAATCATTAGAGTTGTGATAAGGACAAATATAAAATCTAGAAAGTGCATATATCCAGGAAGATAGAGACAGAGTGGAGGACACATGCCCCAACTTTGGAGAAAAAGTGTGTTGCCACTCAAGTGTTGAGACTAGCTCAACCGTACAACAATCATACTTGTAACCTGGTGAGTTGGACTGAACCAAGTTAACTCACACTATAAATCTAGTGAGGTTGGATGATGTAATCATGTGCAACCTATAAATTTGACAAGATTGAGTGATTTAATCACCTCAACCATACTAAAAGCAAACCAACTATTGCAGTAGATTAACTCAATGCAATGTGTAAAAGTCCAATCTGGTAGGTGACGAGGCTATAAAAGTGTTTTAAAATTTGAAACTGATTTATTTTTGTAATTTTAGGTGCACAATGCATAACATATGCACCTTCAATATGTCTCGTGTTGAAACTATGCATAACAATAGTACCAATGTATAAAATTCTACCACAAATGTGTATTTGAATCATATAGCTGTGCAATTTGACCAATTTGAAAACTATGAAAGTGTGGATAACATGTTTCCAAAACATTCCCCCACTATAATTAGAAACTGAAAATTGGTGTAAGTGTGGAGAACATGTTTTATAATATGCCCCCACTATATATCTGAAATATATGTATGGAAAACATGTTTCCAAAACATGTCGCCACTATAATTTGAATCTGTTGAATTGTGAAAAATGTGGAAGCCATGTCTTTATGGCATGCCCCCACTTATATGCCCCCGTTTTTAAGGTGAGGGGAAGTAGCAATTGGTAGCACCTTACCTCAAAAGGATAAGATAATCGTATAATATTTGTATAAACTATGTAGCATATTGAAGGAACATGTCCAGGTAGATATGTCATTGAAGCACGAAGAATGTGATCACACCAAGTCTTAAGATGCATGATATGAATCATGGCAACGCCTAGATAGTAACAATACAATCCCAACAAGCAATCAAAAACACACAAAAACAAATCAAATTACAATGGTTCAAAGAGACGTTAAACAAGGGGCATGTTCAAATGCCACACAATCGAAGGAACATGACTTAGTCAAATGTCCGCAAAACAAAGAATGATATATTCAAATGTCCATGGAACAAGGGATGGCATATTCAAATGTTAAAGAGGCAAACAAAGGCATAGGGGCCGCAAACAATTGAGCATATTCAAATGCTCACACAAGCAAAACAAGAAACTCAAGGAAGTGCATAAAGGAAAAGTATAAGCAACTAGAATAAACGTATCATATTAGTCCCCAGATATGTGTTAGCAAAAAAACGTTAAGTACAAAATATATCAAGTATACTGCAAAAGATACAAACATGGATAAAGGTATATGTAAGTACATAAGCTCAAATATGATAATGAAAAATGATATAACTTAGGTGTATTGTGATCAAAGAAGCGAATGCCCCCAATGTCCACATGACATGAGTAGAGGGAAGACCCGACATCTGAAAGTGCATAGATCATGTATCTGTGTATGCCTATATCACACTCAAAAGATGTGTGAAACATATATGTATATAGAAAGAAATGATATGCTATAATCTATCCATTAAAATGGAACTAACAACATAAATGCCAAGGAGTTAATAGAACATGTACATGTTGAACATATTTTTTAATATTTGAATTTTTAGTTATTTTTGAAATATTTCAGCTTGCAACCCTAAATTGGATTTTTTACATTGTTTGAGTCATGGTTGGATAAATGAAAGTGGTGCATAACATGTTCCTCCTCACATTTTACATGTGCAGTAGAAACAATGTTATTATTTGGAATATGGATCAATTTGCCTTCATGATAGAAATATACACCTTGCTGATTTTGGTCAATTTTGGCCTACTTTTGTCATAACTAAAGAGTGCTCAATGTAAATGCATACGAAGATTTTTGATGCATAACCCAAACTCGTGTTTGGATCACTTTAGGACCACAAGCAATTTGTAGTGTTATGTTGTCTAAGGAGTCTTTCCAACCTCATTTTCTTTGTAAGACTTTTAGATCAAAGCCAAGCTGTTGAAAGTGTTTTACATTGCAAGTAGGTTTTGTTTGTGTAGGATCAATATGGTTATGCCAAAAGTAAATACCACCCATGAATAATGTGATTGTTAAATCTTTTGGCGTAGATGTTTTTTTTGGTTGTTTCACTTGGGGTGTTTGCATAGAATGTGGGCCTTGGATTGATCCCATTTTGAGTAAATTTTGTAAAGATCCCATATAAAGATTAGGAACACCACATTTTTAATTGTATTGCTCATTTGGTAATTCATCTCCCTCCTGTGTGAGGTGTAAAAATTTGGTATTTAGAAAGGGATATGTTAAGCTCTTTTGGATAAGTATGGATGAAGCATATCTATGCACATGCACATTTAAATGGGTAAATGACTCATATTATTTGTGGAATGCTTTTTCTTTAAATGTAGAAAGAAGGCCTCTACTAAAATGAATTACGACTCCAATTCTGAAGGTCTAAATGCTAGCTCAAATGATATGCTTTTGCATCAAATGGTATAATCTTGAAGGGATTGCGTTGTTTGAAATTGTGCAAATGTTCTAATACAAGTTTTGGCACCTCATGGATATTGAAAACCATAAAAAATGCATCTTCTAATTGTGAAAAAGTGGTTAAGGAACACTTTGGTAGGCTATAGAACTCATTATAAGTTTCATCGGAAATGCTCATATGGAATACCTTTAGTAATAATCCGTCATATCTTTTGCCCATTGACCAAAATAATGTACATAGTTAATCATGTGGTTGAATGGGTCTTTATGACTCAAAAAGAGAGGTAAATTTGGTAGTTCAAAATCTTGTGGTTACGGATATTCAAGTATACACTGTGCAAGAGGTTGATTGTTGAATGAGGTAACATTTGCATTACTATTATGGAAAACCATTTGCATTTGAAGAACTTAAATCTATTTTTGAAGATCCCAATAGTGCTCATCATAAAAATAAGATACTCCATGTGAATGGTGGTGTTTGGCATAGGTGTTATTATTGATTCTAATTTGCCATCTCTTTTGAATCTAGGCATATGAGGATCATCATGCTCATGGATAACAAGTGCAAGTTTTGAATCAGTGGATTTATGATACTTTGATAATGGTATTGGATTTCTGAATTGTGGTACCCTTAGTATGCCGTCTAGAGAGTTTGGAACATTAGGAGCCTTTGTCAACTTAGGTTTGTAATGCTTCTTTCTTCATGGTGCCTTAATATTAGTTGGTAAGGATGCCATGATGTCTTGGTTAGCCTTTCGAAAAATTTCAATGTCAAATGATAGGAAAAGAGAATCATCACCCTTGATAAGGGGAATATTGTTTGGGAAAGTTGGAATTATAGGGGTTTGAATCCATTTACTTGAAGGAATATCCCCCTTATGACTAGTTTGCAAATCCTCCATGATACCCTGATGGAGTTGGCAAAAGCTGTAACAATCAAATGAAGGAACATCTTCACCATGCGAGATCTATTTTAGCAGCGGAAAGGGTCTAGACGCTGAAGGTACATCCATGATATGTATTTGCCAAGTGTACAAGATTGAGGTGCTATATAATTCAGGGAAGTGGGAAGCTTGCTTTGTTTCTTTTGAGTGATGTTCAAGATAAAGAAGTGGCTGCACATAAAGAGTTATTGTTGATGCTGTGGATTGCACCATTCGAAAGAAGGCTCATCTTCTCTCTTCCACGCGGCACAATGGAGACATTCCTCCTGCTGTGGGCTTGGCAAATTGAGGAATGAATCTCTAGATATGGGCTAACTCCCCATGATGCATCTTTGATGGTCCTTAACTACTACTGTTAATAATGCGGGGGGGCGGGTGAAAAGAGAGAAGGATATAACAAAAGCAGAACCTATCTAAAACGGTGATGCACCAAATGATTCGATCTACTCAGCTTATATCAACACTTTAGACTAAAGGGGTGAACAAACACTTCGTCTAAACAAAAGACCAGACTGTATGGGCGCTTTAACAAGGGGCTTAATGAAAATACAAAGAAAAAGAACTCACCATAGGTGCTGTAGAAGTACGCTGTTAGATAACTGCTCTTTTGTCTCTATGGTCTAACTTGGGCACTCCCTGTTAACCTGCAAAAATGGTCTTGGATATACTAGATATGTTGGTGTTAACCTATGAAAGCATCAAGATGAAATGACTAAACACAAAGTTGATACACAAACATATTCAGAAGTATAACCAGTCAGATAGAGGTAAAACGCGTTCTTTTAATTCCAAGGTAAAATTGACAGGGCTTCGCCTTACACAAGTGAGAGATATCTTTTTCAAGCTGAGAGGTTACAATATATAGCATTGAGAGAAAGACTATTGGTCCCTCAAAGAACAGGCGACCCATGTTGTATTAAACACCTAGGAAAGAGGAATCCGCTCATGCTGTTGTCATCCTTCCATAAATGCCCTGAAAGAACCATGCTGTAGATTGTTACGGGTATTGACTTTGCTGCCCAAATTGTATTAAACGTTCCTGCTAAAGCATGGGTCGCTTTGTTTTTGAATGACAAGGCCACCTCTCTATGAAACTTACGCAACTGTCTGCTCATTAATGCTTAAATAAAGAAAAATGGGCCGCTCTATTGAATGCTTGCGCTCCCCTTGATGACCACTTGGTGGAGAGTATTTTCTCTGCAACAATAACTTATCTTGTCGACGCTTTCTGTGCCACCTGGACTGCTCTATTCGTCCTGTGCTACTTGTCTTTCCCTGGCAACTTGACTCTCGGGGCTATTGTTTGTCTCTTCCTGGCTCCTTTCCTAGCGGGTCGCTGAGTCTATCTTCGGGTCTTTGAGCCTTCAAATTTTCTCGGACAAAACATCCGAAGGAAATCCTTTAGACACTTGTCCGAAGGAATTTTGCCTTCCTTCGAGCTTTACCATCTGCTTTCGATGATGCTTAGGCGTTTTGGAATTCTTTCAGACATCTTGTCTGAAAGAAATTTCCTTTAGCCTTTTCTTCAACTGTTAATCCATTTCATGCGCGGACCTGTCCTTAAACATTTGAAAATCAACGGCTATCTTATCAGCATAAAATTGACGTCCACACGCCTGTCACTGTTTGAAAACTAACGGCTCTTTAGCTACCTTGAATTTGATGTTCGCGCACATGTCACTGGATGTTTGAACCTCCAACGGCTAGTTTGCCATGTTGAAGTTGACGTGTTCGGGCCCGTCATCATCTTTGGTAATTCCTTCGGCCTTTTGCAAAATGCAACTTCCCGAAGGGAAGGTGACCATTCGAAAAAAACAGAGGCCTCTTTTTCTTAGCCGAGAGCCCTCCGCAAAGGCACTTGCCCTTTGGGCTCCTTTGTCTTCCCAATTCGTTCGAACAAAATGTCTAAAGGAATTCCTTCGGACATTTTGTCCGAAGTAAATCTTGCCTTCATGTCTCGGCCTTCCCTTGGTGAATTTCTTCGCACAAAACTCCGAAGGAATCCCTTAGAGCATTTTGTCCGAAGGAATTTGCCTTTGGTTCTACATGGATTTTTTTCGGACAAAAAGTCCGAAGAAATCCTTGGTTTTGCCTTGTCACTTTTTCGAAGGAAACTTCCCTTTCGGCATTCTGCCTTGATCTCTTTTAAATGCGTCTCTGCCCTCCACAAGGGCACCCTGGGTCCAAAATTGCCCTTCGGAGTTTGCTTGAATGGTCCATTTGTCACCTTCTTGCCCTCTGCAAGGGCACTTGACCTTTGGAGTCTTGTGAAAGACTTGCATCTCTTTGAAACCGGCCCATTCCTTTGCCAAAAAAGGCTTGTCCAAGGTAATTTGCTCGAAGTGAAAATAAGCCCCAGATCAACCTGAAAACCTACAGGGCTCCAATCACTCGGCTCTTTATAAGAACATGCCTATTATAAAGGGAAAAAACCACAATTGCAGTAAGGTGAAGACATCAGAGACTGACTAATCAGGGCAGCAAGAAAAAAGGGAGACCGATTTTTTGGCCTGCAGGACACAAAAATGGTTAACAATTATTATAACATGTTTACTAACAAAGAGTAGAAGTGTTTGGGAGAGTTGGTGCAACAGTTCAAGGAAGTCTTTCATGAGCTCACAGGGTTGCCATCAGTGAGGCATATTGAACACGAAATTCAGTTGCTACTAGACATACTACTTCCAAATCTTGGGTTGTATAGGTAGTCCTCGAAGGATGCCAATGAGATAAAACAACAGTTATATTCTCCAATTAATCAAGGTGTAATCTGTCCTAGTACTTCTCCACGTGGTTCTCCTATTGTTTTAGTACCTAAGAAAGATGGTTCATGAATAATATATGTTGATTATAGGGCACTTAACAAAGTAACCATTAAGAATAAGTACCCTCTTCTATGAAAAGATTCTAAGGCATATTGAGCACGAAATTCAGTTGCTACTAGACATACTACTTCCAAATCTTGGGTTGTATAAGTAATCCTCGAAGGATGCCAATGAGATAAAACAACAGTTACATTCTCCAATTAATCAAGGTGTAATCTGCCCTAGTACTTCTCCACGTGGTTCTCCTATTGTTTTAGTACCTAAGAAATATGGTTCATGAATAATATATGTTGATTATAGGGCACTTAACAAAGTAACTATTAAGAATAAGTACCCTCTTCTATGAATTGATAATCTTTTAGATCAACTTCAGCATACCAAATATTTTACCGTCACCAAGTGAGGATTAATGAAGAGGACACTTGGAAGACAAGGCAAGGATTGCATGCATGGTTGGTTCTATCTTTTAGGCTATGCAATGCACCATCAACCTTCATGCGGTTGATGAATGAGGTAATGATGCCATTTAATGATTCCTTTGTCATTGTGTATTTGGATGATATTCTTGTTTTCAACATAACTTTTGTTGAGCATATTGATTATTTAAAACAAATTTTTCAAGTTTTGAAAGAGAACAAGTTAGTGTTGAATGAGAATAAATGTGAGTTTGGATAACAATCACTTGTATACTTGGGGCATGTGGTTGGATATGGGGAATTGAGGATTGATCCAACAAAGATATAGGCCATTATTAAGTGGCCAAAGCCTTCTAATATGATCGAAACAAGGAGTTTTGTTGGTGTAGTTCAGTATTTGAGAAAGTTCATCAAGACTTTCTTTTCCATAGCTGCACCTTTGCATATCATTACAAAAAGTGGTAAGACTTATTCGGGTTAAGAAGCAACAAAATGCATTTGATATGTTCAAACACAAGATTAGCCATGCTTTGGTATTAGCTTTGTCTAACTTGCAGCTGACCTTTGAGGCAAATATAGATGCTAGTTACTATGCTAAGTAGCCGATACAAATACAGGCAAGAGAATCAGATACATGAATACATGGTTTTTTGGGGCTTGGATACGTATTTGGATACGACCATACATTAATATATACAAAAATTTAAAAATATAAAAAATTTAACCATATACACAAAATGAACCACATAATATGCATAGAGGAAACAAAATAAGTTAAATAACCACAAAACATACTCATAATTCAATGTCAAATATCATAATAGTCAATGGTTGAACTTAGATTAGTTTAATAACAAGTACATAGTGTAGATGTTACAATGTATGGACAAAAATAAAGACAAATCAACATATTCATTATTCACTATATTCATATTTGTCTTTGGCTGTGATGCCTTCATTGAGAGCATCATCATGTGTTTCATGAGAACGACAAGGAGTAACACTCTCACTAGCTCCAATACACAGTTCGTGTGAAGCACCGTTTGGCTCCGTGTTGAGCAATGGAAGGTAGGAAATGAAGGCATCCAAGTTAGTAACCTTTGAGTCCACATCCCAACACTTTGTTGCCCCTTGTAATAATTTTGTTTGTGTGAGAGAAGATGCAAGTTGGAATGCACATAGACCAAATACTCTGTTTTCGTTGCCGCTTGTTCCGTTTAACTAAGTGGATAAAGTTGTAGGTACCCCAATTCTGCTCAGTCGAGGAGAAAACTGCAACCTATTGAGGCAAGCCACAAAGTCAATTAGAATTTATAAAATTAAGAAGTGAAAACAAAACATTGAAAAGAAGGGTAGAGAGTTAAAAAAAAAAATTAAATCTTACTTGTGATAGAATTTTTATTGCAATTGTCTAGAGGTAGGTGGATGCTTGCCCATGGAGGTACCATCAAAAGTGAGCTCCCTTCTTGTACTTGTCAAGAATAGTGCTAAGGTAGTGACGCACGGAGGTTATGAAATGTGAAAACTCTTCCATAACTTTGTCTTTTACTTTTGGATCAGGGAAGAGTCTAGAGAATGCCACCTTATATTCCTCACTAACCTCAACATCTCTATATGGTGCAACCCTCCTGGGCAAAGAAAGGATCTATATGCTGTAGTATTTGGGCGTCAAGGCAAAAACAAGATATAACGGGTTGGGCATTTTGTTCTACCTTTCAAGGAGATGCAATTGTACTTCCTCGAAGAACCTCTCCGTAAGGATCTTGCTCTTTGTTATTTATGATGGATCTAATCTTTTCAATCATTAAATCGATTCCATCATAAATCTTACCTAAACATGGATGATCCATATCTACAAATCTCAACATACTCGTGATGAGCTAGGGTAAAATTGAATCCACATTATCAAGAATCCACCCTTTCACCTTTGTGGCCCTCTCATTGTTTGTTTGCCTCCATATACTCCAAAAGTTGTTGATAACCATGTTGCTCGATCCCTCATGCACCTTGACAAGTCCTCTTAAGACGAGTGTGTGTGAGGCAAATCGAGTCTCAACAACTTAATACGAAATTAAAACAAATAAAATTGAAAAAAAATGTTCAAAAATAAAAATGCTACAAATTATAAACTTAGAAAATTAAATTAAAAATATACATGATTCATGAATATTTAAATAAAATGTTACTTTCAAAAACTGCAACTTCGAGAAAGCCCTGAAGATGCCTTGGGACATTTGATGGTTGCTTATGAACATTTAGATCTCGCTTGCCTCATAGATTTGTTTGATCAAGTCAATTTGGGTCCCCAATTTTTGCAACATAAGGTTGAGGGAATGAACGACACGAGGTGTCCAAAATATGTACCCATACCTTGCCTCAACCAACATGCTCACAACGTTGCAATTTTTTGTGTTGTCCGTTATAACTTGGACAACGTTTTGAGGCCCCACTATTTCAGTGGTTTTTATTAGGATGTCAGCAATGAATTGTGCATCCTTCACTTGTTCTTCACAATCAACAGCCCTAAAAAACATTGCCACTTTTGGGCACAATGCGACCACATTAATCAATGGTCTATTTGTTGTATCTTTCCATCCATTTGAAACAATGGACACCTCTGTTTTGATCCACGAATCTCTGATGGGCTTCAATACATCTTAAGCATATTTTCTTTTGTTTGGCAATAAGGTTGTGTGCACTTTTTCATGCCATGGGCAGGCGAACCCTATATGAGCATCATTGATAGATCTCACTGTATTCTTTTGAAGATGATAATCTAACAACATTAAATGACAACCTATATGCATAAACACAACACACAATGCTCTACTTCGTTGTGCCCATTAGATTTATTATGGAATGCCCAATCTAATGGGCATGCATCTTTTATTCTCTTGTGATTAAGAGGTGAATCCTTTTCCTTTGTGGCTACGACGACTGTAGAAAGAAATGGGTGTGATGGGGTCGCCATATTAGCACGAGATGGATCAGTAGGTGGCTATTCTTTTTTTCTCAAATGATGCTTTGATCTTTGCCCAACAATGGCATTTGGTTCTTGCTCTTTGATGTATGCAAGGATCTTTGCTTGTGGCAAAGCTTTTCATGGCTTTCTATTTATGCTTGGCCACCACAAGCATTGATTCCAGCATTAGGAATCACACACAAATGGGCTTTCACCCAATTATTTGAGCTCTTGTATTTACAGTTACACTCTTAGCAAAACCAAAGGAGAAACCCTCCACTTGGCAGCTGTTCTAACATCGTCACATACTTGCAAAGGGGTGCCCGTGGATCAACTTTGAAGGCTATCCCTTAGCCTACCGAACTAGCACTTGAAGCGTGAGACATTCTAGCAAATTCCTATAACCCCTAATTAAAAAATAATAATATTACTATTAAAATTTAAATGATTTGGCATCTATTAAAAGATTGCTTAAAAAAATAACAAAAAAACAAAAACTAAAACAAGTTACAAACATTTAAAAACTATAAAAAAAAATTAAAATTAAAAAAAAAGGTAAAACTTCAAAAAAAAGAAACCACAAAATTGAAAACCTATTTTAAATCAACAATCCTCTTCATTGCAAGCTACTTAAATTCCTTGGCGCCAAATGGGTACAGGTTATAGTGCAGGGTTAATAAAAGGAAGAGTTTCAAACCTATGGAATTGAAAAAATGAAGATGAGAGAACAAATGTGCAATGAGAGGTAAAAATGCAATGAAAGGTAAATGTGTTGTTTCCTTTTGATAAAATAAGTGTCAAAGTTGCTTTTAGGGTTGAGAATCTACGTTATTTTGTTTTCAATTGTTTTTTGAAGTTGATGTTTGACTTTTTATGAAGTGAAATTGAAAAATAAATAAATAAAAGATGTTTTTCCTAATGGATATTGCTGGGGATACGGCAAGATATGCCTTGGCCCCTACGAAATGTCCAAATAGGTCCCTGGACATATCCGGGCATATCCTGCTCATGTCCTTAGCATATCCATCCTAGATTTGTATCGAATACATTTCGCACTCGTAATAGACTCGGGGGGGGATCTCAACAACATAACAAGAGGTGAGAACATATCTGGGCATATCGCAGGGGGCCGGGTGTATCCTGCCCATATCCCCAACGTATCCATCCAGCATCCATATTGGATACGTTTTCTACCCATTATGGATTATCATACATACAATAAAGAATTGTATGCTCTTGTTCAATTTTTCAAGAAAAAGAAACACTTTTTTATGGGAAAGGAAACTATTGTCCACAAATAAAAAACGTCTCCAATATTTGCAAGCACAAACCAAACTTCAACAAACTAGACACTATAAATGTATAGGTTTTTTGTGACAATTTGATTTGATTATCAACTATGAAAAAGATATGACTAAAAAATTATACGATATGTCATCTAGACCTCCTTTTCTTTCAGCCATGGGTACCATAACTTTTCTTAAACCTGTTATGTGTGAGTCTTTTGTAGAAGGATACAATCTTGATGTAGATTTTGGGGAGCCATTTCTTCAAGCCAAGGGTTTCTAAGGTGTAGGATTTGAGCTCAAGGGGGATGATTACCTTCAGGGTGGGTTTCTCTACAAGTTGGGTAAGCTTTGTGTGCCTAAGGAAGAAAAAAAGTTCAGCTAATGAGGGATGCACATACGTTAGAACTTGTAGGACATTTTGGTGTTACAAATGCTTTTGCACATTTACAGAGGAATGTTAATTGGCCTAATATGTAGTTTGATATTGCTAAGTTCATAAGGGGATGTGTATTGTGTAGTACAAGCATGCTTAGTGACAAGAAGTTGGGTTTGTATATGCCAATACTGGTTCCTTCTAAACCATGGGATAGCATTTCCATGGATTTTGTAGATGGTTTTCCTATGTTAGGGAAGGGGCATGACTATCTCTTAGTGGTTGCCGATTAGTTTATTGAGATGTGTATTCTTATTCTTTGTAAGAAGACCCTCAAAGGTAGTGATGTGCTTGAGTTGTTCTTTGCTATTGTATGGGTTCATTTTGGTTTGCCTAGTTCTATTGTTTCAGATTGAGACTCAAGATTTGTTAGTAAGTGTTGACCAAATTTGACCCTAAGTTAAATTAGGTCAACCCTTATATAGGCAAACTTTCTATAGGGTCTTGCTAGGGCATAAAATGGTCACATGGTCATGTTTAAGGTCATTTAATATGTTTTACACTTTGGTTAATTTGTCGTTGTCTTAACATTCCCTTATGTCACCTTTTTGGCCTTTTTAATGAACTTGTACATAACTTCCATGAAAGGACAAATGTCAAAGTGTTTTCTAACATCCAAGATGTTAGTTGAGTGTTAGGAGTCAGTTCAGTAACTAAGATAATGCAAGTTCAATGTCCATTTAAGGAGATCACTGCAAACCAGGGAATTAAGGGCAATTGTAAGGACAACGAAACTACACTTGGCACGTGGAAAGGCTCAGGAATGACCCTTCAGGTCCCCTCAGTTCATTTCCATGCTCAGGCAGCTTTGATAGGTCTGAAAATGATCAAAACTGACCTCTCTTTCCCATTGCTCTTGTAGACAAGCTAAAAGGTGAATCAGTTTTAGCTTGGTATGGACAGGACGACGTGAGTCAAAGCGAACGCTTTTGGTGGGTGATAGTACTCTCTGTGTACTACAACTTCATGGCCATAGTTCTAAAGTTTGGTATGTGCTTCATGAACCATTGCTAAGAGTGTTAGTGCCTCCAAACTGTGTGGACATCCCCAATGGCTTCAGGTTTCTTCTCTGTTTGGATTGGTCTGAGCAAACCAAGTAGTATACGTGATTTGGAAAGGTATGACCATCCTTCTTACAAGGTTTCTAGTCTTGTTTGCACTTGTGAAGGTGAAGAAGTTGGCAGGATCACTCTCATCTTGCTAGTAGGAGACTCCATTGCTAGTTTGCAAACATGTTTTCATTACTAGCAAAGTCTTACCTTCCTACATTGGTCTTCAGAACAAAGGTGATGCTGTTTCCAACCTCTCAGAGCATGGTGACTAGCTCCTCCTTTGAAGGTTGAATCTCAAAAGTGGCATTGATGGAGTGAAAGGTCTAAAACACAGTTAGAATTGCACACAGTGAGGAAACCTTGTGGCTGTCACCTACAGTCAAGTGTAAAGGAGCCTTGACTAGTCATGTTGATGAAGCATGAAGATTTCAAGGTTGTGGGAGGTTTCCAAAGTAAAAAACAATAGGATTAGCACACAGTCATATGTGATAGAATCTGCAGGTAGTCACCAACAGTGATCTGATGTCAATACCACAGAGGTCTGAGCAATGTTGAATGGTAGAGGGTTGAACTCAGTTGAGACTTTTAGTCAGGTCTAAGAGAATCGAGAAGACCATTGTGACAATGGTGAAGTCATTATGTGTAGTCAAACTTGAGTTCCATGTTCACAGATTTGGAAGGTTGCTTAGAGAGATATGTTACCTTAAACTCTCTGAATAAGATATTTGCTCATACAAAAGACATCCCATGGTGAAGTTCCTTGAAGCCTACATAGGTCTAATAGTTTCCATCTTGTAGACGAAACCTAGAGACAAGGTCTTGACATAAGAAGGTGGTTGTTTGGTCATGAGAAGATAGTGTAAATAAGCTTCCATTTCAAGCAAGTCTTCACTGAGGATATTTAGTAACTGTAGCGTCAAAAGGTCAAAAGTGAACCTTGAAGTGCAACAGTGACACATGATGCATTGATGATGAGATGCATATGCCCAAGTGGAGGAAGGCCTAATGAAGCACAATAGTCATGCATAGATGAGCACCTACAGAAGCTTTTCAACCTCTATCTGATGCGCATCTATAGGGAACATAGTTTCACTGAGTAGACAAACTAACTCATGCTAGTGTCAAGAGCAAGACAGTTTGAATGATAAGCACATGTCCCTAACCATGAGGTGAGTTCAAACTAGCATGAAATGGTCTTAGTGACCTCAAAGGGAACTTAGGGAATGAAACACAATGTTCATAGATACCTACAGGGATCTCATTTGTGTAAGATGAGACACCTACAATCAGCACAATCACATACTAGTTCTTTCAAAGAATAGATGTAAGTTGAGAAGGTTGGCAGGGTTGTAGGATGCTGAACATGATTGAAACCACCTTCACAGTGTTAACATCAACTTCGTATGATCTTCATGATGCAAGGACAATGCAAGGACAAATTTTGACTTGTCACTCAGCTTGAGGTTCTAGACCCTGCAGATAGTCAACTCTAGAAGCCGGTCTTGAAAGATTTGAAAGTTTGAGGGGTCTAGAGTTACAACCAAGGTTTGAAACTTGGTGTAGAGCATCTTCAAGACCTATTTTATCCCTCTATGGTCTCAGTTAGGCCAAGTAAACAGTGGAGATGCCCTTTGTTTTGTCTCAGACAGAGGGCACTCCCACACAATCTAATCTGCAGGCATAGTATGTAAATGATGATAAGATGAAAGGGGGAACAAAGAGACACTGCAGAATGAGTTGAGAGGTTGATCTGAGGATGAGGGAATGTTAGGAAGCATATGCAGATGCTGGAAACCACTCAACAGTGGTCTAAGGTAATCAAACATAGTTAGGCCTATTAGACCTAGAACTAGACCTAAGCCCTACAAGGGTCTAACTTCATTTTTTAAGTGAACCTTCCAATCACCTTGAGGACCTTCAGGGGAAAGTTGAAGACTAGTGGGAGTCATTTGTCTGCAGAGAGCATCACCAAGTTGATCAATTTGGTCTAATTCCCTAAGAGACCTACACAAAATGCACTCAGGAGCTCGAGAGGCCATGTTCTTCTGCTCACAATTGTACGGACCTTGTGCATGAGATCTCAAGCACTTGGGGAGAGTTGAAGGGGGTCCTATACCCCAAATTTGTGGAATTGGTTCTAAGGTTGGACGTTAGGATTTTTATGAACAATCCTTAACAATTCAAACCTCCTAAAACCCTCTCAAAACCCTAGATTGAACCCAATTGGAAAGATATGGTGGGAAATGCTTCCAGGTGGGATCAAATGGCCATGAAATTGCCTTAGACATGTCTGGAACTCTCCTAGGCTCCATGACATACACTTTGGTCGTACTGCCATTTGTACAGATAGGGCTAATACTGAGTTTCTTGTAGGATTTGACTTGTTTTACAGGTGCAGAGGAGGATGGACAGGTGAGCACCATTGTGGGAGGTCTTCAGAGACTTATTCTAACTTCTCAAACTCATTTCTCACCATCGTTATGCATGAAGAGTTTTATGCTAGCTCATTCATCATAGGCAGTCTAAAAAGTGTTTGCCTAGTGAGATGGTGATCAAAGTGACTTAGAATATTTTGAGGTCTATTTGATAGACCAGAGGACAAATATGCCTTCAACAAGTGTCCTACATCCTCTTCAACGCATTTCTTTGAGCAACTGTAAGTCACTTTGAGTGACAAATGTGAGGACAAACCTAGAGGACTAATGATGAATGACTGCAGGCAGTGAATGAAAAATGACAAGGATGAATGCATCAGTTAGGGAGGCGTAGATGACCTGCACTGACCTATTCTCCACCTTCTCATGTTAGATCATATGTGGCAATGACTCCTATGGCAGTTTGAACAATCAAGTGAACCCCTCACCATCATGAAGGCAGTTTCAAAACAAGACAATGAAAGATCTAT
This sequence comes from Torreya grandis, assembly GCA_037957365.1. Classification (NCBI taxonomy): domain Eukaryota; kingdom Viridiplantae; phylum Streptophyta; class Pinopsida; order Cupressales; family Taxaceae; genus Torreya; species Torreya grandis. The sequence goes on along the minus strand of JARHVA010001219.1, from coordinate 3,453,142 downwards.
GACAACTTGAGGAAGGTGCTTTGTTTCAGATTGACACATGTTTATGATGGCCCCCTGACTTCTTTTCCACTTCATTCCATTGCAATTGTAACTGGTTTCTAGAGTTTGACACCTGGTCTTGTGACCTTTTGTCTTCACTTCTCTCTCTTCTCCTATGTCTATATATTCAAGCCTTTTTGGCTTTGTAATGGATCCACAATTGGTATGGCAAAGCCTTGCTGGTTTTGACACCTCATTTGCCTTTGAATAAAGTTTTCCAAAGTTGATTCATTCTTTGCAATCTCTTACTTGAATGTGTTAAGTGGTTTGTGTGGTTGACAAGTGATAAAAATGCTTTCCTTGATTCCATGACTACTCTTGAATGTTTGTGTGAATGAGATTTCTTCTAACAGGTTTCATAAAGTGTATTGTTTGTTAAGTGTGTCTTGAAATGTGAGAGGGAATAGTAGTGTCTTGTAGCAGACCTTTTCACCCACCTCTAGATAGGCATAACAATCTACCTCTATGAGAAATACTTATGTTAGAAGGACATAAGGTTGAATTCAGTTTGAGTAGTATTCTTTCTTAAGTGCAGATGCAAGTGTGTTGTGTGGACATAGGTTTCTTTTATGTCTCCTCCTTCCCTTTTCACCCCCAATAGTGATTAGCTTAGTGTATTGTGAGCCTAAGAGACAAATCAAGGGAGCTAGCCCTTTCAAACCTAGAGATCTATCTCTTGTAGTGGCTTGCCTATGAAGGGAGATAGTTCCATGTTGTCCTAAAATTGGGAAGGTCTACTTGACTTCTCTAGGGTGCAATTTTAGGCTACAACAGTAAGTTTTGAGCCACGTTGTGGGAGAAGATGGATACCAAGTTGAAACAGTCTACCACTTTTCACCCACAAACCGATGGGTAGACAAAAGTTGTGAACAGAACATTGGTACAACTCTTGAGAAGTTACAATAGGAAGCATTCTAAGACTTGGGATGAAAATTTAGTGTATATTCAACATTCTTCTAACAAGACAATGCATTTTTCTACTGGGAAAATTTCTTTTTGAAACTTGTGTTAGTTACTTACCTCTATGTGTATTTGATGTTGTTTTCTGACAACCATACAAAGGAAATGAAAAAATGGATCTAGAGGTCCACAAAACTGAAAGGTTCATTGAGAAGATTCAACAAATTCACCTCCAAGTGCAAGAAAGGTTGAAAGAGTCACAATCCAAGTACAAAGTAGGGCATGATTGACATAGGATTGAGCATAGTTTCCTTGTTGGAAACAAGTTATGGTTGTACTTGAGTCGAGAGAGGCTCCAAGGAAGGACTAAGATGCTTAAGCCTCTTAGGTATGGTCTATTGGAAATTCTAGAACAAGCGGGTAAGAAAACATTTAGATTTGATAGGCCTCTTTAAATGAAGATTTATTTAGTTGTCAATGTTGAGAACTTATGTCTCTTTGAACCTTGTATGTTAGACAATGAAGATGAAGGGCTGTTGCTACCTTCAATTGAATACCTCGCTCTTGATAGTCAACTGTAATTGGAGGAAGATGTTGTGCTATTGAAGGAGAGGACAAAAGAAGAGTACTGCAAGAGCATTCGCTGGTTGGGTTTAAGGGTCAGCGACCTAGTAAGGCCAAATGGTATACCAGAGAAGATGTGGGGAAGATATTTTGTCACTTATAAGTTCTTGAAGCTTTTAGGGACTTAAAAGCCTCAAATTGGGGGAGACATGATCCAAAATATGGATTTTGTTTATTAGGTCTGTTTTCCAGTTCATATCCACTATACCTAATTGTGTAATTCATGTCTGTAAAACTTTATGTAAGACACTTCTTCAAGCTTGTTCATGTAAAGTGAACTCTTCAGTTATGTTGCAGTGGAAAAATTAGTGTTGGGATCGTCTAGACATTCTTGTATTGATGAAGTCAACAACTTCTAGCCTTTTAATCCTAGGGTTTCATCAAAGATGAAAAAACCACTGGTAAGTGTAGACGATTGTTGCATAGACACCGGTATCTGCAGGCAACAGTGGTGAAACTAACTTAACAGTTTTGAAACCTCTGGTCTGCTTAATGCGACAATTTTGCCACCGAACAAAATACATGCAGAGGAGCGGTTACAATTGCTTCCCCTTTTTGGCAACAGTTTGCTTGAAGTCTTTGACGTGTTCTAAGGTGGAAGGGCATAAACAGAATCTCTGTTGAAGGCAAAGATCATCAAAGAAGTTAGTGAGAAGTCTTGAAGTTGGATTCACATTGTAGTTTGCAAGTTTGGGTCCTTATGTTTTTTCATTGTTTCCTAGTTGTGAATGGTTGTTCCAGTCATGTTGGATCATTGTGAAGTGTCTAAGAAGTGCAAAGTACTCTTGTATGCAAGCTTTGGATAGTGTACTAATGAAAACTTTGTCTATGAAGGCCATGTTTGGTAGTAACTTGTACAATTGTTAAATCACATAGTGGAAGGGAAGAGAAATTGCCTCACTCACTTGAGTTTTATCCACACCGGGTTTCTTCAGGGCATATAGTATGTGCAACTTATGCTTCCTTTTTATTTTTGGTATGTTGTACATTTCATTTCCAGCACTTGCTTATCTCTGTTTTAGCATTGAAAGTAGTCTAGAATAGTCATCTATCAATCATATGTTGAGCGAGGAGTATAGGGTCCTTGTTGGTGAAGATTAGTGTGGAATATCCACCTAGTTTACACATCAATAACTCTGGATTCCACCGTATCTTTGAATATTTTTCCCAAAATTGAAATCCAATGGTAGATTGAAATGCAAGGCAAGTCCTTTGTAGGACTCTCATGGTATTTTGTACAAAAGATTTAATCTTTCCCAACAACTGCATCTCTGAATGTACTTGGGGCATGCCATAATACAATTCCAGGCAACAATAGAAATGTCTCTTATGGCTGGTAAGTTCTGAAAATTGGGTCAATTAGTAGGCCACGAACAAGATTAATAAACAGAGAAAGTATCATGGACCAAAGACATACAAATCACTACCCACTTATTGTGCTTCCATTGTAACCATTTGTGCGATTTTATTCTTATGTTCTTCAATGTGACATTAGGGAAGATCCTTATTAAGGTACCACTGGACATGGACTAGAAAATGTTTCTTTTAACAATAGAACCTAGTTGCAAGAAACACAACCTTTTGGCTCAATTGTGGTTTGATGCAACAAGAATCGTGTTGTAAACAAACATTTCTTGGCCATTTTTCATATATCGTGGTGCAAGAAAAAGTTGGCCAAATAGTGTGCAAAACATGGATGTTTTGATGGCCATTTCCTAATTGTTTCATATCTTTTTGTACCTTTCTTTCCTTTTCCTGCCATTGTCAATCATTTCTTGGTCATTTCGTGAATCATGACAACTATTTTATCTATTTTATGATGTTTGAACTGTGAGCAATGTGCATGATCAATGAATTTGTAAAAGATTTATAAATATCATACACACACATCTACTTATATCTATATATATATATATATATATCAGGGATATATGTGTATATGTATATATAAATATATGTATATATTAGGTATTTACACATACGTGTGTGTCCCTGATATATTAATATATTTACACATATATGTATATGTATATGTGTGTAAATACCATATATACACACACGTGTCCCTGATATATTAATATATTTACACATATATATGTATGTCCATGTGTGTGTGTAAATACCATAGTTACCGTCGGAAATCCGAATGCATTAGGGAGGCAAAAAAATGCGGAATGCGAAATTCTTGAAAAAGTTCGAAGAAAATCCGGTAAAATCTGGCTTGGGAAAATAAAAAAAAAAAAAGAAAAATATATATATATATATTAAGGAATGAACATCAATTTAACACTATTATTTTTATATTATTTAATATTTAGTATTATATATATATATATATTTTAATATAAATTTTGTTATATATTCAATTTTATTTTATTGTATAATTAAAAGTAAAATATAAATAAATTTAGATTTAAATTATAATTTATACTATATAATGTTTGTTTTAAATATTTTTATTTTTTTACCTTTTTTTTAAATTTAAATTTTATTATATATTCACAAAAAATATATAATAAAATTTAAATTTAAAAAAAATAAAATAAATTAAAACAAACATTATAAAATATAAATTATAATTTAAATATAAATTCATTTATATTTTATGTTTAATTATAAAATAAAACAAGATCAAATATATAATAGAATTTAAATTAAAAAAATATATAAAAAAATAAAAATATTTAAATACAAAATATAAATTATAATTACAAACCTAAACCTAAACCTAAACGCAAAGATTAAATAGGAAAATTATAAACAAACAAAAACAAATATCAGGGACTTACCTTGTTGGTCCACTGTTCACAACTTTGTTGCTCCCCTGGTCTCGCTTGTGCTCACTTGTGCCTCCCATGGTCTCGACTCTTGGCGTCATCACTCCCCTGCATAGTCACAAGGTTGGAGTTCGAGTTCGAGTTCGACGAGGATAAAATTCGATTCAAGTTCACTAGTGGATAAAGTTCGAAAAAAAAATCATCATTAAATTCGAACTATAGATTTTTTAAAAATAACTTTCAAAATAATACTAAAACATGTCAAAACATCATATCAATCCTTAATAATATATAAACTTTGATAAATGGCTTAAAATTAATTTAAAAAATACCAAAAATTAAATTAAAAAATTATATATTAAAATATAGATTAAAATAAATAAAAAATATAAATAAAAATAAAAAATATATATATATATATATATATATTAAAAAGATAATATTTAAATAAAACATAAATACAAAAAATTAAATATGACTTTAAAATAAAATTATAAATATAAATAAAATAATCAAAATCATATGAATAATTTTATAAGGTAATTAAAAAATTAAAGATAATGAAATTAAATAAAAGTAAAGAAACATTAATAAAAAATAAAAACAAAGATAAAAGATTGAAACCTATATATTTTTTTTTAGTTATCTAGCCTGCACATCCGTGCTCAATCTGTAGCTCCATGATTTCGCCACCAACAGCGCTGCACACCCACTGCCGGCACCAACATAGTCAACTTGACACAACAAAAGGAATATGCTAGAACGTAATGGCAGAACAGAGATGCGAAACAACAAATCAGAGATTCGAAACAGCAGAACGGAGATGCATCTACAGATATACAGCGGCGCCACTGTAGACCTTCCCTCTGCCCTCGTCCACATATGCGGCACAACCAAACACTCGCACTCTGCGCTAGCCCATCTGTACTGCATCCATTTTAGGGTTTTGGATTTTTTATATTTTTAATATTAAAAAAAAGACCAAATTGAACGCATTAATCTGGAAGGCCAAAAAAATGCGGAAATTTTTGGATTTCGCCTAAATGCGACCGAACCTGGTAATTATGTTAAATACCACATATATATATATATATATATATATATATATATATATAAACATATATACACACACATATATATAGATACACGCGCACGTGTGTATTTATAGGTTTCCTATCCCAAAATCTCCCTCACCTTGTTTTTCGTCACATTGTTGATGCTGCATGTTTCTTGTATCCGGCAACATACCCTGGGGGCTTTTAGGCTCAATGGGGAACCAAATGACTTTGTGTTAAATTAGGAGTACTTGAAGCTTTGCTAGTGTTATATCTTGCAATTCCTATTGGAAGGTCAATTCACTCTCTTAAGAAAAATAGAACTTGCGAGGGGTCAGTAGCTCAGTGGTAAAACGCCCTAGCTTGTTGGTGGGAGGTCCTAGGTTCGAGTTCTAGCTGGTGCATGTTTTTCAACATGGTCTCAAATCCAGTATAGGTGAGCTCAAGTTAGCAATTGGCTTACTTGTGAGGGGATTGTAGCGTAGTGGTAAGAGCACCCCATAATGCTGATGGGATGCCTTTGTTTTGAGTCCTAGCTGGTCCATCCTTTTCAACAATTCCATTGTCATTATTTCGGGCATCTATTTGGTCATTAGCATGGGGACATCACAAACCCCAAGATTAAGCTTTTTTACTTGGCTAGACCTTTCATCAAACATGGTTTTAACAAAAAAATCAGCAATAGGCAAAGTAGAAACTGGTGCAAGATATAGCTATCATAACCTTCAGATTTTTTAGTCTAATAATGGATAGAGTACTTATGGCTGATCTTTTGAATGTGAACAACTCAGAACTGTATGCATCCTTTGAGAATAATTATAAAGCAGTGGAGAGAAATGCATATACTTGACATAGGATTTCTATTCATTTGTTATTGTGGGTTCTAATTTTTTTTTTGTGAAGAGTAACTTTGCTTTAGGGATTTGTATGCATGGTAAAGACCTTTTCATGGTTCCTCCTTAAGATATTTCTCTATAGTCTTTTTAATTGTTTATATTCTTTTATTTATCTTTGTATGTGTTTTATTTTGCAATTTCCTTTTTCCCTCACCCTTTTGTCCATTGATTGTCATAGTAGGGTTTCAATGCAAAGTGGTCGATCTTGGTACTGGTACGAGTACAAGGTTCGGGTATGCTGCTACGATGATTGTTTTTCACTGGGTATGGCTTAGGTATGAGAGTGTGTGTGTGTGTGTGTGTATATATATAAAATTCAACCAACTAATCAAACAAAATAAGTTAAATAACCACAAAAACAATTGAAAACATAATCATGGCATTTCACATTGAATTATTGATTATGTTTTCAATTGTTTTTGTGGTTATTTAACTTATTTTGTTTGATTAGTTGGTTGAATTTTATATATATAGATATAAAACATTATTTTTGTGGTTATTTAACTTATTTTGTTTGATTAGTTGGCTATATATATAAAACATTATTTTTGTGGTTTATATATATATATAACATTATTTTTGTGGTTATTAATTCAGCCAACTAATCAAACAAAATAAGTTAAATAGCCACAAAAATAATGTTTTATATATATATATATATATATATATATATATATATAATAATTCAGCCAACCCATCAAACAAAATAAGTTAAATAACCACAAAAATAATGTTTTTTATATATATATATATATAATAATTCAGCCAACTAATCAAACAAAATAAGTTAAATAACCACAAAAATAATGTTTTATATATATATATATATATATATATATATATATAAAACATTATTTATATATATATATATATATAAAACATTATTTATATATATATAAAACATTATTTATATATATATATAAATTAAAACATTATTTTTGTGGTTATTTAACTTATTATATATATATATAAAACATTATTTTTGTGGTTATTTAACTTATTTTGTTTGATTAGTTATATATATATAAAACATTATTTTGTGGTTATTTAACTTATTTTGTTTGATTAGTTGGCTGAATTTTATATATAACTAATCAAACAAAATAAGTTAAATAACCACGAAAATAATGTTTTATATATATATATATATATATATATATATATATAACATTATTTTAAAATAATGTTATATATAACATTATTTTAAAATAATGTTATATAACATTATTTTAAAATAATGTTATTATATATAACATTATTTTAAAATAATGTTATATATAACATTATTTTAATATATATAACATTATTTTAAAATAATGTTATATATATATATATATATATATATATATATATATATAAAACATTATTTTCGTGGTTATTTAACTTATTTTGTTTGATTAGTTGGCTGAATTAATAATTCAGCCAACTAATCAAACAAAATAAGTTAAATAACCACAAAAATAATGTTTTATTTGATTAGTTGGCTGAATTAATAATTCAGCCAACTAATCAAACAAAATAAGTAAAATAACCACAAAAATAATGTTTTATATATAAAATTCAGCCAACTAATCAAACAAAATAAGTTAAATAACCACAAAAATAATGTTATATATATATATATATATATATATATAATAATTCAGCCAACTAATCAAACAAAATAAGTTAAATAACCACAAAAACAATTGAAAACATTATCAATAATTCAATGTGAAATGCCATGATATAAATCCGAATAGATTCATAGACTAACAATCAATGGTTGAACTTAAATCAATGGTCTTGGTACCTGGTTTTTTTGAACTTTTACTATGGAGTTTCCAGGTCTCTGTAAAACCTGGGGTCTATCTTTGGTTGTTCGTATGTTAGCTTCAGGTTTTGTTACTTCGGTGAAGTAGGATTTAGGCTTGCCTGTGGACGTTACTGTTTTATCTTTCTCCTTTTGTTCAGGGTTTCGGGGTCCCTTCAAAACCTGTTTTTACCTTAATCTAAAACGATCAATGGTTGAACTTAAATCTACAAGTACATGGTGCAAATGTGAGAGTGCCTTTTAGGGTTAATACCCTTAAATTGTTTTTTAAAATCCAAGTTAACCTTTTTTTTGGGTACATCCTGGTAGGGCTGGATATGCTCGGGTCCGTAAAAAAGATATGCTTATGCACTTTAGACCATGGGTTTTGCTTGGGGCATCTCTGGGTACGTCCCTATAGGCCTGGGTATGTCCCTACAGGGCCGGGTATGGATGGGGCCGTCCAAGGATAGACCTGGGAGTACCCAGCCCTGCCAGGACATACTCAAGCAGGACTGTAGGCAGGACCCAACTGAGATTGGTACTTGGTATGACTGCCTCGGTCATACTTGGCCTTGTTGGGACATTCCCAGGCAGCACCAGAGAAAGTACTGAACTGGGATTAGTACCTGGTATGTGCCTTGTTGGGACATTCCTGGGCAGTACCAGAGAAAGTACTGAACTGGGACCAGTACCTGGTGTGTGCCGTAGCAGGATTGGTCCTCGTGGGGTGAAGGACTTGGTAACATAGTTTCGATGGGTTCGCTCTATCGGCATTTGTTTATAATAGTATGATTTGGTATTAGCTGTCAAGAAACATACGAGGTTCTGACAGATGATTTTCTGACTGTTTTCTATTTCTTGTTGGTGATGATTTCATTGACCTTTAGGATTTTTAAATATTAATAGAAATTCCTTTCTCTCCTTTGCAAAATGTTTCTATCATTTCTCATTTTACAGTTTTATCTCATATGTTATCAGTTTTGAGAGATGATTCGCCAAGTACTTTCTATTTCTTGATTTTAATGAAATCATTGACCTTAAGGATTTCTAGAGGTTAAGAGAAACTCCTTTGCCATTCTTTGGAAGATGTTTTTTCAGCCTACAATTTTATCTCATATCTCATATGCTAGTCATTTGTTTGACTGTCACTTGTGCACATCTCCACTTGAACATCATTGGCTATCTTGAGTATGCGGTTGTTGTCAATGTCTGTTAGATAACTGGGAGTTAAGAACAAAACATCCAAATAAACTCATTTCTTATCCTTGAAGAAAAGATAAGTTTTACACAGAAAGGAGCTAAATCTCTTCTAAAATTAATAATGTAACTAATTTCAAAGTTAGTTTCCCACATGCAAGATTTTGAATACCCTTTGAAAGGAGGGTATGATTCATGTCATATTCCCAGGTTTTCAATCAACTCTATCATGTCAAAAAAAATTGATGCCTGAAAACTAGGGGTCCCTTCTCCATGGATACTTCCTAGAGCTCCATCCTCTACCATCTTTCCATATTTTTTTTTTTTTCAATTTTCATTCCCAAGTGTTAGATTTTGTTCCATACTCACCCGAGTTAAAGAAATTCTAACGTGTCATTGACTTAGGACCAGTTTATTAGAAATATCTTTGGAAAAATGGCTATACAAATTGGCCCATACTGCTCTGACATTCAGAGAAACTTGAGTGGGACACTTTTGTTTCTGTATTACATGGAATGGAACTATATTGACAGCTCTGATAAGGGATTGCAGCTAATTCTTTTCTTATTTGACCATACTTTACTTGATTTATTACGAGCTAGTCCTCTTTGTTGATATTATTCATATCAGAAAAATCAAAGGCAGTATAGCCATAGCCTAACATTCATGATGTTCATCTGCAGATAGATACAAAGGATATTCTGTTTATATGTGGTGGGGCCTTCGTGGACCTAGAAAAAACAATCTCTGAAAGGTATCTATGCTTTGATTTTATCATTTTATTTTTTTTATTACAGCTGACATACATTGTTTGCAAGTTTTGTGTTACCTATTTCTCCGGTTAACTAGTGCTTGGTGTACCAGACAGCAGGATTCTTCCATTGGCTTTGGAGCACCTGTACGTGCTAACATGAGGACTGGTGGCCTGACAAATGCTTCTGTGACATCTTCCTTACTAGAATTAGTAATATCTCATATTGGATTGTTTTTTTTAATATGTAGGGATACATGATTTTTGTGTTTTCTGTTTGTATCAGAGCAACCTCTTAACATGGTTTAAGTTGATTATGAATAAAAATCCTGCTTAGCTTTGTGCAGGTTGAAAGTAGTGATCTTATTGCATATGGGTTAATTCCAGAGTTTATTGGACGATTTCCTGTTCTTGTTAGTCTCTCTGCCCTGAACGAAGATCAACTTGTTCAGGTGGATGTGTTTGAGTAAAGTGCTGCCTTTTACATTGCCCCTAAGTTTTTATCCCACTTTAAAGTTTTAGGGGCATACTGCACATTATTTTGCAAAAGTAATGGGTTTGAAAAAATTTCTCTGATTAATTTCTCAGATTAAGAGTATAACCTAAGTTTGACCTCCAAAACAGCTTTGTAAAAGGAAGTACTAGAAATGCATAGGGTAGGATGTACCTGGAGTTAAATTGGAGTTTCTATGGGCTATTATTAAGACTTATATATCCTTTTGTAGGTTCTCACGGAACCTAGAAATGCACTTGGCAGGCAATACAAGAAAATGTTTGCCATGAACAATGTAAGTGAATTATACTTGATAGTGGCTACACTATTCATTGCACAGAAAAGAAGTCATATGAACTTGAAACTGTCCTTTGTTACTTCTTTTTTCAGTATGTTGGCACTGTTGGAAGACTTTGATCTGCATTGTGATAATTTTAGGTGAAGTTACATTTTACGAAGGGTTCCCTATGGGGGATTGCAAAAAAGGCAATGGCGAAGAATACTGGAGCTCGTGGCTTACGCACAATCCTTGAGAATATTTTGACAGATGCCATGTTTGAGGTGCATATTTGACATGCTTGTTTTATTCAGTTTTTCATTTTGTGAGATAGGCAGTAGCTAATCTATTAGTTTTTTCATTGTTTCTACATCAGTATATTTGTCTTTAGATTTACTTTAACTTTGGCCGTTGAAGAGACCTTTATCTTGGAGGTGGCTTCTTTTGGTATTGCTTTTACATCATATATAATGACTACTGAGGTTTGAATTCAAATGACATGCTATTTCAGATTCCAGATGCCAAAACAGGACCTGACAAAATAGATGCCGTTGTTGTTGACGAAGAGGTTATAGGGACTTCAGAATCACAGGGATCTGGAGCCAAAATACTTCGCGGTGAAGGTGCATTGGAATATTACCTTGCAGAGCATAAAGAAAAGAATTCATTGGTATGTTTTCCTGGATTGATAGGAAAATTTAGATGCTATATGTATAAATTATGTTAATCCAAAATACAATATAAGAAGTTTCCTTTGCATTGTATATTCCTTTTGCAGTATTATTTCTACATACTAGTGATTCCCAAAAGCATAAGGCATATATTTGTTGGAAAAAACTTTGCCCTCAAAGCGGCAACAAAAATATGCACATTGCTGAAAGTTAAAAAAAAAAACAGCCACAGAACTTTTCCATGTGACAGACTCTCCTTTTTCTTTTTTCTAACTAAGCTACCTTGAATGAGATCCTTCTTGCAAGTTTCAAGACGCAAAGATTATTTTTTTCATCGTCTTTATGTTTGAGAGTTATGTGTTCTTACAATTTAACTATGAAATAAAAGGCCTGGATCTCCATTGATTCTAGGAAGAACCTGGTCAACTAATGTCTGATGCAGATCTGGACTGTGATTACACCAAGTTCTGTTGACTGGAATGATAGAAAAAATATTGCTCAATATATATATTTTTTGAGAACAAGCTAGTTTTCCCAAGTACTTACAATTTCTTTTGTTAAGTTAAATGGAGTTTTTTTTCACTTGGGATCCTCCAACCCGTAAATGAAAATATAGTTATAAAGTAAAATTATATTCCTTCAACTCGCAAAAAACAGCGCTTTGCACATGTTCAGATGACAACATGGTCCTAGTCAAGTAACAGAGACTTTTCAAGAACTGGACAGGATAAAAAGCAAAAGACATTATTTCGGCAATTTTTTTTTTTTTCCTGATTTGCGCTTCCAAGGCCACCTTATACCATGCGCTTATGCTACCTGAGATTCAAATCTCTCCTTTCCTGCTTAGCCTCTGGAAATGACCCGATCAGGGGATGTAATCTGAACTTACATGAGCTCATCCCATTTGACTAGAGTGGGATTGTGTTTGTAGCTTACTTTGCCTCGACAAAAACCATGGCTTTGATCGAAATGATGGAAACAGGTTGCCTCTCACCAAAAATCTGAACTGGGCAGGGGAACATTTGCAAAAGCACATCTACCAAGTGCATTTGCTTGGTAATCTCCATGGCTCTTTGAATAAGCTCCCTTTGCGCATTTCTTACAAACAGAGCATCCTATTCATAAACTCACATGTTTGCTCCCACACTGGAAGGATGTTACGATTGGCTTTACACGTGCCCACTGTATTTGCTTTAAACTCTCCAAGGCTTATGAACCAGCCTCATTATGTACATACCCAGCCAGCAATGAATGTAGTCAAGTCATGAGGTTGCTTGTGAAGGAAGATGAATCTGGATTTACTCCTGCCAATAGCATCTGCTTTAAAATATCCACTTGGCTATGTCAATGAGCATATTTTGATCGTGTCCATCAGTGAATGGAGTCCCAGGCAATATTACCTAAGGTATGCTGAGTGATGCATTTTGTTGAAGCATTTCATGTGCTTGTTCTATGCTTCCAGTTTGCAAGCCTGATCATTCGGGCCTTTGAAACTACAACATCTAGCAATTTATTTTCTTTCAATATTCATAGACAAATCTCCATACCCTGCTCCAAACTCCAGGTTTTGGCATGTATGGGGGTGGCTGACAAAGCTTGATGATATTTTTGGAAAATCCATACACTAAAAAATGATTGCTGTCCATGAGATCGCATCTTGTTGGGGCACATCAAAGGAAATCCAGAAAACCTTGTCAAGAACTGCATTTTGTGCATAACCTATAATCATCACAGTCCATGAGACCACATTTGAATAAGGCAATATATCCACTAATTCTTTTTTCAAAAAACTTCTGATGGATCTCAAAACCTTGTTCCAGAGCACCAAGATTAGCATAAGCAAGGATGGAGCTGTCAAAGGTAGAGTGTGGCTTATGACCAGCCAGTTGATGTTCTTAAAAAGATTTAATGATTTATCAGAAAGCCTCGTTTGTGCAGATCCACTAGTAATTGCAGTCCATGAGGCTGGATGTCGCTGAGGCATTCCTTTCGAAAGACTGCCTTTTTCAGAAACAGAACACAAGTCAACTAGAGGACAATTTAGGAACCGGAGGAAGAGACATGTACTGAGATTTCTGTTAACATTCATTCCAGCAATCATAAAATAACCGAATTTCAAACCCTGACAAACATCTTGTGCTGGATGCAAACCTTGACAAATTTCATAGTGCAACCGAAGCAGAGACCATAAAGTTTATAAATTGTGATTCAATTCAACAATATATTCAATTTTTATTAATGGAGCCATAAGATGATTGAACTATTGGTCCATACCTCGCTTTGATAACATATGAACTTGTTTCTCATAAGAAATAGGTGAAGCCCCTCCATGTGGTTATGCCGAAATGGGAAGCAATGATAATGAACTGACAAACAACTCCAGTTAAATCAATGTGAAAGAGGCATGATTTGTGTGGAGTGCCTTCATCTTACACAAATCATTATCAATTGAGTGCAAGTTTTAGATTATTACCCAATGCCCTAAATTCTTTAGAAAGGATTTAACCCATAGAGTTGATTAAATCATAGTTCATGAGGGAGGCTAGTGATGAATGATTAGAAAGTGAGGGTTAAATGTTTTGCCAATCATTGGCGCATCGACACTGACATTGGCCAAGTAGTCTGCACAACAATTGGGCTGGCAAAAACAATGTGAAAATTTCACCTTTTCAAAGGTCTTGAACTGTTATTTAGCCTCCTGAATATAGCCATTGGGAATCCAGCTTTCCATTGAACCCTTTTGAATAGCTTGAATGATGATTTTGGGCCTTTTACATGAAGGCATTTAATTCCTAGGCAAGATGTCAAGTAAACTTCTTCCACGTGCACTCTTGCTTCAGCTACATTATTTGTTGCAAAGCCAACATCGATAGCGAAGGAAACAATAAATGAGCCATTAAAGCTTCACAGAATGCCACCTGCACCCACCCACACGATCCCTCTTGAGGCCCTATCAAAATTTAACTTGATCCAATCAGGCAGGGGGAGTCTATTTCACCTGTCCTTTTGTATATCTTGGTCTTAACCAATTTATCGGGGGTAACTTCCACCAGCTTCCAATATCCTAGAAAATTTTGGCAAAGGCTGGGAGCTGGGTGTCTCTTATGTGAACTGTTATATTCTCAGAAATAGCTACTTCAAGTTTCAGTGTGAAAACTTCCAAGGGTGTTTGCCCACCCTTGAAAAACCCTTGTAAATTCTTTTGCATTGTTCTTTCCAAATCAGACAGATTGAGAGAATGCACCTCCCCAATCCATAGAGAATCAAACATGGGACAAATGTTTGGCCAAGAGTTGATAATGGTTGCTAAAATTCGTAGTGGTGGCCCATACTATCCCACATTTTTGGAGCCATGAGCATACTACCAGGGTAGATCAACAATGAACGTATATGTGATCAAGATTTTCTTTGTTTTTCAAGCACATAAGACATCTTGATGGGCCCTGCCATCCCATCATTTGTATTGGGTTAAAAAAAATCGTTGGCCTTTGTCAGATAATGCTTCCATATTTTCAAACTGGCCAGTTTTGGAGCTGCAGATTGTTAGATGCTAGGCAGTAATCTGAGCTAATTGAGCACCTCCCTGATTTTTTGCCACAACGCCAAAACTTGTATGGGTCTTGCTTTATTGGGATAAACATCCAACAGATGTAGTTGCTCAAGAGCTTTTGCTATCCTTTGATAGCTTTTCAATCTCTTATATATTTCTCCATTTATGCCCAGGTCTAGCTTCTAATGCTTCCCAGTAGTCACAAAGCATAGGGTCCCATGCCTCAGTCACCATGCTACACCATTCACTGAATTGGGGAAGGAAAGTTAAAGGAAATCCCATCTTAACTATGTGATCCTTTAATAATATTTTCTGTGGTGAAAGTTCTCTTGGATTGAGTTGTCTAGATATTTTTCTCTTACTGTTCTACTCAGAAGCTGGTCATGCTTTGTGTAGAGTCTCTAGATCATTTTTGCTCTTAAGGTTTTTTTTAAAGAAGATTTGCCTTCTAATACCAGCCCCTCCATAAGCTTTGGGCAAACACACCCTTTTCCAGCTACCAAGGGAATTTTAAATACTCTTTCACTCCCTTCTAGAGGAAGGATTTCATGATCCAATGGATTCTTGAGATGACTGTGACCAAAGCCTTTAGTGCTAATAGGAGATAGACAGATGGCTTGGAGGACTAACTTAAGGAGTCGAATTTCCCCAGCCAGTGATAGCCATTTACCTTTCCAAGATGCTTCTTGGAATCTGTCAATTAACCAGTCAAAATTCTTTCAAGTATCCACCTGTGAATAGAGGGACTTCTAAGTATTTATTCAGAAGAGCGCTAATTAAAATTCCCAATTTATGAACTGGTATTTGTGAGGGAAATTATTGTAAAACTATATTTTTTATTCCCCGAAATTGATGAGATGACCTGAGGGAGAAGAGTATCTTTGCAAGATGTTCTTAATTTTGTGATCCTCTGTAACCTAAGCCTTTCCCTGCCAAGATGGTGTCATCTACAAATTTTTGGTTAGATATAGGAGGGAGGGAGGGAGGATTTGAAACCCTTTAATCTCACTGTTATCCCCAAATGTATGGAAAGCCTTCCAAGTGCTTGAGTTAGAATAATGAAGAGGTATGGGGTGTTTGAGTCCCCTTGACAAAGACTTTGAGATGTCTGAAAGAAACCCGTTGGCTAAAAATCCAATCACACCACTCCTGGGGAAAACCAAATGCCTCAAGGACCTTGAACAAGAAGTCCCACTGCACTCGGTCATATGCCTTGCTCACATCAAGTTTAATGATCATTACTTCTTTACTTGAATTTATCAATTGAAGGAGCTGATGGATTAGCAATACCATCTTGGATTTGTTTCCTGTCACAAATCCTCCATGCTCTTGAGAGATAATAGAAGGGAGGATTGACTTAAGTCTCTTAACAATGATTTTTGTGAGTTTGTCGATGGAATTGCATGGGGAGGTGGGCGATACTCAGCAAATGATTGGGCCACTGCCAATTTTGAGATTAGTGACAAAAAAGTGCACTTCCAATCTCGAATAAATGTTTGTATTTGCGGGACTCATAAGGGTGCTGATTATATTCTTTCCAAGAATATCCCAAAATACCTGAAAAAAGCCTGCTGGAAACCCAGCCAGGCTTGGGACTTGTCCTTTTGCATAAAAAAGAGACGATGTCTTGCGCCCTCCATGGAGATCGGATCGAGTAGGGATTCATTTTTCACTACCAAGATGGAAATGGGAATATTTCAATATTCTGGAGAAGTTTTGATTTCTCCCAATCGCCGATCAAACCTTGAGAGTTAAGGATAGGCTAAAAATGTCAAACTGCCTCATTTCAAATATCCTTCGCAAAATCTAGGGTTGCTCATTCCCTGTTCTTGATGGGGCTGATCTTATTTACACTTATTCGAGCCAAGGTTGATTGATGAAAGAACCAGGAGTTGCATTCCCCTTCCATTAACCATATTTCCCAGGATTTCTGGCATCAAAATATCTCCTCTTTTTCAAAAGTCTTTGTTAATTAAGATGCCCGTTCCCTTTTCTACTCCAAAATTTCTTCTGACCTCCTTTCTGATTTCCATCGCCTATTAATCTGCTCAACCTTGTTCTGCAGATCCTGCTGAGAGAAG
Source organism: Torreya grandis (assembly GCA_037957365.1). Classification (NCBI taxonomy): domain Eukaryota; kingdom Viridiplantae; phylum Streptophyta; class Pinopsida; order Cupressales; family Taxaceae; genus Torreya; species Torreya grandis. The sequence continues at coordinate 3,436,036 of JARHVA010001219.1, read as the reverse complement.
ATGTTTCCAAAGCACTGCTTGTTTAATTCTTAGAGAAAAACTTTTAACTTTTACAATTTAGATCTGGAGGGCTTGGAACTTCTTTCCACCATTCTTTCATTTAATTTGGCAGGCCTGGATCTTTTAGTCACATTAGCTCAAACTTACATGAGCTAGCTTTCAGTCTCTTTCTGTTACCCGTGATAATTTGAATAGCCACATGATCTGAACATGAGACTCCAACAATCAAATATAATAACAGATTGTCTTCATCTAGCCAAGAACTTGAGGTAATAAAACAATCAAGTCTTCTTGAGATATTTGCAAATCCCCTCCTAATAATCCAAGTAAATCTGCCTTGCTTTGGCACTATATCCCAAAAGCAATTGGAGTTCGCAAAAGAGGGCAAATCAATTTGGGATTGGGTCTCTCTATTGATGTCCCCAAACCTCTCATCCCAGTGGAGGATAGCATTAAAACTATCTACAAAAATCACCTGATTATCTTAGAGATTTTGCAAAACCACCAATATTCCCTCTCAACCATGACATTATAAAATCGGAAAATTTTGAGCATATAAATTGCAGAGAGCAAAGGAAAGAGCCTCCAAAAAATATCTGCACATACAACAAAGCCATTTCAACTCCTTGGCAGTGAGATCACATTTCATTTTTTGTGGGTTCCAGAGTGAGAGAAATTGTCCCAGATTCCTAGATGCATCCAGAGCCAGCACCTCCCATGATTTCCAATGAGATATCAGATTACTTCAGAGGATGAAAGCTTGATTCCCGAATAAGAACAATATCTGGCCTTACTGAAGCAAGCTGCTGTTTTAACAGCCTGCATTTGGTAGGGGCGTTCAAGCCCCTAACATTCCATGATGTGACAATCACGGCGCCTGAGGACCTTGCCCCTTCTGCGTCATTGGAGTGAGTACCTCATTTATTTTAGGTTGGAACCTCCACTTTTCAAAGTTCTGATGATCTTGCGATAGACGCACAGCTTCTAAAGACCTACCTTGTTTTGGAAATATCTGGGATTTTATTTCTTAGTTCTGACTGCCTTATGGGGGCACTTTTTGTATAGGAAGCTGCTTGAGGCTTGGGAATCCAATATCCATTTATCCTGATTGATCGAGTCAAGCCGATTAATTTCTTGCATTTCTTCCTCCCTTATATTGCCACCTTCTTTTATGAGACATCCTTCTTCCGCTATATGGGGTAAAGGATCTTCCCTTTTTTCATCATCCATTTCCAACTCTATTACCATAGAAGGTTAGTTCTTGCTTCAATCAGCTCTTTGCTGGCCTTCAGGAGAAACTGAGTCTCCTTTATTTTTGAGGATTGATCACTTTCCCATTCTTGCAGATGATCATTGGAGAGCTGGGGTTGATTTTTGGATCATCAGGCTTCTTCTTCACCTGTTTCTTGCTTTCCTAAGACCTAGTTATAGGAGTTAGCTTCTCCATGGATCTCACAATCAGGTCCTCTTTGAGTCTTAAGAAACTAATGTGATGCCTCTCTGTTTCGGATTTGTGGGCATCCAACATCTGCTTTGGATGCCACTTCCAAATTGGGAATATCTTCTTGGTGGGGGAGGTCAGTAAAGATGACTGATGAGGTGGCACTTGTGGCATTTAATGGAAAGACCTTCATAGTCTAGCTATGAGAGCCAAGAGCCAATAGCGGAGTTCAAAAAAATTGCTTGAATAAGAGGCTTATTCAAGCTGATCATTACACATATCCTAACATAGGAGGGAATGAGATTTTTATGATGTAGCCTGAGCCGTGAACATATATTTCTCAATTTTATTTCCTATATGAGAGGCTTATTCCAGACTAGATTTCTGGTGGTAGGCCAAATAATCTTAACCCAAACCATAATGACTCCGGTGTTCTCCTCAGCTTTGAAATGGGTTGGTCATGGGCAGGTATAAAGCACAACATTGTGCAGAAACCAGAGGCCACATTTACAGATTACGTCTTGATACTATTGACAGTCAAAGATTGCCAGAAAAAACCCTTTTGTCAGGACCCTGAGGTGAATGCTTCCAAAGTTATTCCAATTTAAAGAGATCCATGATCAGATTGAATCTACAGATGGCCATGGCCAGCAAACCTACAGATCAGACCATTCTTTACCAAAAAATCAAAATATTGACATTAACTCATCATTAGCAATTTCTAGTTTTGAAACATCTGATGTGATCAGAGGAAAAAGAAGGGTGGGAAGCACCTCTTGTAAGAGACCTTTCAAGGGGATGGTGATGGTGCTAGCGCCTTGTCGGAGTGGGTCACACTTGAGGATCGATAACTGGATAGGATTGAATGCACGGAGGTGAAATTGTATGGAGTTGTGAAATTACAAACACATGAGAGGAAGAAACTTCACAATGTGCAAAAGCATTCAATGCAATAACATTTCAGGTTGATTAGCCAAATAGCTTTTGGAAAGGTACATATATAGGTGGAATATAGACATGATCACACATCTTTATGAATGTGGGATTATCTTCCGCAACAACCTTTATTAAACACATAAGTGACACCTAAACAAGCTAACTAGACCATATAGGTAAAACCACACAGTGGGAAAAAACCTGTACTAACAGACTTTTGCTCTACCTGTCGCAAGAGTTTAAATTATTGTCGTATTTTATGTGAAAACAAAATTAATGCTGTGTTCTTTGTATGGAAGATAACTATATCATGTTGTGCTTTTATAATCTATTCTTTGCATAAATAGAATTTATGTATACAGTCTGATTATCGATATTCAACAATTCTCTTTCCTATTTCTCTGCATAAATAGAATTTTATTCTGCTATTGTTGTTTGTAGGCTGTTATTGGACCCAACGAGTGTGAGCCAGATGCAGAAATTGAACTTCCTTCTAGAGCCATGAGTATGTAGCCTTGAAAATAATATCGTGGAGGATGATGGAGGGGTTATGTACTCTACTTTGTATAGCAGGGGCTAGTTTTAAATGTATAGTCTTGAACACAGTTGTAGCCTTATATGTGTTATTACTGAATTTTCTTCAGAGTCCATCTTCATTGCAAGCAAATTTTACTGTCCATGGATTTGTATAGAAACTTTGTTTCCATAGCTTATTTTAAGAGGTAAATTTTCTGCACCTCAGATGTAGCTGTTATGAGATTAGTTCATTTACATTTGTTAATTGTAGCTGCCTAATGCAAGCTACACCAAATCTATACACAATTGCGTTTCCAGATTCTGTGAAGGCTGTAATTGTTAAGTTCCTTCTTTGCTGCATAATTTCCTTTGGTTAAGCCCTTTCTTGTGAATGCTTGAAAGTTCCAAAATATGGTGCAACAGGAAATTTTGGTGTGGTTGAAGATCTTTTTGTGCTTGAGGGTGATATGCATGAAGTCCTTGTGCAAATGCTAACATTAAATATTTCACCACTTTCTCTTTTAGATGACACTATGCAGCATGTGAGCAACTTTAGTAAGGTCATACATGAGTTGACATTTCTATTGCTAAACTTCTTAATTTGATTATATTTTATTAAATTGTATCCTTTATATTGTGTTAATTAGTCAATTCACAATGGAGGAGTTGGTAAAGGCAAGGCAACAACTAATTTTCCTTCAAATCTGATTCCTAAATATATATCTTTCTTTCTCAACAAGCATTTACCAGTTTTCACAGGGAGCAAAAATGCTCTTGTATGCACCATGAATTTCTCTCTGCCAGATGGTTGATTTACAAATGTAATATCTTAAGGGATGTGAATGGACCTTTGATTTATTGGCGAGTTAACACTGAATGGTTACATTAACCATAGCATATTTAGAATATATTTAATACTTGGATCTGGCATCTATTTGTACTTTCTGCGAAGAATCACAAAACATGTAAATGTCAAATTTGGGACTCAAAATCTACCATAAAAATATTTTCAGTTGAACAATGGCAGTTTACAGCAGATTCCTCAACCTTGGGACACAAACGGCAACCCAGTTCCCTGGCATGTTATTTACCTACATACTTTTTGGCCTGCTTTATCGTGGCTGCCTTGAATCAGGCAGCAAGCCAAGAAATTCCATGTGAGTGATTTGAACTCAAATTGTCATTGTGGTAGCGCTTTGCCTTACAATTCAGTTACCCCTGTTGGACTCTTATCATCAATATTAATATTCACTATGAAACCACTATATGTGTATATCATAATCCTGATTAAAAGCATTCCATGAATTCTGGTTTCCTATGGCATCTCTTTTGCAAGTCATCTTGTTTACATATCGTCCATGAGATTACAACCTAGATTTTTTATTTCTAATATAATTCAGATATCTTCTAGTTTCTGAAACCGACAACACAACTCTGTAAACACCATGTACACTAATAGCAGTGTACACTCACTGTGGTAATAGCTACTTACAGTGACAACTTCCTCCCCAATTTTAATTCTTGTAATATAGTTACAAACTTACAGGTGATACACGTGTTCCTAAGGAGGAATTTAAGGCCTTTGTGCAATAGCACTGAGAAATGATAATGATTGAAGGAAGTGGTTTCAAACCTAGCTGCCACTAAAGATTATCGAGTACATATCTGATAGCTATACATATTGAAGAATATGTGTTTGGGAGCTTATGAAGAGAGTTCTTATATGCTCTTTTATGGGGTAATGATCTTGTCAAAATGTTTGCGGAGAATGAATTGCAACGATATTGGAAGGATGTCGGAGAATGGACTTCTAGAGCCTATTTTATCCTTTTATTTACTAACGAGAAATCGACATTGTATTTTGGGGTGGTCCTCCTTTCTTGAATAGATCTGGCCTCATTATCAACAACATTCAATCTATGTTATTGGATTCGCACGCCCCCCACCGCCCCTCCCCTTTCCTTCGATACAGGTACGTCACATTTCCAATACGGATACGCCAAGGATACGGGTAGGATATGCCCCCGCCCTGGCGGATATGTCTAGATGCATCCCTAGATGTATCTATAGGGGTAGGGGTGTATTTTGCTTGTATCCATCCCGTATCTTGTAGAAAAAACATTTTTTAATCAATTTTGCGTAAGGAAACCCAAAAAAACATTTCTTTACCAAAAAAATCATCGATTCTGATAAGGTTTGAGGGATTTGCAGACGAAAGAGATGCATTCAAATCTGATGTGCAGTGTTTTTCTGCTGTTTAGATTTTACCTTCATCATTTTTCATGCTATGCATTATTGTTCGCGATGTGTGTTCTTTGATTTTCTTTGGCCCTTGGGGAGGTTCGTTGCCTATAGACATTCCAAATATGTGAATGTCTTCAAACATGGGAAGAACCCCAAGGGCCAAATTATATTCGTGGGGATTGAGTTTGACATGTCTTTTGTACAAAACAAGTGATGTTAATAGAATTATAAAACCCATTGAAGCAAAGTATTTGGTAACATTGTCTAATCATACAACCATCAAAGGATAAATGGCATATGACAAAAAACCATGAACTTTGGAACATTGTTTAGAAGTCAAATATTCTAGACATATCTTTGTTAATCATTGGGATTTTTTTTTGGCCCTTGGGGAGCTTCCCATGTTTTAAGACATTCCCATTTTTAAGTTCGACCTTTGAATATTATGATATTTGGCATTAAATTACGAGTGTTTTTGTAGATGATATTTATGGATTATATAGCAACTCAGTTTTGTAGACTTGACAAACTCAGAGCGTGGTTGTTTCGTTCAGTTTTAGACCCTTGACAAACTCTATCTTGTGCCCTTTGGCCTATCTCTTGGGCCAACCAACCTTATTTTGATGATCTAGACCTTCTATTTTGTCTAAAATGCTTAAAATGTATTTATCTTATGCCTCTACAAGTTATGAGCCTATACATAGTTTTTATTTGTCAGGATACAAGTATTAGCTTCAGACCCTTGTGTTGACGTTAGTGTCTAAACCGGACACAGAGGTCTAGTACTCTAAAGTCATCTAATTTGCAAATGAAATGTATCTTATTGGTCAACGTAAATGCTTTAATGCAAGATATTCTCTAATATGAGTGATATATATTCATAATCACTCTTCATTCATTTCTCATCTAGAAAAGACCTAAGACAACTTATCAAAACATTCAATCAAACATTCGATAAAACAAAGCTTACCTATTTTCTTCTTTTTTCATTTCAATCATAGGGATAACACACAAATTTGAAGTATTGATGAAGCAGTGTTAGAGCCCAATTTGTTAAGTTACAAGTTAGATCAATTGTTGTATTTGATTTTCACATATTGTATGATTCACATACAAGCTAACACGTAAAGAAGAACTATATTAGTCTAACACCATTTTCAGAGTATTGGTTATGTAGGCAACATTCATTGATTGAAGAGTCTTTGAGGTCAACTCGACACCATGTGCTTACCAACTCATTTTTTTTCAAGGTCACTATGAAGATGAACTAGGGTTTTGCAATTTTATGAGGAATGATAGTCCATGATATAGATTTGATTGCACCAGAGCGAAGGTGAAGACAAACCCAAAAGCATCTAGGGGGTCGCATTTTTTTCTAGTAGGTATTTTGTACAAGACACTTGCATCAGGTTCAGAGAGTAGCGTTGACGTAACCGTCCAATGTTGATGCTAGTCTCTACAGTGTCAAAAGCACTCAATCTAGAATTTGGCCATTGCTTGAAAATCTTTTAGTTTGTTTTCTACTTGTGCCAGATTCAAAACCGTCAGCATCAAACTTAGTTAAGTACGATGTTTCTCTGTCATTTCCATATCTAACATAGTTATATTTACTATTTTTAACTTGTCTCAATTTAATGAATTTAGTGTATGTTATATGAATTTAGCATTTAATTGGCTTACTATAGAGATAGTTTATTACCTTTGTACTATATGCTATCTCTATCCTCTTTAACCTTAAATAATCTCAATCTAGATTTTTAGAGTTAAACATATGGTGAACCTGATCTTTGAATTCCAAACCCTAGCTACTTTAGGGCTTTTTGTCTCTTTTTTGAAATACATTCTATTTTTCTGTTAATCCTAGAAATAAAGTGTTTAAATTTGCAAAGAATTAAACCTTTTTTTTTGCAGTCATGTTAGCTATGGATATCTTTGTTAATTATTGCATGTTCCAATATCTTATAGTGATCATTACTTGTTATATTTCATGCCTTATTATATCAATTCGAGCTATCAGGGGTTCCAAACCTGCATTCTTGCATGCTCCTTGTTCTAATGTTTACATTGAACTTTTACCTGTTACTAGTTTTTCTTAGTGGTGAATTTTTGTTAATTTATGAATATTTCATTTTCTAAAATTTAGATTTGACGATTTTTTCAAACTAGTAAAAAGCACTGGATTGCCAAAACTTTTAAGTTGTAAATGAGATTTAGAAGTCAACTCACCTATCGTTAACAACTAATTCTACTTTTGTGACTATAAATCGCCATGGCATCGAAGGACATTCTGCAATATTTTGCCAATATATGTTATAGATGCATATATAATATATTCTACTTTAAATCAAAAAATCGGCATAGCCCCAATGTGCATGTATGTTGACACGCTCAAGACGATGACCACAAAGACTCAACTACGTCCACACGCTTTGGGCAACGACAACATACTCTAGACAATGACTAGGGGACAAGGATGGTGTCTACAAGATCTTGACGTCAGCCACAAGGCCTAGACGGTGCCTAGAAGGATGGGACAATGCCCACAACCTTTGGAGAGCATCCACTAGAACCAGACAACGCCCAGAGGGATCGAATGATGTCCACAGAGGCCAAATGACAACTATCACACCTAGAAATGACCATAGGAGGTTGACAAGTCCATAGGGTTTGGATGGCATTTAAGGGGTTTGGACGATGACTAGGCAGACATTACGTTGACTACAAAGGTTGGTTAGCATCTATCAAGACCAAACGGTGACTAGAGGGGTTGGACGATGCCCATAGGGTCTGGACGGTCCCCAAGCAGACGAGACGTTGCCTACAGAGGTTGGATAGCATCCACCAGGACCAAACGACGACTAGAGGGGTTGGACAATGTCCATAGGGTTTGTACAATGATTGGTCAAGCTAAACGTTGTCCATAGGGTTTGGACAACATTTGCAGGTTTTGAACGGCACTTGAAGGGTGATGACAAGAGGTATTTGGCAATGACTATAGACTTTCGATGGTGGCCACAAGGAAATGACACGATTTTGAACATGACCCAAGTGATAGGTTGCAGTTTGTCTTGCAAAAAAAAAGTTGTTAGCGATAGCTTCTAGGGATCATAATAAGACATCAGGGCAACTATCAACGACAAAGAGCATATTGTCTTTTTTTGGGTAGCCAATAATAACACCCAAGCAAAGTCAACTTGCACCCACTCAAAATATAGTTTCTAAATGATTTACATAATTTTATTTATTTATTTCAGTAATTATTATTTTACATTTGAAGGATAATAACAAAACCTCAATGCATGCAGATCCCTACAATGATAGTGGTTTTCCAAATGAAAGATTTACTCAGAACATCATTTCACTATTTGAAAATATTATCGATGATGACATGCCACCACTTGAAGACATCCTTGAATATGGCATGCTTCTAGTGAAGGAAACAACAAATGATATGATTCAAATATTAAAAGAATTTTTTAGATCTCATAAAACAATAACCTTTGTTACAGTTACAAATCTAAAATTTCTACCAAGAGGAGACTTGAGGACATTCCAGATGATGAGATCCGTTTAATAAAAGACACTTCTACTCAATAGACATAAACTTCCATCGATAAAGGTACTCATAAATTTGTGCGAAAAAAGAGAAGTAGATTGACAATTGGAAGGTCTTATAAGTTCCACCGGGCAACAATTTTTTTTTTATTGACGCAGTAGAGCCAATAAATAATAATGATACCCTAACTGAATGTAAATGTACAATATGTACTTGGAAATTAGGAAAGAACCAAAAAATGCAACTTAAGCTGGACGTAATTGAAAAACGTTGTGGCAAAGTTTATGTATTGGTAGAACAAGATGGTCAAATTAAAAAACATAGAGATAAAAAAATGTCAATGAATGCATGCATGCTAGATATGCAACAAAGTATGAAAACAATCAGAGATGTATGCGACATCCAATTGAGAAAGGAGGAACAATTATAGTTCAAATAAAAAAAATTATTCAGTCTAATCATCATGTCAAAAATATATAGTTCTCAATCATCGACTACATGCTTAAAAAAGATAGAATTTTATCTAATTTTTCAGATTATAAGACTATTTCAACATAATGGACTTCATAACATTCCACAATCACATTGATCAAATGGGAGTGTTTGAGACGTCAAAATGTCTTTCGATGATTGAGAAGAAAGATTTGAAAGAAAAAATTAAACATCTAAATGTTAGCTCACTGTACATTGATGAGGTCATTGTAGTTGACAACATAGGTTTGTATCCATGTTTACAATTTTGAAAAAAATTCAAGGCAACCTCATATGTTAGCTACACATAAAATGATTAAAAATTGCAATGCGGAAAACCTTTTCAAGTTAGTTATTTCTAATTTAAGGGATATTGGTGGGATGAATAATTATGTTATAGCTATGAAGTTGGTATGTGTTGGTGCAATAGTAATGCAAATGAACAAAAATTGTTTGTGTTTGACTATAGATAATAATTTCCCTATCTATGATTTCAATTCATTGCATGGCCCATAGAATGAATCTTGCATACAAAATTGTAAGCACATTTAAAAATGTCACTAAAGTGAAAAAATTTATCTATGATTTGCATGCTTATATGTCAAGTACTTCGAAAATATTTGTGGAGTTTTATAAATTTGTAATCGGGGTTGTTGATGGTAAAAAACTTAAAAAAAATATTGATACAAGATAGATTTCCATGTATAAGAATGTATGTAAGATTTTTGAAGAATATCCATCACTAGTAGGTTTTATGTTTAAATACCGAATAGAAATTCACAAGACAAAAGATTTGTGGTACAGTTTAACATACTTGGAAACACTTTTGACACTAGTATTCTTCCAATATGAAATGAAATAAATTGTTTCATAAATAATGTTCAAAAGAGATCCATATATATTGTAGACTTCATACATTTGAGAAAATGGGTTTGTCAATCTCTTGATGTCTTATACTCGAGACAAAGTAGTTTTAAGCTACATTTTTTTTGCTAGTTGGCAAATTTTATTAGATATTAAGGATCCAAAAACTTATTTGAAGTTCAATATTAAGGATCATCTTTGTATCTTCGTTAATGAAAATGAAATACTACTGGACACATTCCAAAAAACGAGTTGAAATAGCAGGATAAAAAATTGAAGAAGTCCTTAAAACATGTATTCTTTATGAAATTGTTATATCTGAAACAAATAAAATTGAGAAAGATAAATGATAGCTTACTTACAGAGATTGCAGAATTTCAAAAGGATGAGTTGCTTAAACCCATGGTAGTGGTGAATCCCATATTTTGATAAAGAACGAATCGGTAATTTATTTCTTAAATACATGGTAACTCTCATTAAATATTTTTTTAAATCTATAGATATCAATGGAGTTTAAATTCAAAGTCTTTTGCGAAAAAATTTACTGATAACACAGTCAACCCATTTCAGACTCACAATGATTGTCAATATAAGTGTCTAAATGAGCTAACTAAAAATGATGTTATTACAAGACTATGAAAAAAACTGTATCCCAGTACCACCCTACATGAAAAAATTAGTGAATATTTTTTATTGTTTGAACTTTGTCAAACAATTTTTTGGGCTTTGTGGAAGATAAAAAAGTCTCTAGTGTGTGGAAGATAAAAGAGTCTTTAGTGCATTATCTTTTGTTAAATCAAAACTTTGTATTAGATTGAACAAAAATCTAGAAATGTTTGAGATTGTATGTTTCGCGTTATCTAGTGGATGTGTTTTCTTATGATAAAGCACTTCAAGTTTGAAATTCACTTAGTCAAAGAAGACGAGTAACTAACACATCAAATAACAAAGCTAACCTAGATATTGAAACTGTATGTATCAGATACAATACATATAAATGACAATTATGAATAACGGGTTATTCAAAAGTTGTTTCAACTACTTTAATTTTAGTATGTATGTTTCAATTTTCAACTTTGCAATTGATTTTTATATTATCCTTTATATCTCATACAATTAGAAATCACTAAAACATTAGTGTTATGTAAATTTCAAGATTGCATAAATTATGTTATATTATTATTTTAAAATAGTTTTAAGTTATATTATAATTATTCAAACTTCAAGCTTTTTTAAACAATATATTTGAGTTATATCTATAGAAAATATGGGTGATTGTTTCATGTAGTTGTGAATATTATACAACAATGAATTATGCTCTAATAATTATACATTTTAAGTAGTGAATTTCTAATATAATGAAAAACTTGTCATGAATAAAATGCATTGAATAAAATAGAAAGATAAACTTATATTTAAACTTGCAAGTTTTATTTACAAGATAAATTGTTCAGTGTCAGCATAACATACATACAAAACATTAAAATCAGCTCTTTATAGTTTAACTAATTTTGATATATCATTTGCATTAAAGAGAAAAATATAATTGACAATAGAACATTTTCAACATGTAGTGAGGAGACATCATTCAATATAAGGAATTTCAATTTTTGCTTTAGCTTTCGCTTTCTTTGAATCAGATTCTAAGACACCTCCTTGAACAAGATTCTTGGCATCAACATTTATATTTTCAAGTTGTGTTCTTTATTTGTGCGTTGCATCTCCTGCTGATAGTGTAGAGGTATCTGCATTTGTTTTCTCCTTCAAAAGAATTTTTATATCTATGTCGAGTTCTTTGATGATCCTCCTGAGCGTATTATTCTAATTGTTTACTAACGTAAGTTTTTCCTTCCATGCAATTGTTGTATTTAAGCTTTTACATGCTTTTTCCAGAGGGATATTAAGTGCTTGTGCTTCATTATTTAGGTTGTCATATTTTGACTGCAATTTGGAAAAGAAAGTGAGCTGGATAAAATTTATAAGTTTAATTTAATTTTGTTAAAAATTTAATGCTTACCAAAATTTTCTCTCTGCATTAACAAGGTGACAAAGGTTTTGATCTCTTGCCCATTTGTTGTAATATGCATTCAAATTTTCCAATTTATTTATCATAACATCTAAAACATTATCATTATAGGGATTTGAAATTGTAATTGATCCTGATTTAGCTTGATTCACTAAAACGCCAATTTTAGAGGGATCATTTTGAACCAAAAAATATAAAGAATATATTTGCAAATGATTATGATAACACTCATTAATCTCCTTTACCAAAGCCTTGCCCCAAATCTTCCATTGTTTCAATATTTTCAAATCAATCTATACTATATCATCTGACAAATCAAAAGCATTAACTGCAACAAGATTATTCAATTGAAATGATGCCAATTCATCAAGAGATTGCTCCTTAACATTAGTTTCCTCTAGTGGTGAACTAGATGAACTATGACCAACTAATTTTTAGGAGCTTGGAATGGAAATCTCTGAATAATATTATGTGCAACAAATCTGTTTGGAGGCATTGTATCAATGCACTTAAGGAAAGCATCATCAAGATCAATATTCTACAAAATTACAGTTGCACCCGTTGTAGTAGACACCACCCATAGAAAAACCAGGGAACTCCGATGTTGTTATATGCATTGTTCCCCTACTACCTGTTGGAAATGCAAAATTCTTCCCCCTAGTTTGTACAGAGCAGGTTGTCGGTGACGGTATCTGACTTATTAAAGAACGTTGCTCTGCAACAGGAAATGCCATCATAAATTAATAAACAAACTTCAACAAAATTTAAACTAAGTTAAACAGTTAAATTATAGGTCAAAGACGTTAGACTTAAGATCCATACTTTGAGTTACCAAAATGTTTTGCGGTGATGGACATGCTGTAAAAGAAGGTGAAGCTTCATTTTGTACAAAACAATCAAAAATTTAATTTACCATGTTGTTGTTCATGTAATTTAGTAGATAGCATAATTGCAAAGATGAAGTCACATATCTTGCACTAAAGGAAAATGTTGAGAAGGTGGAGGTAAAATGTCGCCAATACCAGAGGCCACTACAAAATTGAATGAAATATTGACAATGCCATTTTTTTTTTGTTACATCAATTTTCAATAAGCTTTCAAAAATTTAAAACCTAGATTTAGGGATGTGCCTAGCCAATGTTGTGCGATGGTAAGTGAGATAGATCTCATATTTTTTCTCCTTGCCATTAGTGTAGCCACATTAGAGTCTGTGTCATTATCTCTATTTGAATGAGAATCTCCAAAGCCCTTAGCAGGATGGTATTTATTCAGTGCAACTTTTCTTCTTGATTAACGGTTTCTCTTCTCAGTTACAAGGAAATAAACAAAATTAAATAGAATTGTAACAAGTAAATAACATAATTATTTTACAACATAACAAGTAAACTTCAATCTTACCTTCAACTCAACAAAGGCCACAAAATTAGATTTCATTTTTCATGTAAGATAGTTGGAACAATTGTTCCCTTCAGCTCATGATATGCCTTGTAGTATAAACCCACAATAAAATTAGGAACACAATTTGCATCACTTTGGAAAACACAATCCAAATCATTTCTTATCTTATTGGAAATGAATGTATACTAGTCAACTTGTTGTCTGCTAAGAGAACAAACAATGTATGCTAGAGTCCAAAAGGGAATGTCTGCAAGTCTTCTCTGTAAAACAATCTTCACCTAGAAAAATTCAACGAGGGCTTCTAGATATGGGTTTGTTATATTTTGGACGGAAAGTCCCTTTCTCGAACGATTAGGGGTGACTAATGAAAGGAAAAAATTAATTACAAACTAAGTGACATTTACTTTTGAAGTTCATATATAAAACATCGAATATTAATTGACAAAAATAACATTACATGTTGAGGTAGATGTATCAATAGTCAATCTTAAGTGATTTCTAGATATATTTTGTCTTCCTTAGTCAAAACAAATTTCATTGTTATAGGTTCCATGTTTGTATGTGGCAGCGCTGTTAAGCATTTGATGTCTGAAGGTGAGGTGCCAAAAATAATAGTCTAAGAGATAAAGGTACCAGAAAACTCTCTGAAAGTAGTTTGTAACCAGACACGAGAATGTTCAACAACTTCGTGTCCATCTCATAATGGGGCATGTAAATAAGGCCTCTGAAAGAGCATTTGTCTATTTAGTCTAAATAAGTGTCATCTTCTAACAGCCTCAATATTTTAGGGCAAATAATATTTATGTAGACAAATTTGTGAATGGTGAGAGAAGATATGGGGTGGGAAGGACCATAAATTTTGGATTGCATTTAGATCCTTTGGATGGTGTCGACAAAGTTTGGCTGTGATCCACAATGTTTGGGCATCATCCATAGACTTTAGATGCCGTCCATAGGGTCTGGAAGTCACCTACAAACTTTGGACGAAGGGACAAAACACTTGCATGTTACGTTCGGATGACGCATGGGATTCACCTTCCTGATGAAAATACTTATCCTTCATTTCACCACGAATTCAAAATTGACTTTGTAATATTCGTCATAATTTTACATAAAGATTTTTCCTAGGGGCCCTTTAAAAAAACCCTACTTTTTACTATAAAACACCAAAGGGAGTGCATGAAACAATCATACTCGCCATATCATATTACCACCAAATCCAAGGATATTATTGCCAAAACTTCACTTTTGGATTTACTACACCATTCATCTCATTACAAAGATGTCATTTTGGATGCATTATGTATGACCATACTCTTGTGTAATGTCAAACCACCATATGTGACCTTTGTCTTAAATTCCATAGATTAAACATAATATATCCTTTGAAAAGAAGGATTTACCACCTCAACATCTTATAAACAATTGTTTTCCACTCTACATCCAAGTGTCTGTTTACAAAAAAATGATAAAATGAATTCTTGTGGACAATGGTTCATGGCTCAACATTTGCAACATATCATTTCTATTCTTAATTGGCACTAGACCTTCATATTTGGAACCATCTAATATGAGTATCAAGGGATTTGATAATATTTCATGACAAATTTTGGGCCATTAAATCAAATATTACCATGGGCTCCTGTACAATACCTACTTTATGCCAAGTTATGTCAAACAATTTGAACTATAACATTCTCTTAGTTTGACCTTGGATACATGAAATATATGCAGTTCCCACTAAGTTGCATGCATGCTTAAAATTTAGTCATCAGGTCTTTATTTACATGTGTCCAATGAATCTTGATCCCTTCAAATATTATGCAATGGTCTAGGCAAAAGATAATCCTACACCACAATCCTATGAATATGAGTACAAAGGACAAGGGTGTGACAAAAATGAGGCAAGATATAGCTCAACCTATCTCTTTTACAAATAATACAACATTCATTGATACACTAGTATGACAACCTACCCAGATTGTTCTATTTAAGGCACCAAAGAGAAAATTCACACATTTACTTGAGTCTCTAGTTTCATTACTCTCATGGTTAATAGAGTGCCATCTTATATCTCTCCTTCATCCTATAGAGGTTGATATGATTTGGCCTCTACCTAAATGATATGATGCAAATGCTTATTGTAATTATAACAAGGGACCAGGGTATTCTATGAACAAAGACTTTACTTTGAAGCATTCGATCTAAGGCCTTATTGATGACCAAAATGTTACATTTAATGATCCTCCCAAGGAATTAGGTTCACAATTTGATGATCAACATAAATAGAAAAAAATTAGCATTTCTTTGCATGATTATTCAAAAAATAATTCATAATTACAACTGGGATGCACTACACACCACAAGATTCAGAGTAAAGAAATTAAACAACATCCAGAAAAATATGATTTGACAATCACCTTATTTATGGGTGGTGCTTATTTTTGGCATAACCATATTGATCCTACACAAAAAAAGACCACTTTTCATATAAGATATTTTCACTAGCTTGCTTTTGATCTACAAGACTTACAAAAAAAAGGTTAGTTAGAAAGACTGACTGAGCAACATAATAATACCAATTGTTTGTGGTCCTAAAGTAATTTAAACATGAGTTTGGGTTATGCTTACCACATATTCATATGTATTTACACTGGGAACTCTTTGGTTATATAAAATGGAAGCTAAAATCGATCCAAATCAGCAAACTATTTCCTTTTCTCATGAAGGCAAATTGATCCATATTCTAAATGATAGCATTAGTTTTTCTACTACACATGTAAAGTGTGAAGAGAAAACATACTATGTACCTTTTCAACTTATATAATCACGATGAAAAAAATGCCAAAGATCTAACTTAAGGTTGAAAAGCTTCACATATTACCAAAATACCAAAAAAATAAAATAAAATTTAAAAATATAAAAATATTTTCAGCATAAACATACTATATTAGATCCTTAGCATCTATGTGTTAGTTCCATGATGATGGATGACATATCAGTTACTTCTACACACACGTGTGTCATGATTTTGCTTGAATGTGATACAAGTATACACAGATACATGATCTATTCTTATTACAGATGTTGGGCCTTCCCTCTACTCATGTCATGGACACATTGGGGGCATCCACTTCTTTGATCTAGACACACATGTTGTATCATTCTATGATTTATTCATTATCAATGTTTGAGCTCTTATGTACTTACACATATATCTATCCATGATTATATATTTTATAGGGCACTTGATATGTTATGCACTTGACATTTTTTGCTAACACATTTGATCCATGAGCTACTATGATATGTTTATGCTGGTTGCTTTTGCTTTCTTTTATGCACTTCCTTGAGTGTCTTATCTTGTTATTGTCTTATTTGTTCGAACACTTGAATGTGTTTATTTATTTGTGTCCCCCATGCATGTGTGTTTTCTTTGACATCTAAACATATGATTATTTTTTGTATAGATATTTGAATATGTCATTCTTGCTTTTGTGGACATTTGACCGAGCCATGTCCCTTCAATTATGTGGCATTTGAACAATGCCCCTTGTTTGCATCTCTTAGGACCATTGCATGTTGACTTGCTTTTGAATGCTCTTGTATGTGTGCTTGTTTGCTTATTGAACTTATAATGTTACTATCTAGATGTTTCCATGATCTTTATCATGCATATCAGGCCTTCATGTGATCACATTGTTGTATGCGCTTCAAAGCTACATTTACCTAGACATGTTCTATATGCTACATGGTTCCATTTATAGATTATACAATTGTCTTATCCTTTTGATGTGAGGTAATTACTGATTCTATTCTTCCCTCACCTCAAAGGAGAAAGATATTAGTGGAGGCATGTCATAGAGACATATTCTCCACATTTGGCACAATATTTAGATTCAATGGGGGCGTGTTTTGGAAACATGTTCTTTGCACTTATTTAGTATTTAGCACAATTTTCAGATTCAATTGGGCCATACTTTGAAAGTATGTTCTCCACACTTATTCAATATTTAACACATCTAGATTCACTGGGGGCATGTTTTGGAAACATGTCCTCTTTATTGGAACTTATTTTAGTTTTTATATTTCTCCATATATAGTGGGGGCATGCTTTGGAAGCATGTTCTCCACACTTACACAATTTTTGAATTTGCCAAAACATATTTATATAATTTAGATTTACAATGGTGGTAAAATTTTATACATTGGTACCATTTTTATACACAGTTTAAGCATGTGACATATCTAAGATGCATATGCTATAAAATGTACACATAATACTATAGAATCCAAATCAGTTTCAGATTTTAAAACACTATTAAGAACTGCCATCATCCATTAGGTTGGATTTTTACAGACTGTATTGAGCTCATTTTTTGCAGTAGTTGGCTCATTTTTTGGTATGGTTGAGGT
This sequence comes from Torreya grandis, assembly GCA_037957365.1. Lineage (NCBI taxonomy): Eukaryota > Viridiplantae > Streptophyta > Pinopsida > Cupressales > Taxaceae > Torreya > Torreya grandis. The sequence goes on along the minus strand of JARHVA010001219.1, from coordinate 3,418,168 downwards.
GATTAAATCACTCAATCTTGTCAAATTTTTAGGTTGAACTTTTGTCTCATTTAGCCTCACCAATTTAAAAGTATGAGTTGACTTGGTTCACTCATATTCACCAGGTTATAAGTATGATTGGGTTACACGATTGAGTTAATCTCAACTGTTAGATGATAACTCACATTTTATCCAAGGTTAGGGGCATGCACATTACAATGTCTCTCTTTATCTCCTTGGATACATGCATTTAAATATTTATCCTAATCTTAGTTTCAGAGCTTTATAATGTTAAATATTTCAAATCTAATTGCCAATAGTCAAGGTAGTTACATCGATACATGTGTACTCTTAAACCTTGATCTTTCAATTTCAATCATTGCAAATACTTTTTAATTTCAAATTATATGCAATGATTATATACTGTAACATGCTCTTGGTTGTAGGTCAGTCACTAACAAAGCACTTAAGTTGGAATCATGCAAAGGCAAGGTGAGTTATGCACATCTAGGTACATATTTTTTCTCTTTTAAACTAGTAATTGCATTACTATATTAAAGCGGGGGATGGTAAATGTAGATGATATTTATGGATTATATAACACCCTAGTCTTGAACACGTAGAAAACTTAGACCTTGATAGTTCCTCTCAATTTTAGACCTTTCCCATTTTTGAAAGTCTCACATTTATTCTATCTTATGTCCCTTAGTTTATCTCTTGGTCCAACTAGTCTTATGTTGATGAACTAGACCTTCTTTCTTTCCTAGAATGCTTAAAATATGTGTATATTATACTCCTACAAGTTCTGAGCATTTATTTTTTTAAAAATATCATGACATAATTATTAGCCCCAAAACTTTACATTGATTCTAGTGTCCTGACATGATGGAAGTGTTTAGTGCCCTAAAGTCATCTAATTTTCAAGTGAAACATATCCTAATGATCAACTTAAGTGCTTTAATGCAAGATATTTCTTGATAGGAATGGTATATATTCACAATCACTCCTCATTCATTCCTCATCTAGAAAAGACTTAAGGAAACTTATTAAAATATTCAATCAAGCACTCGATAATGCAAAGCTTACCTATTTTCTTTTATTTTCATATCAGTCATAGGGAAAACACATACATAGGTCTAAAGTAATGAAGGAGTAGCCTAAGAGATTGATTTACTAAGTTACAAACTAGCTCACTATTGTAATTATTTTTCACATATTACATGACTCACATACAGGCCAACAGGTAGGGGTGAACTATATCAGTCTGAATCCCTCTTCAAGGTATTAGCTTTGTAATTAGTGCTCATTAACAGAGGGGTCTTTGGGGTCAGCTCGACACTGTGTGTCTATTAACTCATTTTTATCTAATGTCATTATGAAGATAAAGAACTAGAGTTTTACATTTTTATGAGTGATAGTCTATGATCCTGACCTGAATTCACTATAGTGAAGGTGAAGATAAACACATAAGCATCCAGGTGGTCACATCCTTTTCTATCAGGTATTTTATACAAGACAACTACATCAGGTTCAGATAGTAGCATCGATGTAACTATCCAAGGATGATGATTGTGTCCACAGCTATAAAGGTACTCAATCAAAAATTTGGTGACTATTCGAGAATCCTCTTCCAATCTGTTTCCTACTTGTTCCAGATCCAATTTCAGCATTAGGACCAAGTATATTATTTATTTGTCATTTTCATATGTAACATAATTTTACTTACCATTTTTAACTTATCTTAGTTTAGTGAATTTAGAATATGTTATATCTAAAATTAACATCTAATTTCTTGTTACAGAGATAATTTACCACCCTTGTACCCTAAACTATCTCTATCCCCTTTAATCGTAGATTGTTGAGAATGTTCTTGAGATGCATTGATTGTCATTGATGTCAAGGTGTTCTTAGTACATAATGCATTAATGACAAGGTGATAGGTTCCAAGTGGATTTGAGACTGCATATCATGTGTGCAGACCTTTGAGGTGATTGGCCATGTTTGAAGGGTAAAATAAAGGATAAAGAGTGTTTGGTGTACTTATGGAAGTAAAAGGAATCCATTGGAATAGTCTTATAAAGGTCTAGGTGATCCTAGTCATCTCCTAGTCAACTTGACAGATCTTTCTAAGTAGATAGATTGATGATGTTAGAATTCACAAGTGTGAAGGTTTTAGAAGAAAGTGGTCATATAGGTTTGTTTATATTTGTGCCTAGATCATGTGGTTAAAATTTGTATTGATATGATGTATATCAAAAGTTATGGTGGTGAAAAATTGGTGTCCAAGACAAATTTCATTGTTATCCATACTTAAGCCAAATTTGAAATATCAAGTGAACAAAGGAAAACCAGTAATAGTATTTTGTTTATAACTTTTGATAATGTATGAATTTGATGGTGGTGTAAAAATAAAAGTGGTAGAGGACTTCAAGGGATATCCAAGAAAATTAATTAGGAGGTTTATCTTATGGATTAGATGATGGTCCTAAGGTCTTGAGCTTTCCATCCATATGTGGATTGTACATGGAAAGTTTATATTCAGTTAGTTTGAGCCACATTTATGAAGACAATGTTTTTGGGTTTGTTAAGCCTAATAGGTCTTTAAAACCTAATGGAGGTTTTAGAGTATAATCAAATAATTTGATGTTTTTTAAGCATGGATAAGGCTCATAGAGAATGTAGGTAAAGTTATTAGAGTGGTTTGGGTCATTGGTAAGGTCCATATGGAACATAGTGGCTTAAATTGTTACATGAAGGTGAATTATGTCTCCATAGGACCTATTTAAGGCTTGAGGGTTAAAAGAGGTTTCATAAGGTGAGCGAGTGACTTGAAAGTGTTATATTACTTGTTAGACATAAATATGGAATGTAGGACATTGTGTTAAAATGTTTAAGATGTTTTCATATTTGGTTAAGGGCTATTGTCATCTAAGTGTAATGCGTGGCTTAATGGAGGGCTAATTGCTTAGGTCTTGCTTAAGCCTAGTGTGTTGTTTTGAGCCATTTGAAGCAGGGCTGACCTAATGAATTGAAGTACATTGTATACAATATATTCTGAGACATATATTAATGTTTATCCAAGTGGGATAGATGGCTTAAGGGTTAAGGAAAGTGTTTTATCCGACTAAGATTGATTGGAAAAGAATAATGCATATGTAAAAGGCCATTTTAATCTCATTGTGCTAGTTAGACAATGGAAGAGTGAAACAAATCATATATGAATTTTTAGAAGGGTAAGAATCCATAAAAAGCATTATAAAATCATGTTGAATATGTGACAAGGTTATAACATTGTTTGTTGCAGGTCACGAGCAAGTAAGAATATTTGTTTCAAGGATATTAGTCCTATTTTGTTGTGGTGACCTAGTGCAAGGGTTTTGATAATTAAAGAATGAAGCGAATGGTATGAGACTTATAAAAAGTGTGTGAGGGCATAAAAAGTATAATAATAGAATTTTAAACATGTCATAAATATCAGACAGTGGCGCTGAAGGTAATCAATAAGTTTTATATTGATTCAAGGCATGATTAAGCCTAGTTTGTCTAGATGACCTAGAGCGAAGAAGTGCATTGATTATATGTTGAAATATTAATGCATATATTGTGTATGATTGATATTTATGATGTTTTAAGACTTTATTTACATCTAATAATATTAGAGTGTGAATGATGAATGGCCTCAAGGTCATGAGCATGTGTACGAGAGGCAAAGAAGAGAAAGAGTTGTATGCCTATGTAGGAGGTATATTTGTGTTTGTATGAACTACTATCACTTGTATGAGGTAGAAAGGCATGTTTGTAGGTGTTAGAAAGAGAGAAGACCATCATAAAATATGTAAGACATTAGATCATATGTAGAGATCAGTTTTGAGGTGATTTATTTGGTGCTTGAGTATCTAGGGGGTTGTAGCCTCTTTTTTAGTTGATGCTAGCTAAAGGTCAAGTGGGTGCTTGAATAAATTGAGCGGTAGGTGCTCCTTGATCAGTTGGTGATGATATAAATTAAATAAATAAATATATAGGAAAATAGACCAAATCTTATTTCAGGTGGGTTTTCTATCCCATGAGGGTTTCCCACATAATTCATGTGTTATGTGCTTTGATCTTGAATTGTTCTCTTTATTTATTGCAATAAATGGTTTATATGCTTCATGAATGATTTTTTTTAATGGTTAAGAGTTTGAAGAATTAGAATTTAATTTGATGTGCTTGTATCATTGATGCACGTCCCCTCTTAGTGATTGTGCTTCCAATAATTAGTATCAAAGTAGGTCTTTTAGGAAGGATTGGCAACTAGAAGGTGTTATTTGAAGCACAGAATGGCTAAGCAGTTAAGGAAAGAGAACCATGAATCAAGATTTATGGTGAAAGGTATTAAATAGAAGATTAGTTATTTTGAGACAAAGAGGAGAAAATCTAACTCCAAGGAATATGAATATGAAAAAATCATCAAAAAACTTAGAGAGCAAGTCAAGTCCTCTATGGAATGTGAAGGAGAGGCGAGTCATCTCAAAACCAAGTTTGAGATAATGATGGAAATAGTCAAAAAAGATAAGATGATTTATCATGATATTAAGAATCAGTTAGAGGCTTCAAATTCAAGTTTGAGGGAAAATAAGGATGAGTGTGATCAATTAAAAATTGAGCTAGGATCCTTGAAGAATGAGCATGAGAAGATAGTGGTCAAAATGAGCAAGGTTGAGTAAGATGAATTGAATCAAGTCAAGAAGGATGATAGCATGAAGAAAAAGGTGAGAAGACCAACAAGGCAGCCCAATTCCATGAGGTTTATCAATTCATCTCGTAAATAATGTTATGCTTGCAATCAATTTGGTCACATTGCAAGAGATTGCAAAAGGAAAAGTAACTTGTCAAAAGGAGATAATAGCCACCATCAAGCAAAAGGTATGAATGATATTATTTGTTTCAAATGTAATATATTTGGTCATATTAAAAAATATTTTAAGAATAATTTGAAAGAGTTCTCAAGGCAAAACAAGGTGTATGAAGCTCCTAGCGTGCAAAGTAGAGGTCATATATGGATATGGAGACCTAAGACTATTAAGAGAGATCAGATTGAGACTAAGAATGAATTGGTTGATGTGCATATCAGTCAAGATGGTTTTTTTTGTGTGGTAGATATGAAGGTAAGACAATAATACTATTTATCAGGGCATGTTGATGAAGGAGTCAAAGAGAAGATGGATGAGTCAATCAAGCCTATGAGGAGGCTTAGGAAAGACAAGCAAACTAGTGAGAGTATGGAGTCTTGGGAATTTCCTAAGTTTTAGGTGTTATAAGTTCCATGAAAGGTGAGGTGTCTCTATTAGGATTCATAGAGGCATTACTAAACCATTTAAATCATCATGGAATGGTGTTGCAAGGTTGATAAGAGAGAAACTAGTCATTGGGTCAAGGTATATTCTTTGTCTTGATATGCATATAATTGAGTATGGATTCTTTCAATTGATTTAAATATTATCAAATATTTTTATCTTATTAAGATATATGATAAGTTATTTAAAGGTTTGAAGTTATTTGTGGAAGAAGATCTTACTTTGAGTGTCTTTGGTTGGTATAAGGGTTTTAACACTAGAAACCCTTGACATGGTGTATCTTGGGTTGTACAATGAATTCAATCACCAAACTTGGTGAGAAGGTGTAAAATAATGATATGAAAGTATTAAATCAGGTTATTATATGATAAGAGGTATTCCCTTGATGCAAAGGTATGATATTTTCAAGTTATGTATCTTTGATTGCAATATTTCTCTCTAAAGTGACCTAGGAGAGGAGTATCTTTTCTTGTGCAAGAGAGAGATTCTTAAAGGACCAAGATTGGGAAGGTAAGTTCATATTGTAGTAGAATTAGTGTATGAATTCAATTATAATTCACCTTTATATGTATTAATGAGGTAGCTTATTCATATTAGTATCTTGAAGAGCTCTTATAAGCATGGATTTAGGGAATTTTAGTTGCTTTTCATATAAGGTTGTTTGTTGAGCATGTTCTTATTGTTCAGATGAGTTGTGATTATTTGATTCATATGGTAAGGTTTTTAAGCAATTGAAATAATTCATTTTGGCCCAATAATATCACAATTTAATTGGATTGTATCATGAAAGGATATTGGATAGTTTTGGTAACCTATGTGTGGATGAAGATGGCTCCATTCAAGGTATGTTCTTATAAAAGAGTTTGCTTGTGTATGTTTGAAATAGTTTAGTTTTGTTCAGATAGAATATGGAATTAGGGGGATATAAATAATATTTATTGAGGATTATGTGAATTTTGAGCATGTTTTTTATAATTCAAGAATCAAGGAGTAATTCAGATAGATTTATGTTCTCTTCAATTGATAATATGCAAGGTATGCATAGAGTGAGGGAGAGCATATATGAGATGTTTCAATTCCAAGGAGCTTGTATGGTTTATTATGGTTTTATAATAGGTTATATGAGATGATCATGATGTTACGGGGAGATTTATAAACTCTATAAATAGTTTGACAGGTCCAAGGATCAAGTTGGCATGTTGAGGAAGAGACCCTTTGTCATTAATGTCAAAGGGGGAGAAAGTTCAAAATGAAGGAGTTGTTCACTTTGAAAGAGATCATTATAACAGGTGTTTTACATCAATGAAAAAGAGAGATTTTTTAGAATGTTCTTTATATGCATTGATCGTCATTGATGTCAAGGTGATCTTGGTACATAATGTATTAATGACAAAGTGATAGGTTTCAAGTGGATTTGAGAGTGCATATCATGTGTGCAGTCCTTTGAGGCGATTGACCATTTTTGAGGGGTAAAATGAGGGATAAGGAGTTATTTTTTTACTTATATAAGTGAAATGAATCTATTGGAATAGTCTTTTGAAGGTCTAGGTGATCTTAGTCATCTCCTAGTCAACTTGGTGGATCTTCTTAAGTAAACAAATTGATGACGTCAGAATCTATACATGTAAAGGTGTAAAAAAAAAGTGGTCACATGGGTTTGTTCATATTTTTTCCTAGATAATATAATTAAAATTTTTGGTCTTGATATGATGTATATCAAAATTTATGGTGGTGTAAGGTTGGTCTTCCAAGCAGATTTCATTGTTTTTCATAAGCCAAATTTACAATATCAAGCGAACAAAGGAAAACCAGTCAGTAGTGTTTTGTTTAAAACTTTTGATAATGAATGAATTTGATAGTGGTGAAAAAATAAAAGTGGTAGAGAAATTAAAAGGATATCCAAGAAAATTTATTATGAGGTTTGAATAGTTGTACAATTGTATTTATTGCATGTGAGAGTTGACTATTGTTGACTGTGTTTTTTTTAATAAACTAGGGTGCAAATAAATGATTGTAGAAGACAAAGTATTGATCATATATTGTTGGTATAAAAATAAAAAATGAATTATAATACATATATATCATCTTAAAAGTTATTTGGAGTTTTGAATGTCAATAGAGGTGAAGTTTTTGTAGGTCAAATTTAACTTTTGTTGACTGTAATTATTGCAAGTTCGAGTAAGCTTCTTGCAGTGGTGTCTATGAGCCTTTGGAGGTTGAATGAATGTGTATTATGGATTAGATGATGGTATTGAGGTATTTATATTTACATAAATATGTGTATTGTACATGGAAAGTTTATATTTAGTTAGTTTTAGCTACATTTGTGAAGATAATATTTTTGGGCTAGTTAAGCCTAATAGGTCTTTAAGACCTAATGGAGGTTTAGAGTATGAGCGAATGATTTGATGTTTATTGAACATGGATAAGGATAATAGAGAATGTAGGTAAAGTTATTGAATTGGTTTGGGTCCATTGGTAAGGTACATATAGAACATAATGGCTTCAATTGTTACATGAAGGTGAATTAGGTCTCCATGGGACCTATTGAAGGCTTGAGGGCTAAAAGATGTTTCATAAGGTGAGCTCGTGACTTGAAAGTGTTGTATGACTTTTTAAAAATAAATTTGAAATGCAAAAAATTGTTTTAATTTTTTTAAAATGGTTTCATCTTTGGTTAAGGGTTATTGGCATCTAAGTGTAACATGTGGCTTAATAGAGGGCTAATTTTTTAGGTCTTGCTTAAGCCTAATGTGTTCTTTTGAGCCATTTGAAGCATGGCCGACCTAATGAATTGATGTAAATTTTATGTAATATTTAATAAGACATATATTGATGTTTATTAACATTTTAGATATGCCTTAAGGGTTAAGAAAATTGTTGTGGCTGACCAAGATTGATTAGAAAAAGAATAATGCATTTGTAAAAGGCCATTTTGGTCTCATTGTGCTAGTTAGACAATGGAAGATTGAAATGAATTATATATGAATTTTAAGAAGGGTAAGAGGCAATGAAAAACATATTAAAATCATTTTGAATATGTGAAAAGGGTCTAACATTATTTTTTACAGGTCATGAGCAAGTAATAAGATTTGTTTCAAGGCTATTAGGCCTATTTTGCTTTGGTGACCTAGTGCAAAGGTTTTGATAATTAAGGAATGAAGTGAATGGTATGATAATTTAAATAAGTGTGTGAGGGATTAAAAGAATAATAATAACATGTTTAACATGTCATAAATATCAGATAAAGTTGCTGAAGGTAATCAATAAGTTTTGTATTGATTCAAGGCATGATTAGACCTAGTTTGTCTCAATGACCTAGAGTGAAGAAGTGCATTGATTATATGTTGAAAGAGTAATCCATAGGTTAAGTATGATTGATATTTATGATATTTAAAGACTTTATTTACATATAATAATATTAGAGTGTGAAGGAGGAATGGCCTGAAGGTCATGAACATGCATATGAGGGGTAAAGAAGAGAAAGATTTATTGTATGCCTATGTAAGAGGTAGATTTGTGTTTGTATGAACTACCATCACTTTTATGAGGTATAAATGTAGGTTTATAGGTGTTAAAAATATATAATACAATAATAAGGTGTGTAATATATTATATCATAGGTGGAGATCAGTTTGGAGGTGATTGATTTGGTACTTGATCATCTAGAGGGTTGTAGCCTCCTTGCTAGTTGATGCTAGCTAAAGGTCAAATGGGTGATTGACTAAATTGAAGGGTGAGTGATCATTGATAAGTTGGTGTTGATATAAATTAAATAAATATATTTATAGGATAGTAGTCCAAATATTTTTTTAAGTGGGTTTTCTCCCCCATGAGGGTTTCTCACATAATTCATGTGTTATATGCTTTGATCTTGCATTGTTTTCTTTGTTCAATGCAATGAATGTTTTATATGTTTCATGAATGATTTTTTTGAATGGTTAAGAGTTTGAATAATTTAAATTTAATTTTATTTGATCGCATCATTCATTCAACCCCCTCTCAGTGATTGTGCTTCCAACATAGATAACCCCAATCTAGATTTTTAGGGTTAAATAATTTTGTGGTTATTTAAATTATTTTATTTCCTCTATTCATATTATGTGGTTAATTTGATTATATGATTATTTATATATATAGGCATATAAAAAAATTAACCACATACATATACACACACACACACACACACACACACACACACACACACACACACACACACACACACACACACACACACACACACACACACACACACACACACACACACACACACACACACATTCGTATCAAAAAACATATCCAAGTCACCCTCCCCCGCAAAAAAAATCCTCATATCCACATATCCAATTTTCATACCCATATCCATATCAACAATGTAACATTGAATCCTAGAGGATAACCCTACAATTGCTTTTATGTTAATTTGATTATTTGCATTACTGATGAAATTTTAGGATTAACAATCCTCAAAGATTAAAAAAAAAAAGTGAGTTATTTTGTGAATCAAATCTAATTATGGACCATAGATACGAGGGTAGTTGGATATGAGCATAGGGACTTAGGTGTGACTACACACAAATAAGATGATGGGTATGCCATAGTTTCCACCAAAGATTAGATAATACATACTTGATATCTATACATATTGGACATATTGTGCAACATGTATGAAAGCTTAAGAAGAGAGTGTTCTTATATGCTCTTTTATGGATTTATGACCTTGTCTAAATGTTTTACGAGAATTAATTGCATCAAAATTATAAGGGTGTTAAAGAATAGAATTTTAGAGCCTATTTTAATGTTTAACTTGCCAACATGGACATTTAGACTATATTTTGGGGTGGATTTTCTTGAATAAAGTTAGCCTCTGTAAATAGAGTCAACATTATTGTTGAAATTATAGAATTAACCTATCCTCAGACTAAAAAAATGAGTTTTTTGAGGAATCAAATCTAATTAAGGGCCATAGTTATGAGATTAGTTAGACATGAGTATGATAACTTATGTACAACAAGAAGCCTAGATATGCAAGTGGATTTATTACTTTTTAACAAAAATGTACATATATATTTTTGAATATGTCATAGAAGTGAAAAAATTGTAATATTTTCTAGACTCAAAATACCTTTTGAGGCCATTTAAAGAGCATATAATTTTTTAGTGCATGTCATATGTCCTAAACTATCTTGATATTTAGATTTTGGATAATTTTGAGAGGTTGTGGGTGACAACTATGATGGTTTTTAAGACTAGAGAAAACAAAAGGTAAGAATGTGTATGTTTAAATTTGCATGACATGTACCTTGAGATTTTTCCTAAACATTAAGGAATGTTCTTAACAGACATCAAGAAACACAATATGTTTATGGAATATCTTAGGCATACCTTAACTTATTTATCATCTCACAAGTGTGTCTAGGTCTTTATGGCTGAAGGTTACGAGATGGGTTTTTGGGTTACTTGATATGAAATGGACTATAGCCACCAGTACTTATATTTATAAAAATCTCAATTGGAAACTAATGTATTATGTATGGGAACAACTAATATATTATGAATGAATTCATATGTTAGTATTTGTGTAAACTTGGGTTTAAGAAAACTATTTTGGAAGAAGCTTTATTGAAAACTAGTAGATTATATGTAAGGAATAACTAATATTCTTGGATAGCATCTTGGAAGTATCATCATTATGATGAATATAGGAACATGGTATAAATTATCATGTTTCTCTTAAATGGTTATAATTTTTTATCAATAGGAAATAATACTTAAATTAGAAAAAAAACATCATCACACACTACTATCGTCATAACAAAACATTAACCACCGATGAACAATGGGAAGATTACGTGAAGGATTGATGCAATGAATATGATTAAACAAACACAAATTTTATTTTCATCTAAAGTAATTCAAAGAATTCCCCATTGATGGATCTACCTTCTTGAAATCCATCTCGAAGTCAAAAAGTCTAATGAGAAGAGGAAGTAGATGGCAGGTGGGAAATGAAGAAAAGGTTGATTTATACGAAGATATATGGCTCTCTCTTTCCCCTCTAGCTTCTTTGCCACTTTGTAACAAATTGAGCGGGCTCTTCAAAGCCTCTATTGGCCATAAAGTCAAGGACTACTAGATGACTATTGAAGGAATCATAAAGTGGAATGCTTTGACTAGAGAGTCAGACAATGAGAAATTCCTCTAGGAAATTCATAATCTAAACCTCAAGCTCCAAAAAATTCACATTGCCATTTATCCTAAGAAATATTCCCTCCTCTAGCTAATAGAAGACAATGAGGAATACTTTGTGACATATAGGTTCCTTGTCAACCTGGAGATGGAGGATATTTGGCCCTATTAGAAAAAGCCTTTGGATAAAACACCTCATCCATAAAATCAATATCTTCTTCTAGTTGATGGCTCAGGTCAAAATCATCATATTGGAAAATATATATAATCATGGTATGCTCATTACCAATAGGTGTGTTCTCTGTAAATCCATATAGGAATTCATCTCCCTCCTCTTCCTTATGTGTCCTTTTGGGTCTATCATCTGGGATCAACTTCTCCAACTATTAAATGTTTCTTGGGTTAAACCTAGTTCTATACTTGACCTAATTATTTATTGAAAACCACCATGGAACCTCCCCTCTTTATCTTTTATGTGGTTCTTGGCCTTTCGTCATTTCTTTTGGTAGATTTGGTTAGTCATAAATGCCTACCTCTTTGAAAATTAAAAAAAACCCACCAATACGTTCCATAGGTTATTAAGGTATGTTATTTTTATTGATGTTAAGGAATTATTGATTCCATTGATGTCAAAGTCAAGATAGATGTCATTAATGTCAAGGTCAGAACTAAGGCCATGCATGGTGAAATGGTATGTGACAAAGAAGTCTTATGACAAGATAAAATTTGAAGGCAAAATTTTGTCTCTTTGTTGAGAGAGAATCTAAAGGCATCTTGGTAATTATTCTAAGGTTGATGACATGTCAAGGCCAAGTTCAAGGTACAAGGGAAACATATGGTTGAGTACTAGTTTTGAGGAGCATACAAGGTAAACATACATGGTTTAATAGTCTTTGAGTTATATATGAGGTCTTGGCATAATGTTATGATGTGAAAAGCTCATAAAAATATTAAGATTATCCTTTTCTTCATAAAATCATGTTTGAAGAATTTTCTTTGGTGACATCATTGAGAACTAGCTTGTTTGAGTCCAAAACTTTGAGTACTAGGTGTCTTGAAAAACCTAGCCTAGCCATGAGAGAAGGTGTATGCATAAAGCATAATAAAGCTTGGTTAATTTGTGTCAGTACAAGTATGAAAGAGTGTATAAATTTTTTTAAATAAAGCAATAGGTAAATAATCCTTTAGATGAGTTCTAAGGTCAAGTTTGAAGCTTAGTCCTTATATGAAGAGACCTAAAGAGAAGGCACAAGCTTGGTAGCATGATGAGGTAAGTAGTATAAGGCTTGTGAGATGATGGGTTGATGTGTGTGAGAAATGTATGAGGTAATTTAAAATTATAATGAGGTTTTTAGAATAGTATAAGAGGTTTCAAGTTGTGGTCAAGGTCTAGGTATGACTAATTGTTCAAGGCCTAATGAACAAAGAGACCTAGAGTGGCCTAATGAAGGGTCAAGTTCATTTACCAAGGTGAAAGAGCCCTTTATAGAATTTATAGAGGTATGAGAGGTTGTGTTAAGTCTATTAACCAAATTTGAGGTCATATCCTAAAGGAAAAAGCATGTAAATTGGTATTGAGGTCTTATGTGTACACAAAATGGGGTGTTGCAGACTTGAAAAGGATTTTATTATGCTCATTAGAACGTGAAATATTTGCATGAGATATTGAGAAATTAATGAAATTTGGGGAAGGGTCATATATTTAATTTCTTAGAATTAGTTTCGGTGTTGAGGGGCAATCCTTTATGAATGATTGCTAATAAGTGAAACCAGTCAAAACCCTCCTAAAACCCTCATAATGACCCGATAAGAAAGATCTTGTTGGTTATGGATAAAAATGGTTTTGTTGATCTATTTTTATGTTTGTAACAGGTAAATAACTCTTCCAATTTTATACAATTGGTTTTTGTATGTTAGGAGAGTGAGTGGAAGCTACAAGAAACCCCTTATTTCTCAAAATTTTAATGTTACAGGCAAGGTTGACCAGGTCAAAGCGTGAAAATGGTTGGAGGATGATGTGTGAGACATGAAATTTATTACCATGTAATTTTTTGAGTAGTTTTTATATCTTAAATATACTAAACTAGTCATGGAATTTGGCCTATAGCTAAAAGGGCCCAATGAGCAAGATAGTGAGAAAACCATGTAGAAGTGAGAATGAGATTAGGGATTGGTTTTAGAGGATTAAGGATGAATAAAAATGAATGGGGTAATTTTTAAAGACATATAACTCATATCCCCCTTTATTATAAGTTTTTATGATGCACACACAAACAAGCAAAATGTTTTTCTCAAAGTGATCTATCTAACACATTGAAGTTTGTGTATGATGAAGGCATGAGATTGGTCTATAAGACCAATATTGCAATTGAAAATTGTATATATATACATATATATACATATATATATGTGTATATATATATGTGTATATATATGTGTGTATATATATGTGTATATATATATGTATATATATATATATATATGTATATATATATATGTATATATATATATGTATATATATATGTGTGTATATATATATATATATATATATATTCTTAAGCATCAGTAAAAATAATTTAAAGATCATAAAATTTTTCACATAGGTGTTCTAAATATTGATCTTAATGACTGTGTTTTTGGAGCTATAAGCAATTTTCTGTGTATGATTGAAAATAATGTTCCTGAGTATTTTTGCATAGATTTGATGAAAATAATGCACATTAATTTGGTATTTAGGTTTCATATATTCATTTTAACAAATTTTTATTCATTATAAACTCCCATAATGGTGTGAAAATTCAAAATCTTTTGACTAGGTTCTTAAGGTCGGTGTGCAGTTCTAAGTGAGCATATGAAGTTGATCAGTTTGAGGTATTTTTCCTTGTTTGGTGAATTTTAATGAACATTAAATTTAAATTTTAGGTCATTTAGTTTATATCCATGTTATTTAATGTTTGGATTATGTGTCAAAGTTGAGTGCATGCATTAGATTTGTAAGACAAACTTTCTAGCAGTAAAAAGCCCTGATTATGAGTAGACCTAATTATGTGGTTCAAGGAGTGAAATGAGATAAGTGGTGTTGGGTACATAATCTGAACTCATAAGGGGTATAATTTAATTATGTATGAAGTATTTCATCTATTTTTAGGCTCAAGGTGTTCCAAGGAGGCCTAAGTGAAACATGTGCTTGGAGAAGGCCTAATTACATTAGGTCTCTATTAAGCTTAATGGTGGTTTTGTCCCTTAAAGGTAATGACCAACATATTTAGTATGTGTTTCACTTGTGAAACATTTTTTTTGACCTATTCAAAGGATGATCCAATTATGAATAGGTTCTTGGCTGACCAAGATGGGTGAGAGCAAGAGTCAAGTATAAAGAGAAGGTTTAATAGGCCTAATTTGACGAGTTATAATATTGAGGATATGAGTGAACGATATAGAGTTTTGGAAGCCAAGTAAGGGGATTGAATATAATCAAATATGTGTGATAAATATTCCATTAATATATAACTATGTTTTTATAGGTGATGAGTAAGGTCATATGACCTAATTCTGCTAAAGAAAGGGTTAGTTGAGCGAAAAAGTCTGATAGGCTATTTGAGAGAGAGAGAAGAGTAAGAAGAGAAAAATAAGGTGGTAATATTTGGTTGAGTAAGAAAAAATATTCTAAAGGTGATCAAAGGTTCAAGTTATTTGATTTGATGCTGAGTTACCTAGGGGGTTGGTGCCTCCTTTCAAGTTGATGGTTGCTAAAGGACTAGTTGAGTTGGTGCTTGACTAGTGAGGGGCTGGTGCTCCTTGTGAAGTTGTTGCCTCACTAAATATTTAGTCCATTGTTTTAGGAATATATTAAAAGTGGTGTTTTATTGGGTTTTATATCCCATGAGGGTTTCCCATATATCTCATGTGTTCTTTTGTTGTTTTCTTTCATAGATGTTTTCTTATGCATTGGTTGATGTATGTATGTGAATAAATAATTTATGAGTGATAAGTGAAATTAAAATAATGTTTCAAGGAAAATGATTCACCCACATATTAGTATATGTATTTATAACATTTGGTATTTGATTAGGTTCTTTGAAGGAGGCATAATAGCCTAATGGATATCCTAAGCAAGCAAAAATGGTTAGTCAAACACAAGGTGGGTTTTATACAAGAAAGGATTCATTATTTAATGAATCCAATTATGATTTTTATAGTTTAAAGATGAGGACATATTTTATGTCTCAAGGTCATGATGTTTGGCAATCAATCTTGGATGGATATATTACACCCCCTATTCCTCCTACAAATGCAACAAGAAAGAAGGCTAGTGACAATAATTCAAAAGAAATGAATGGTATTATGTGTGGCCTATCAAAGGTAGAACTTGTGAAGGTGATGCAATGTATGTCTGCTAAATAAATGTGGGAAAAGTTGAAGACTATTCATGAGGGAGAATCCAAGTTCAATTTGGATAAGTTGTAAACCCATAGAAGACAATTTGAAATCCTAAGTATGAATGAAGATGAGACCATTGCAACCTACTTGTTGAGGGTTGATGAAGTGGTCAACATCATAAGAGGCCCAGGTGAAGAATTGAAAGAGTCTACTATTTTTCATATTTTTTGAGATATCTAACTCCAAAATTTGATTCTAAGGTATTTGATTTTGAAGAGATGCAAGATATAAACAAGCTACACATGGATGAAATTCATGATACCCTAATAACTTATGAGATGAAGACAAGTGAACGAAGACCTAAAAATAAGGAAGTTGCATTCAAGGTAGAAAAAAATCCAAAGGAGAAAAAGACACAAGGTAATAAAGTCAAAGACAATGATGAATCTGATATTGATGATGATAAAGAGTCCTATAGGTTTGATAAGAGCAAGAAAATCTCCAGAAGGTATGATGACAAGAATTTTCTTTCAAGAACAAAAGAAGCCTTTCACCAAGGAAGATTGTAGCTCATCTGATAAGAGTGAGAGAAGTGTTTAGAGAGTGACCATGAAGGTGATGGTCCTGATGTTAATGAAATTTCCTTCATGGCTAAGGAAGCAAGCTATTCAAATAAAGGAGAGTCCATATGGATTGGAGGTGATGTTGGTGATTTATTTGAAGAAGGAGATGAGGTGGACTTTGAGGATAAGTTGATGAATTATCTAGAAGAACTAAAGACGGTGAAGAAGAAGAATATGATGATGAGGTATCTTATAAAATATTATAAGGATTAAATCAACTTGTTTGAAGTAATACTAAACAACTCTAAGGAATAAGAAGAAATAGTCAAACAGGTGGAAACTCAACTTTAGATTGTGACTACAAGCCTAAAGGCTAAATAAGAAGAATGTGTAAGGTATGTAACTTAACTGGATTATTTAAGAGCTGAATTTAATCAAGATAAAGTAAGGTTAAGTCCTTTTTGAGGTTTGAAAAGAGTACCAATGATCTAAACAACATTTTTAGTAGTCAAAAGACTGCTAATGATAAAATAAGCCTTGGTTTCAATGGAGACCAAAATAAGAACACTAATGTGATCAAGAAGGTCAATAATTAATCAAAGAATGAGGGTGATGAAAGAATGAATACTAATACTATTAGATAACATAATAATATAAGGTATGCTAACTCTTTCGATGGATATTATTATTTATGTAACCAATTTGGACATTCAATAAGGCATTATAGAAGGCCTTCCAAGAATTAATATGTATGGAAATATGAGGAGAGTCATCAGTCATGAGGTAAGGGTCATGGTATGTTTCCATGAAAAGGTATAATGTGTTTCAATTGTCAAAAGGTTGGTCATATTTCAAAATACTATAAGCATGGATTCTCAATCCAAAACAAGAAAGTTGAGACTCCTAAAATGCAAAATAGAAGACAAAAGAGTGAGTGGAAACCAAAAGTAGCTAAGGTGAATAATGATCAGTATAAAAATTTAAAAGGATTATTTTCCATGGTGGAGTATAGTCTAGATGCAAAGGAATGTCAATAATTCTCTTTATCAGCTCAGATTGTGGATTAAGGAGTCAAG
Source organism: Torreya grandis (assembly GCA_037957365.1). NCBI lineage: Eukaryota > Viridiplantae > Streptophyta > Pinopsida > Cupressales > Taxaceae > Torreya > Torreya grandis. Next base: position 3,400,645 of record JARHVA010001219.1, on the reverse strand, counting down.
ATAAATAGACCAAGTCAAAATATTGTTCAAACAGAGATTAAAGAGGTTAAGCCAAAAAGACTATTCATGCCTGAGAGGATCATGAAGGAAGTCTAGTCTAGTAAGGACATAGAGATCTGGGAATATCCTAAGTTTGTGTTGTTTTAGTAATCAAGAGAGAAGAGGTGACTCCATTAGACTTCATGGAGGCACTCAAATAGTGAGTAGAAGCATGAAGGGTGTTTGGTCTTAAGGGGAGTTTTGTGTTCTTTATGACTTTCAAATTCAAGGTTTAGTCAATAATATGCTACAAGTGTGATCATAAGATATAGGTCAAAAAGAGTTTTTATGATGAATTGATCAAACCAAGTCATAGTCTTGATAATGTCTAAAAATTTCATGGTGGTAAGGGTAGCCAATCATGCTCTAAGAGTAGGTTTGTGAGCTTGATCTATGTTGAGTTATTGTATCAAAGAGAGATAATAAGTTTGTTTGGATAGAAAGGGTGTGTTGTTTCAGGTTAAATGATCATATAGTTTCTAATAAGATGACCATTTGTCATTAATTTAAAAGGGGAAAAAAGTTCTAGTTTGGGAGATTGTTGAGGTATGTTCCTATTATTAGTTTTAAGGCATGTTTATTATCATTGATGTCAAAGTTAAGATATATATCATTAATGTCAAGGTCAGAACTAAGGCCATGTGTGGTGAAATGGTATGTCACAAAGAAGTCTTATGACAAGAGAAAATTTGAAGGAAAACTTTTGTCTCTTTGTTAAGAGAAAATTTGAAGGAAACCTGGTACTTATTCTAAGGTTGATGACATGTTAAGTCCAAGTTAAAGGTACAAGGGAAGCATATTATTGAGCACTAGTTTTGAGGAGCATACAAAGTAAGCATACATGGTTTAATAGTCTTTGAGTTTTATATGAGGTCTTGGAACAATGTTGTGATGTGATAAGCTCATAAAAATATTAAGAGTATCCTTGTCTTAAAATAATCACGATTGAATAATTTTATCTGGTGACATCATTGAGAACTAGCTTGTTTGAGTCTAAAACTTGAGTACTAGGTGTTTTGAGAAGCCTAACCTAGCCCTGAGAGAAGGTATATGATGAAGCACAATAAATCCTAATGAATTATGTCAATAAAATAATGAGTGTATAAAAATATGTAAACATATTCAATAGGTAATGAATCCTTTAGATGAGTCCCAAGGTCAAGTTTGATTTTTACTCCTTGCATGAAGAGACCTAATGAGAGACACATGCTTGGTATCATGATGAGGTAAGTCATCTAAATCTTGTGAGATGATGGGTGGTAGTGTGTGAGAAATGTATGAGTTCATTTAACATGAGAATGATATTTTAAGAATAACATAAGAGGTTTCAAGGTGTGATCAAGGTTTAAATATGACTTGCAATTTAAGACCTAATGAGCAAAGAGACCTAGTGTGGCCTAATGAGGGGTCAACTTCATTTACCAAGGTGAAAAATATCTTGATATAATTTATAGAGGTATGAGAGGTTGTGTTAAGTTTTTTGACCAAGTTTGAGGTCATGGCATGAAGGAGAATGCATGAAAATTGGTGTTAAGGTCTTCTATGTGCATATAATGGGGTGTTATAGACCCAAAAAGGATTTTATTATGCTCATTAGCATGTGAAACCTTTGCATGAGATCATAATAATTTCATAAAATTTGGGGAAGTGTCTTATCTTGAATTTCCTAGCATTATTTTTGGTGTTGAGGGGCAATCCTTTATGAACAATTGCTAAGAAGGCAAACCTATCAAAACCCTCCTAAATCCCTCATAATGACCCAATAGGAAAGATATTGTTGGTTATGGCTCAAAATGATTTGGTTGATCTAGTTTTATGTTTGGATAATGTAAAGGGATCTTATAGGTTTATACAAGTGGTTTTGGTCTATTAAAAGAATGAGTGAAAGCTATAAGAAACCCCTTGTTTCTTGAATTTTTGATGTTAAAGGCAAGGTTGACTAGGTCAAAGCATGTAAATGGTTGGAGGATGATGTGTGATAATTTTAATTTGTGTCCATGTAAATTTATTATTAGGTTTTATACCTTAAATAGGATAAACTAGACATGGAAGTTGGCCTATCGCTAAAAGGGCCTAATGAGCAAGACAATAAGAAAACCAAGCAGAAGTGAGAATTAGATTAGGGATTAGTTGTAAAGGATTTGGGATGGATCCAAATGCATGGGGTTATTTTTCAATAAATATAACTCATATACCCCTTTATTATAAGTTTTTATGATGCACACAAAAAGAAGCAAAATGTTGTTCTCAAAGTGATCTGTCTAACACATTAAAGTTTGTGTACGGTGAAGGCATGAGATTGGCCTGTAAGACTAATATTGATATTTAAACTTGTAATATATTTATTCCAAGATGTTTTAAGGATTATTAATGATCATTAAAACCCATTTAAGGTTCATAAAAGTGTTTACATAGGTGTTCTAAATCTTGATCTTCATGGCTATGTTTTTGGAGCTACAGGAAGTTTTTTGTGTATGAGTGAGAATGATTATCTTGAGTCTTTTTGCATAGATTTGATGAAACAAATGCAAATGAAAAGTTATTCTTGAGGTCTCATATGTTCATTTTAATTAATTTTTATGCATGATAAACTCCAATATAGGTGTAAAAAGTCAAAATCTTTTGACTGGGTTCTTAAGGCTTGTGTGCAGTTCTAAGTGAGCATATGAGGTTGATCATTTTGAGGTATTTTCACCTATTTGGTGAATTATAATTAAAATTATGTTTAAAATGAGTTTTTGGAGTTTATATCCATGTTATTTTATGTTTGGGTTATGTGTCAAAGCTGAGTGTATGCATCAGTTTTGTAAAACAAACTTTCTTGTAGTGAAAAGGCCTAATTATGAGTATACCTATTTATGTAATTCAAGGAGTGAAATGAGTTAAATGGTGTTGGGGACATAATATGAGATTATTATGGGTATAATTAAAGTGTTTATTAATTGTTTCATCTATTTATTTAGGCTCAAGGTGTTCCAAAGAGGCCTAAGTGAAACATGTTCTTATAGAATGCCTAATTGCATTAGGTCTCTATTAGGCCTAATGGTGATTTTATCCCTCAAAGGTAATGACCAACCTATGTAGTGGGTGTTTCACTTGTGAAATGTGTTTTTTGAACTATTCTAGGGGTTATCCAAGTATTAATAGGTTCTTATCTGACCAAGATGGGTGAGAGCAAGAGTCAAGTATAAAGAGAAGGTCTAATAGGCCTAATTTGACTACTTATAATATTGAGGATATGAGAAAATTATATAGAGTTTTGGAAACTAGGTAAATGGATTGAATATAATTATATAGGTGTGATGATTATGGCATGAATATCTAACTATGTTTTTATAGGTGATGAGCAAGGTCATATAACCTAATTCTGCCAAAGAAAGGGCTAGTTGAGCAAAAAGGTATAATAGGTTGTTTGAGACATAGAAGAGAGCAAGAAGAACAAAAGAAGGTGTTAATATTTAGTTGATTAAGAAATAAGAGTCCAAAGGTGATTAGAGGTTCAATGTAGTTGAGTTTTTTTTGAGTTAACTAGGGGTTAGACCCTCCTTTAAATTTGGTAGTTGCTATTTTTTTTTGAATCCGACTCCTTCCAGATATAGAAAAAGGGCTTAATGAGAGCTGACCTCCCTAGGCACTAACCATAAATTTTTCTATAGGTGAGGAAATATATAATCCTTGAGGTAAAATTTACCCACATTTTCTCTCATCATTTTATGCTCCTCAATCATTTTAAGGGCCACAACATTAGTTTACCATATTTCTTGCTTATGTGCTTAGAAAACATTGTTCTAGCCTTCCAATAAAAACTATACTTTGACATTATTCATCAAGGGCTTATATTTATTTAGGATAAGAAAAGGGAAAGCCTAAACATGTCTCAAGATCACCTCTATTGAAATTAGTAAGGAGAAATAATTAGGAGATGCCCCTGATAATCTTATGAAAGGAACGGAGGGAGACCTTTCCCCCCACCATATTTCTTGCCAAGAGATAGAAGCCCATTTGGGTTGAAGACAAGAAAGGAAAAAGGAAAAACCAAGAGCCTTGCTTAGGTAAGAAAAATTATAATAAATAGAGTAGAATCCCAAATGATGCCCTATGAATTGGTAACCCTAGCTTTGAAATCTGGAAGCTAAAGACTACTGAAGCCAAGAAATAAGAAGCCATTAAAGTATTGAAGGAGCACCTTGAAGGGTTTAGGCAAAAACTAAAAGAATTCTATGAGAACCTATAGATCTTGGGGAATCAATTGGTTTCCTTCATAGAGGAATGGAACACTATGAAGTTAGAATCTGACAAATTGAAGGAAACCTAGAGCAACACCAAGATGACTGAAGGAGGTAGTACAAGGCTTGAGGTAACTCTAGGCAACAACACAAAAGAAATCATAAGGATCACCCTGTCAAAAGTGACTTACCCCCTAAGAATTAAAATCAAGGATAAAAATAGAAAAAAAAACCTTGAGAAGGTCAAGGGGAGGATGGAACATGATGGAAATATGGTAGAAGGCCCCAATGTTTGAACAAGGTGCAATATCAACAACACTAGGCAGAAGGATCACAAAGACATGAAGGATCCTTCTATCTAAGATATAGGTAGGATCCATTGAGTCCTCAAAATAAATTTACTGGAACTATATTTTTTAGTCCTACTAGGTTCTTTTTGTCTTAGTGTCTTAGCAAGAAACTGACATAAGTTTTTGTAGGTTGTTTGGCTCATTTGGCCTATCTCTCTATGGTCTCATTTAATGTGTCTTGTGTACTTGTTTAACTCTATGGTTTCAAGATCTTTGTAAAACCTAAATTTCACCTTATCAAATAAAAAAATTAATTCATGAATACCTTCCTAACTTTACTTGGGGAAATGCAATAATTAGAAGCATTGTTATGTTGGTTTTAGCTCTTATTTATTGTAAATAATTTTTTAATATTCATGCAAAGTTTTGAGAGGAAATTTGGCGATGAATAAATTATGAATCTTATAGATACAAATCCTATTGATGTTTCCTCTCTTTTATCAATCATTTTTGCCTCCCATATACATCATACTCTAATGGAAAAATTACTAATAAAGGACTTTGGGCCACTCTAAACAAAGTCTAAATCTTCAATAATGGTAAGAGTTTTAAGTTGGTGGATAAAAGCTTATAGGAATCAATCATAATTTAATTTAAAATTAAAAAAATGTGGAAAATTCAAACTATAAGAAAAGCTAATGAAGATGTAGGATGTGATGAATTACTTTCAATAAGTTTAGGACATAATTCAATTTAAAAAAAAGGTCTCCATTGCTTTAAATTAGATTTGAGAATTTGGATATCAATTACTTATAGGAAAGTATAATATACAAAAAGCATATGAACAACATTTTAAAGTAGACAGGTCATCAATAAATTGCATACCAATTGGGTGATTCAAGCTTATGACATGGAATTAAGCTCCAACATATAAACCCTCTCCTTTAGATATGTAGTATCTGCCATAGGGTTTGTTCATTCTTATTAGTTAATCCTAGGAAAATGTAGTTATATTACATTTTTTAGATCTCATGCATAAAATAATTTAATTGGTATCCTTTTTAATATTGTTAAATTTTACATGGTATAGTCTATAGATCAGGAATCTGAGAGGGAATTAGTCAATTTTTAGTGAAATAATCCAAAACAACTTCAAGACATAACTACTCAAGCCCAATCCCTAGGGTGAGCTAGTATAATCAAACATGAAATGCAAATTGAAAGGATAAAATAATATTTTTACCTCAGTTGAAGACATGCTTAAACATCATTCTAAAATGGTTTGATTTTAACTTGTAAATGTAGGAGTCCTCATTGATGTTTCATTCCCTATGTGGCTAACACCTCTCCTTGTCTACACTTGGTCTTAGCTTTGGCTTGGCATGAAAGAAGAACATTGATGTAGTTTCTTAGAAGAAATCCTACAGAGCAAGTTTACATTAGAAAGTTTGAATAAATTAGAGGTAAGAGGGTTATATTTATAGGTTCTCTAAATTGATATGGACCATTCATATCATTCTAATATGGAGGGTTGAGGATCAATCCTCAAATCCTGATTACACCTTTAGAGTGTGTAAGATATGCCATTTAAGGCCTTTTAGAGTATGGAAGACAAATTGGAAATGAAGGCATTTGTGCTCTTGAGTGTGTAAGAGGGATTTAAGAGATGTAATACTGTGTGTAAGTGTCCATGCCATAATCCATCTTAACCACACTTCACTCCATTCCATTGACTTGCCCCTATGACATCACCTATATGATGCCATAATTCAATTTTGTATTTTAGGAAAATAGGTTATTCTAAGTCGATGGAATTTTATATTAGAGGAAGATTAGGATAATTAGTCAAGGTAATTAATTTGTAATTAGAATAAAGATAAAGTTTGCAATGTTTTTTTGTTAATCAAGCATTCCCTTAATTAGCCTATGAAGACACTTGCAAAGGGTTGATTAGAACAAGGATGAATTAGATAAGAAAAATGATGCAAGATGATCCATTGCCATAAGAAGGGATGTATCACTATAATTTTGGGTTACTTTGATAGTTATGCAGGTAAATTAGGTTCAATTAGAGATTTTTGATTAAACTTGCATGTGATTTTGGAAATTCATTTTGAACATTATTTAAATATAAAAGTAGTTAAAATTAAGTGTCTACATTTTGACCATGTTTGAGAAGGTATTTGAAGACACTAAGAACAATAACATCTTTTTAAAAATTGAAAAATTTGTCAAGGAGAAATTTGATAACACTTGAAGAATGATGTCTTCAATCTTCTCTTTATGGAATAATGAGTCAGTAAACTTTGATTGATTCCCCAAAGGGTGCTTTGGCTAGCCCTGGATGCCCCCTCGAGGGGAAGGTTGGGGAAGAAGCTAAAATAGATGGGCCCTTGAAAAATATAGGAAGAATCCTAGAATGAAAAAATATTAATGTGCCCTAGTAGGGTAGATTTGTTCATGGATACAAAGAGCTACCTTAGTAGGGTGAATTAGATCATTGATCGGTCTCAATGGTTTTCCCTAGTATGATAAATTTTTCACTTTGAGAAATGATGACTAGTCACTTGATGAAATGGTTGGGGGATAGTACACAAGGAGAGTTCACACTACAACATCACCAATTAGACTTCCCATATATATATTTTTGATATAGCACTGTATAATATGCACCATGATAGAAAACACCATGATAACTGATCTACAACATCAGTTATAAACAATGCACCAATGATATAAACCATTATAACAATGCTATTAAGGGCTAATAGATGGACTCAAGTAAAACTACATGATCAAAAGACCCAAGATGATAACCCTAATGGTATAATGGATTGAGTTAAGACAAAAAAAGGGAAACACATAAACAATGCAAAGAAATAAGCAAACACAAATTGAAATAAAATTAACAAAAAAAATCTAGTTGCCCAGAGAAATGCACTAAAAACAAGCAAAGATAAGCATGATGAATCACCAAACAAACATACCATAAAATAAGAAAGAAGCAAATCAATTTTTCTTGTGTGAATGTAAGGCATTACTCTTGGGTATTTGGTCAATGTACATGATAAGACATGCACCTGGGTGGATGAGTTGATTCCAAATTCTCCATTGGAAGTATATCCCTAAAGACTTTAGGCCAAACATAGCTCTCCTAGGGATATGGGATAGAATAAAAGTGATGATAAGGAAGAGATTTAAATATCGAGGAAATAGTAAGGGTGAAATCAAAAAAAAATGAGAGTATTTTCAAGGTAAATTGATAACAATTAATGGTCAAGGAAATTAAGATTATTAATGAAACTAGATGAAGTGACCTGAGATGCCCCATGCATCCAAGCACTGCTTACATAGTTTGTGTGGACCTCAAAGTGATGTAGTTTTCCCAAAAAATGGGAGGGAATAATATTGGGAAATAGATAAAGGAAAATAGAAATGGTCATGGTTGGATAAGAGGTTTCTACTTGGTAAATGCAGTAAATTACACCATCCAAAACCAAGGTAAATCTATTGATGAATATGATGACAAATCAATCATAAAATTTATGACTTAATATCTCTTATAGATATTTTAAACCTTTTGATTTTTAGGTTATTTTTAGAATTTTCAAAATGTTAGGGTTTTTGGTATCTCAACTCAATAAAGTATTATGAGATGTGGAATGTGTAAATATTGAAAAATGGTGAGATTATGTCTTAGGTTGCTCATAAAATAATAAGAGTGTATAAAGGGGGTGACTAAACTGATTTTAGAAATTGAGCACTACCTACATAGTCCAGATAGACCTAAGGTCAATGTAGTTCAACCCTAGTCAAAACTACTATGAATCAACAACAAGGTTGGAAACATGAATGCCATATGAATGACATGTGATACATGATTCAATCAAGAGATAAAAGATATATTTTCTAATATCATCATTTAGGTGAATCATGCATAAGATACTTTAAGATACTACTCATCTTAGATGTGCCGATGGTGACCAAATATGAATAATCTGTTGGAGTCTTTCTTCTAAAATCTGGCATCTAGAATCATCTGCTATACTGAGAAACTATAATCAAGATGAAATAATGGTAGTAATATTAGGAAATAAGATCAAGGTGGAATAATTAAATGTGAAATGGAATGGAATGAAAATGGTTTCAAGTCTTTCCCCCAAATAGGGGTCTTCATAGACAATGTTCTAGTAAATCAAGTGTAAAACTGATTGAGATGCATAATTTTCATGGGATCATCTAGCTTTTCTCCATCTAGTGTGGCTAATATGTATGGTCTAGATCCATAATTTATTGTGATGATGAATGGTCCCAATGGATTAGCCTAAAACTTACCCTTATTTTCATGGGTGGCATTGGTATTCTTTTGATTTTACTTTAGAACTAGGCCTCCAAGCTCAAAGTCTTTATGTTTGATGCACTTGTTATAGCTAAAACGCAACCTATTTTTATAAGGTTTAATATTATTCAAAGAAAATACTCTCTTTTCATCAATTAGGTCTAACTCCTATAGCTAATAAACTCTATATTCTTAATCATCAATGACATTCTTTAGTGAAATACGTAACAAGGGTAACTTGATCTCAATAGGGAGAATAACTTCCATACCATAAACAAAGGAATATGGAGTGGCTCCTATAAGGGTGTAGGTATTGGTGTGGTATACCCAGAGGGAAATTAATAGTTATAGATGCTAATTAGGACTAAAAGCATTAATGCTCTTTTTCAAAATTTGGATTAGTATTTTATTAGATGTTTTTTGCTAGCCATTGATTTAGAAAAAATAGGCGGAGGAAAAGTGTTGGTTGATTTGGTATTTGGAACAAAGGGCTTTGATGTCCTTATTCTTGAAGGATCCATCATTATTAGAAATGAGATAAGAGGGAATGCCAAAGCAACAAATGAGATAGTTGACGATGAACTTGGATATCTGCTTATCTATTACATAAGTGAGAGGAATGGATTCAACCCACTTAGTAAAGTATTCAGTGGTAGTAAGGATATTTTTATGGCCATATGATGAAGTCAGATTGATGTTCCCTATGAGATCAAGTCCCCATGTGGAAAATGGAGATGGTGTAATGAGCCACTAAAGTGGTAGATCTGGTGTATGACTGAAATTATCATGTTTTTGACAAGCGATAAACTGTTTTACATATGCACATGAATCAAATTCCATAGTGGGCTAGTAATACCTTATATGCAGGAGATTCTTGGTAAGGATTATGACATTGATGTGGGCCCCACAAATCACTTTGTGTACTTATTTAAGTTCTAATATGGAATCTGTCAAAGCTAAACAATGCAGTAGAGTTCCATCATATCCTCTAAGATAGAGGGTATCAACAAAAATGGTATAACAATATGTGGAATAGATGAAGGCATTTTGTTTTTTATGAGAAATGTTGGTTGGAATAATGTTGTCATGGAGGTAGGCATATATGTCAAAGTACCAAGGTAAGATGGGACCAAAAATTTCACATGCCATTTTAAACTCTGAATGTTCATGAACTAAATGTAAAAGATTTTAATAAGAAATTGGTAATCAATAATGTGATCTGTAATTGCTATTAGAGAACCAATTATTTCCATTGCATTGGTATTTTTGTTAATGACTCTTAGAATCTATTCAAATTGAATGTGATCAAAGTTTTGTTTTAGATTATCCACCATTTTATTATATGGAATAAGTTTTTCATCCTTGGTTTGGTACTATTCTATCACTTGGTTGATAATCAATTAATAATCCCATGAACATGTAAATGTTTGATGTTCTATTGTATCTCTAAATGAAGCCCTTTAAAAAGTGCTTTGTATTCTACAATATTATTTGTATAAGTGAAACCAATATGAATGCCTTGGGAATGAGATCCCCCTATGACATAATGAAGAGAACATTATATCCTAATCCATGAGAATTATATGATCCATCAAAATAAAGGGTTTAATGTTCAGGCACATAACAATTGTCATTTAGAGTCAAGATCAACTCATCAAGAAATTTAAAAGAAGTGGCTTGGTGTCTGTCAAGGGTGCTTTATCAATTTAATCTACAAGTGCCTACACCTTGATGGAATTTTTATGAACACAATCAATTTACAATTTTCTCAATAACATGATCCACTTAGCCATATTACTTGTCAAAGCTAACTTGGAAATTAGACATTTGATTGGGTCTAATGTAGTGATGGCAATGGTCTTATTGTCTAGCATATAATGTCATAATTGTTTTTATACAAATACCATGGCCAAACAAAATTTCTCAACTAAACTATAGTTGTGTTCATATGCAACCAATGTGTGGTTCAGATAGTATATTGATCATTCTTTCTCCTAATCATTTTACTATGCTAGGAGTGCCCTTAAGGCATAGTCAGTTGTTGAGATTAATGAGATAGAGACACTTTCTAGGTATTATTTTAGTTATTTAAATAACTATTGATAATCTACATTACATGAGAAGGTGATGCCTTTATTTAGAATATGAGTGAAGGGATGGCATCTATCTACCAACTGAGAAATAAATCATCTAATATACTAATTTTTTTTGTATAGTCTATGGAGCTATTTGATATTAGAAGGTGGAGGCATTTATGTAATGGCCTTAAACTTTGTTGGATTGAATTTAATGCCTTGATAGGAGATAATGAAACCTAAAAATTTACCTAAAGTGATGCCGAAGACATTATTTTTAGGTTAAGCTTGATCTTATATTCATAAAGCCTTTCCAAAATTCTTTGTAATACATATGGATGTCCTAGTCTGGTCTTTGATTTTCCTAATATTTCATCCACATAATCTGTTGAGCATAGTCATTAACATTTGGTTGCCATTGATGTCAAAGAGAGCATATGGTACTAATGCATTAATGATAAAGTGATCATGTTGATGGTTTAGAGAGATATGGCACATTTATAGGTCTATAAGGATAAAGAAGAAGTTATAAGGCATCCATAAATGCTTTGGTGAAGTTCTAGTGTGTCACTTGATCATTTGGAAAGAGAAACATGCATCTTTTAGCTTAATAAAATCTAAACCGTCACTGTAAGTCATGTAGATATGAATGAACTAGAAACTTTGTGCATTTATTTTAGGTATTCAAAAAGTCAACTAAGTTCAAAGGTTTTTATGGAGATATTATTTATAGGTCCAAGAAGGTACCCTAAAAAATTGGACTCTTGAAGTGTTTTCTAGCTCAAGTTATAAACCTTCAAAGTTGCTCTTGCAGACTGTGATGGGATAGAGAATGTCAAGTTTAACTTCATTGAAGTCCAAGGTCACTAGTCAGCAGATATAATGATGATCATTTATCATATAAATATTGATCCAATGGTGCATGTGAATTTAAATTATCAAAGGTTCTTATGGTTAAATGTGCTTATAACAAGTGTCTCTATCTCATTAATATGACATAAGATCAATGGTTCACAGGTGTTCATACATATAGCGATTGGTGGTGTGGATCAAGTCAAAGAGTCAAATGTGTAGAAGGCATGTGGAGCTACCAAGTGGCATAATCACAAGAGATCTGATCTAAGATCAATGGTGAGAATTTTAAGATGAATACCAAGCTACTTTAAGGAGATCGACAGTTCATATTTGTCCACAGTTTTTAGGGAACATGAGATGAGGTTAAGGTACTCAATGTTTAGTGTCTAAATAGTGACCGTTGGAATTCAAATATTCAAATTAATGAGGGAAAACTAGTTCTTAGTTTTTGAGCTATATATTTTGATCTAGGATGAATTTATTGATGTAGTATAAATAAAAGTTATAAAGGACTTTAAGGCACATCTAGATAATCTAGTTAGAAGGCTTGAATATTTATATAGTCAAATTTATGGAGCTTCAAAGTTAACTATTTCTTTATTCATGGTGCTAGTGTGTACAAAATATTGTTCAAGCAATTTATGCTTTAGTATAAGAGTGTTTTGGTAGGAGTAATCACTTGAAGATGTCTTAGAGGTCATATAGAGTAGACCCATGTATTTGAAAGTTATCTTATGTTCTTTATTTGATCGAACAGACCTATAAGGGATGCTAAGGCCTAATTGAAAGTCATAGTTACTTAAGTGTGACCCATAGATGCTATGTATGAACCATGATAATGTATTTGAGCTATGTCTTAGTATGATATATGTCTTAAGGGTTAAGGTAAGTATTATAGCTAACTAATAAGTTGATATTCATGAAGACTTTATAAATAGTGGAGACCAAGGGAATGGTTTCGAGACTTGGATTTGGATGTGTTGAGAGAGAAAAGAGATCAGAGGGAGTGTGCTTTGTAGAAGGAATAATGTATAGAGTAGATTGAGGATGAGTGAAGAAGCCTAGAGTGATCCAAAAGGGGTGTTTGGATGCATTAATTGTATGAGCAAGTTTGAGGGTATACAATGAGTTAAAAGAGAGAGTAGAGTTAAGCAAGTGTGGAATTGAGTGAAGGAGAGAACCTTTGGAAGAGAAGGCATATGTCAGTGAGGACTATCAAAGTGTGATAAATATTAGACATGTTTATTTGATCAAGTTGATATAGATGAACACATAGGTCATTATACCTAATAAGCCTAGAAGAGGCTGATTGAATGAGTAAGCCCAAGAGGTTGTTTGAGAGAGATAGAAGGGTGAAGAAGAGTGCAAGCAAGATAAACCCATCATTAGGTGTAAATACATCATATAAAAGGTAGATATTAGATTAAGGTAGCTGAGTGGGTATTAGTTACCTAGGGGGTTAGTTCATCCTTATGGGATGGGTGTATCACTAAATTAAGGGATGGTATTCCTTGATCAATTGGTATTAGTCTAAATTTGGATCTTGTCATTATAATATTGTAGTCCATCTTGTATGTTTTAGTGGGTTTTATTCCCCAAGAGGGTTTCCCATATAGATCTTGTGTTATGTGTGTGATCTTGATAATCTTTCTTGTTCATTTATATAAATGATGTGTATAATTCATGAATGCTAATGTTATTTGGTTAAGGGTTTTAAAAGATTGGAATTGAATTTTGGATTATCCAATATCACTAATTCACACCCCCCCAATGATTGTACCTCTAACATAGTCTTCAATAATGTCATGCATCATGTCATGAAAAATGATAGTCATGGCATGTTAGTATGTAAAATTAACATTCTTGAGGTTGAATGACATCACTTGATAGTAAAACATTCCATAAGGAGTGGTGAATGTTATTTTATGTTAGTTTTTTGGTGTAATATTAATCTAGTTATATCCTAAGAAACTATCCATGAGAGATAACATCTCATACCTACTTATGAAATATATAATCATATTAATATTTGGAAAAGGAAAATCATCCTTTGGGCATGATTTATTTATATCTCTAAAGTAAATACATAGTTTGATTCCTTATGGATTCTTATTGACTAGGACCATATTGGATATCCACTCTGAATAACTAATAAGGCAAATGCATCTTGCTTCTAATAATTTCTCCAATTATTTCTTGACAAGAATGGCTATGTGAGGATGTAATTTTATTAACTTATGTTTAATTAGCTTAGCATCATGATGTAAAATAAGGTGATGTACAACCAAGGTGGGTTCTAAGCCTAACATATCTAAATAACACCATGCAAATATATCAACAAACTCTCGAAGGAGGACAATAAGGATGTCGTGTTTATCTTCAATGAGAAATGCTCAAAGCTTGATCCATTTGAGATCATCAAGTATTTCAATATTAAATTTAGTGGTGTGCTCCATGATTATTATGGAACCATATTCTAAAATAATTGGCAAAGTGGTACAATGGTCTTCATAGTCATCTGGTGGGTCAATTGGCTTGTCGAGTTCTCCCAAGCAAGAAGAGTCTGAATCCCCAATATTTGGTAAGGTCATTTGGAAAAGGCATGTATACATTATTAAACTAATTGATCAAATGTTTTTTGTTATTTTAAACTAATTTTGGAATCGCATGAGGTTATAGAACTAGAAGAGGCCTAGGCTTCTTTTAAGAGAGGGTGAACTTCCCCATCCAATGACATTTTCAATAGGTTTTCATCACGAGACTTGTATTTATCTTTATTTTCACCCTGGTATAAAAGTGCCTCAAAGATATTTTCACTTTGGGACCTCAATGTTTGATTTTCTCTTTGTTTTTCTTTGTGACAAAGGATGTTCACCTACTCTCCTAAATAGATATCAGGGTCCAGTGTAATGACAAATTCTTATTTATGATCACCAAGTGGCATATTATCTCTAAGGACCATTAATTCATATATTGCCTCTTCATTCTAAAAATAATCTAATGGTATGTAATATTCTTATTGATCCCAGTTGGTTAGTTGATGATGATGAAGGAAAAGAGGGGGAAAATATGGAATAGTGGAAATGGTACAAATGGAATTTGTGTCAAATAAATTGCTATAGTTAACTCATCATAGATGCTATAGTAAGTCTTTAATTCACTGTTATCATCATCTATGCTAGTTGATAAATAAGAAACACTCTTCCAGATAATTTTTATCTAATGCCTCAAGTTCCTATGTGTTTGGTAATTGATACCAGCTTAATGACTCCTTATTGCTTTGCCCACAAGCCTTTAACCTTATAGGCTTGTTTATCCATTATATAATCTGGAATAATATATTTTTTATTTTGGTAATATGTGGAAAAATCATCATTAAATAACCATGAGTAATCATTAGTTATGATCTCTTATTGCTCCTAAGAAGTTGTCTTGAAAAAACCAATGGTCATGTCTAAGGAGAATTGTTCTTACACCATTCCATTTTGTAAATTTAATTTTGAGGCTACCATATGCTTTTGGCATCTTAGGTAATTTGGATATATGAAATACATTGCCAATTTTATATTCCCCAAGGCTATTGTCTTGAATAATGAAGTTATTGTCTATTTCTGTAGGTAGGATAGCTGAAGTGGAAGCTAATGTGCTTAGATCCACATAATTAGATTCTGGTGGTTGATCAACTATCTCTTTTCCTTTTTTGGGAATAGGTTCTATGCCAAAGTGATAGTTATAGCTATAATATTCTTCTTCTATATGTTTTCAAAATTGATATGGCTATAGGTCATCAACAACGATAATTTCTAGTCCATAATGAGGAAATTTGATGCACTAAGGAAGGGTGGAAGGCATAACATGGACTTTGTGGATCCATGGCTGCCCAAAGAGTAAATTATTTGATAATTCTAGATCAAGGACATGGCATAAAGTATCCTAGGTTAGAGGCCCAATGATGACAAATAAGCAAATGGTTCTCTAAGATTCTCTTTCATCATTATCATGAGCCTTAATGGTAATGGTTATGGATATAGATCAGTTGATGTGTAGCCCAAATGCTTGACTAGCTTTAATGTTACAATATTTAGCCCTGGACCATTATCTATGAGGACTCTTTTGACCTTATGCCTTGATATTTTCTCTTATATGCAAAGTAAATTTTTATGCAAAGGTTTAAGGGATGAAATGTCCATTTGATCAAAAGTGAGTTATTGGTGAGAAGCTAAATAAATCACAAGTGTTTGAAATTTTTTAGGATTAAAGACACTTGGAACTTTGGATTGACTTAAAATCTCACTCAATATGTTTTTGTGGATATTTGATGTTTAAAAAATATCTAAGATATAAATTTGCAACCGAGCCTTTTGTAACTGTTCAACAACATCATAAGGTTTATCATGCATAGGATTAATTGGCTTGGTATTTTAAGATGAAGGACCTTGAATGCCATTCTTGGAGGAAGGAGCTAAAAGGCCTTGAATGGTAACCTTTGAGTGTTAAGTTTTTATTGCATAACCTTGAGTCAATGATAGGTTAACTTAATTAGAATTAGGGGAATAATGGCTTGAAATGGTAGATCTTGGTTGTTGATTGGTAGTTGGGCCATTACAAATCAAAGGAGGATTACCATAATATGGAGGTGGAGGTCCTAGAATGGATGATGAAGGCCTTTAAGTATTATTAGGATTTGGTTTAGGATTGATCTTTATGGTGGAAATATGTCTTCTCATGATGTGACCTACAATATTTTAGTCATAAGGGACATTTTAGTGATTGAGTTGGTTAGACTGGGAATCTTGACCTTGATTCCAATTTTGCTATTGTTGTTGTCTTTGACACTGATTTGGATGAGGTTTGTTCTAATTATTGGCATTATGTTATGGAAAAGGGTTATGATAGACACTCAATTCTTGATTAGACATTTTAGTAACATTACCTAATTCTATCTCTTCAATTTCAATTAAATCTTGAATAATATGGCACAACTATACACATCTATGAATATAATGTATTTTTACCTGATGATAGTCATAAAAGTCATTCTCATTGTACCAAAGTGGCTTAGGTTAGTTTTCAAGAAAATTTATTGGTACTAATTAAATGATCATGTTGGCAATAATTAACTTTTATAAGACCATTTCAATGGGCTCACTGAGATTGCTAAAAAATATGTTAGTATAATGGCCTCTTCTTAGAGGTGGCCTTTATAAATAAATTAGGTGGGTTTGGTTGAATAAGCAGTGGTTGTACTATTTTTACATGATGTGATTTGGTCACCCCATCCCCTAAAACATTTCTATTTATACTAAATGGCTTTGGATTTTTAGATTTACTAGCTTGTGCTTGTGTGGAAGCTTGCAATGAAGCCTTACTCTGATTCTATTTATGAGAATAAAGATTAATAACCTTTGTCAATAAGAGATTATTCAATTTGTATCCCCTTGGTGATAAATTATTCAAATGTATTGAAACAAACAAGTTTGAGGTTGTGAGCATTGCCAAATTAAAGATTTATAGTAAACATAATGGCCAATTATCTATCAAGGAGATTGTGTGGAATTTGACTACATAAAGAATGCCACCATTGCAAGTCATTTCCAAATCCTTCTCCCCCTCTTTATTTAGTTTTCCATAAGTATACCAAGGTAAACTCATGTTATAAATTTAAGGAGAAGTGTTATATAATATTTTTTAACAAATCATCAAAGTCTTGTATATAATTAATGGGTAAACCAAATAACCATGCTAGAGCATGTTTTTTCAAGCTATGGGGGAACAAACATAGTAGGTATATTGGGATATACACCACTTATTGACAATCAACAAAGAACTATTTCAATTGTTCCTTAGGGTCACATTAGCTTCTATATTCTTAAAATTTAGGCATATCAAAGTGATGTGGAAAATGTATTTGAAGATAACTCATGTCAAAAGGATATGTGCATATATCATACAATTTAAACTTCTTGCTTTGATTTCCTGTATGAATGGTAGAAACTGAATCTTTGACCTTTTGTATATATTGAAAGGTAGGGATAGAATAAGAGGAAGTGGGTATATTTTATTAGTTACTTGTAGGTACAATACCTTGACCTAGATAGAGAGGTGGTACATAATATTAAGGACTTATAATGTGACTATTTCTACCAAGAATATTCACTTTTTGGGCAGAGTTATATTGCTGATAAGGAATTTGTTGCTAGTTAAATTACACTTAATATTGAGTATTGTGTTGATTTGGAGAGATATGTGGCCTTAATGGAGGAATGCTTTGTTTAGTATGCAATAAAAATTAATGATATTGAAGGGAACTTGTTGTTGATTCCTAAGAATTTGATGCAAAGGAGGAACTTGTTAGTTAATTAGTGCATGTTGTTGGTTTGAAGAGGCCCCTTTTTGAATATGAATGAAATTGGTATATTTATAGAAACATGTTATTGGTTAGACAAAAATGGTTGAGGATTAATTGGTACTTGTAGAGGTATAAGGTTGGTCTCCACTTGTTGAGATAGGGGATTAATCACCACTTATTTAAATGGGATATTGGCAATGTGTTGTTGCAGCTTAAATGGGTTTATAATTTTTTGTTTCAAGGAATTGGAAGGAGGAGGTTGTGGAGATGATGGATCAATGTTTTGTTAAACATTAAATGGTACTTGATGTGGGTTATAACTAGGTACATGAGATCTATCCACCACATTTTGGGTAGAGTCTACAAGGAGACTCAAATCTAAATTAGTTACTAAGTTGGTTTTAATTAAGGGTGTGTTAATCACTTCCACAACTAAGGTGTTGGTAAAAAATGAACTTGGACTATAAATGGGATAATTAGATAAGTCTAATGGTTGTTCCATTGGAGGATTGATCTCTACCAAATATGTATTTTGAATATCCAATGTAACAAAGGAGCTTGTGAGACTAGACAAAACTTATTTAACTTATTGGATTTTGTTTTCAAGAAATTGGCTTTGAGAAGATTGAACAATAAATTTCCCTTCCCTTTGTTTGACACAACAATATATTGAGTATAACTTGACATAAAAGTTTGTTCTTATCAAACGAAATCTTGGTTATCTATTAATGTAAGAGGTATTTATTTGGATACTCTAAACATGTATCACAAATCCTCCATGGGAAAACCAAGGGGAAAATTTGAACCCATCTCAAATATCCTAACAAGATGTTCATCTTAATTGTCAAATAATTGGTGATCAAATTGGTCTTGTCTATAGTCATTGTTAGGTGGTGGATTGACAAGATGTGTTGGATTAGGTTGATGTTTAGTGTCAAAAGGCATATATGATAGGTATGATTAGTATTGATCTTGGTCTACATTAGGTGATACAATTGGAGGATATGGATTATGTTGCTCAATTTCAACATTGGATAATGCATAAGCAAGGTATTATTGGGTTTATTTATCTTACATATATGGATCATAACCATAGGGATTTTACACCACATATTCATCAAATTAAGAGTTGTAAATATCCCCACTATGTGTATATCTAGGCATACATAGATTGATAGCATTATTCTTGAAAAGGTCTTGAATTCCTAAGGACTATGTCTTGACTAGGTATGCGACTTCCCTTGTAATAACACTTGGAAATTGGATTATCAATGCAAATGGCTCAAAGGTGTTTATCAAAGGGTAAATTGACAAGTTTGGGCATAATTGATTTAAGCATAAAAACTCAATGTTTATACTTAGGAAATGTTTGTGAAAAGGTCTTAGATTTTGGACACTTGGTTTTACCAATAATAGAGAGGAAATTTGGCCTATTTGAGATACTTTAATTTTTTTAGAAATTTAAAGGTAGAGATAAAAAATGGTCTTGGTTGATAATGGAAAATAAATCTTAGAACTAAACTGCAAACTTTGGACTTTTCAAAGCAAATAGAAATTGGTAATTTAGACTTGGAATGATCTTGCAAAGAAGATTGGCTTAGAATTGACACTTAAATTGAAATAAAATGGATGACATAATGCCATACAATTGATAATAAGTTTGGAATTGGTTAACACTTTGAAAATAAAGTTGGCTTAGTTTTAAATGACAAATGGGATTCGAAGGACAAGGATTTTGGTTTGATTTTGACAACCTAATGATGTGGTTTTGAACAAGAAAGGAAGGTGTTTAAGGCCAATTTGTAACATATCACTTTGGTTTGACATAAAATTTGGGTAGAGTAATGCCTCATCATGTGTGTATTAAATGGTTTAGGTTTTGATTAGTTTGATTTTGGTCTTAAGTATAAACTTGGTTTTGACACAACAATAAAGGAATAATACATAAACATCACAATGAGATTTAGTAACAGTCAAGGGTTTACATCACATCTATTGAGCCTTATGAAACACTTGTCTTGAGTGAGGATTAAAAGTTTAAATGTTTATTAAATAAATTATTATGATTATTGGTAGGGTTTTTACACCCCCCTTATCTCTCAAGGTTTGTATGATTAATGTGATTTAGGGGCTGTTTCCTTTGAATCCCCATGTCAATGCATGATTCATGACAAAAGATGAATCTACATAGAAATATAAGATTGGGACATTCATGATATGGTATTATCCCTTCATATCCACTTCACTCATAAGGGTCTCAGTGAAGTGTTAACATATTTAGGGTTTGCACACTATTTTACAATGGGGTGTTTAGATGATCCCTATATACCTTGCGGTACATGGGAAAAAATATGATGATGAAAAAGTTCAATATCATTACCAAGATTAATCATTTTGAGGGTACCAAACATTAGTCTTGAATATTTTAAAGAACTCCCTAAGGTTACTTTCCTCACATGACTTTGTGTGAGCAAACTAGGACTTCATGATGGCACACTCTGTAATTTATATACTCCATTAAATAAGTGGGGTTTGGTATGATGCTGAGATGTCACTTCCTAGATAAATGCACCCCTAAAGACTTGTGGGAAGATGATTAAATCAACCCCACTAAGCCAAATGAAAAATAGGCTGAAGGTAAATAAGAACTTTTGTGTTTCTAAAAGACCCAAAATGGGAAAGCATACACATAAAAAGAACTTCACAAGATAATTAATTAAACAAGCAAAGTTGAATAAAGTAAAGAAATTTGAAATTGAACAAGTTTTATTAAACCCAAATTGAAATGTAAATTAATTTTAGATGCCCAACTTGAAATGTGAGATACAATTGAAGTGTTTTTGTCTCAAAACACCACTCTTTAGCTAAGGTACTACAATCACAAAATGATTAAAAGTTTAAGAAAGTGGTTTTGAGGCAAAAATATCTTGAAAATAGATCTATTTAAGTCTTAATTTTCTTTTACATAGTGATTTTGTTGATCAATAAGAATGTTTCATTGATTTAAGCAATTTCACTGATTCTAGAAACTTACGAATAGAACACAAAAAAATTAGAGAATTAAAAAACATGAATTATTCGATATACAAGATGATTTCAATATTTAAATGATGATTTCACTAATTAAATTTTAAAGATTGTTGCTTTGTAGGGCATTTTCACTGTTTCAAAGATGATTTTGCTGATTTAATTGTAATTTTGTCATTTACACCTATATAAAGAAATTGTTAAAAAATCCACAAAATTTAAATTCACCATTTTCATGCGATTTCACCATTTTAATTACAATATCACCATTTTCACTTTGATTTAACTGATAGACTATGTAAATTTTCCATTTGGGCTTATAACATAAAATCTGTTAGAATGTGATTTTGCCATTGTCAAATATAAGTTCACCAAAAAGGAGGGTAATTTCACCATTTATACATGCAAACAATAGACAAAGAATATGAAGCCTATAAATTGGTCAATTATAAGTCTAAATTTATTGAACATGGGGATGAATTTGTGAAAATGTATGGTGATTTCATCGTTTGCACTTGAATGTGTTTTAAACAAAATTTTGGAGGAAAAATAGGAGAATTAGCTTGCTAAAAGGCCAATTATGATAATTAGAAGAATTCTAGTGGTCAAAAAAATGTTGTGCTATGTATATAATTCTTTAAGAGGTCCCATTGGGCATGCCATTATGTATATCAAAAATCCATGAGGGAGTTAGTCAATTATTAGTGAAATAATCCAAAATAACTTGAATACATAACTACTCAAGCCCAATCCTTAGGGTGAGTTGGGATAATCAAACATGAAATGCAAATTAAAAGGATAAAATAACACTTCTATATCCTTTGAAGATATAATTGAATATCAGTCTAAAATGGTCTGAGCTTGACTTGTAGATGTAGGACTACTCATTGATGTTTGATTCCTTACATGGGAGCACCTCTCATTGTCTACACTTGGTCTTGGCTTTGGCTTGGAATGAGAGAAGAATGTTTATGAATCTTCTTAGAATCAATCCTATAAAGTAAGTTTAAATTAGGAAGCTTGATGAAATTAGAGGTATGAAGGTTCTATTTATAGGTTCCCTAAATTGATATGGACTAGTCATCTCATCCTAAGATGGAGGGTTGAGGATCAATCCTCAAATCCATGATTACACCTTTGGAGTGTGTAAGATATGTCATTTAATACCTTTAGGATCATGGAATAAAAATGGGAAGAAAGTGAAATCATTTTTCCTCTTAAGTGTGTAAGAGGGGTGTAAGAGATGTAAGTGTGTGTGTAAGTGTCCGTGCCATAATCCATACTGCCCACACTCCACTCCATTCCATTGACTTTCCCCTATGACATCATCTATGTGAGGGCATAATTAAATTTTGTATTTTATAAAAATAGGTTATTTAAAATCTATGGAATTTAATATTAGAGGAATATTAGGATAATTAATCAAGGTGATTAATTATCAATTAGAAAAAAGGTAAACTTTACAGTGTTTCTTTGTTAATCAAACATTCACTTAATTAACCTATGAAGACACTTACAAAGGGTTGATTATAATAAGAATGAATCAAATAAGATAAATGATGAAAAATGATCCATTTCCCCAAGTAGGGATGTATCTCTATGATTTTGGGTTAATTTGGTAGTTGTGTAGGTAAATTAGGTCCAATTAGAGATTTTTGGTTAAACTTGCATGTGATTGCAGAAAGTCATTCTAAATGCAATTTAGACATGAAACTAGTTAAAATGAAATGTCTACATTGTCAAGATTAATTATAAATTTGATTATGCATTCTTATATAGTCTTAAATAATTTTTCATTTTTGCAATCAAGCACACGATTGTAAGAAACAAATATTTTTGAACTCATTAAGAAAGAAGAATTATAAGTTTATTCAAAGCTGACATTGTGCAAACATAAGTTGAGATAAGGCAATAAGTGTATTGGAAATATAATTCATCAAGGAATGATCATGAAACCACAAACAAAATTTATGTAAGATTGTATTTTGAATAATAGAAAGCTTAAGTTTGAAGGAGAGGAAATGATGATAGTAGTTCAATTAGATGATATTTCACAAAATGAAGAATAATTTGTATTTGAATTCATGAATATAATGGGTTTGATTTAGGGATTAAAAAACTAAAATATCTTGATTTTTCAAAATCCATAGGTGAAAAATCATTTAGTTTTAAGGAGAACAATAATTTGATCTCTACTATACTCAAATAATTATGTAATTTTATTTTCTAACAATAATTCAAAATTTATGGCATATAATTAATAACAAAATTATTGGATATGGTGGAAGAATCTTATAGATTGTAGTAAATACTAAAATATGTTAACTTAAGAGATATTTATCTTGTTTATAAAGAATCCCCTTTTCTAGTTTTGGATTAGTTTCTCATTATACACATTTACATCAAAAAAAAAATAAAATTGTGATAACACAAATATCCCAAACTATATTTATGAAAAGAAGACTATTATCAAACGATATGTGTTCCCAATAAAACTATCTACAAGTGCTATTGTGGAAACTTCATGAATATTTCTTAGATTAAAAATGCCCAAGGCATTTCATAAAAGTTCATACTTTCTTCAACTTCAATTAAATGCTTAAAAAATGTATCTATGTCATATTATTTTATTGTTTAATGACATATACTTAAATTTGATATTCCAAGAATGATTCAACAACATAGATTTATCATTTACTTATGTGTTGATCCAATGTTATATGCTATTAAAATCAGCTTATACAAGGCTAAAAATTTAATGTTTTCCACAACTATGGTTTCAATCTACATGTTATGTTCAATATGCATTTGCACATGCCTGCAATAATTATAAACTAGATTTCACAGTATTTTTATACTATTAC
The DNA here is from genome assembly GCA_037957365.1 of Torreya grandis. Taxonomy (NCBI): domain Eukaryota; kingdom Viridiplantae; phylum Streptophyta; class Pinopsida; order Cupressales; family Taxaceae; genus Torreya; species Torreya grandis. The sequence continues at coordinate 3,376,581 of JARHVA010001219.1, read as the reverse complement.
CAATTGTTGATCTTTCCAATTTATCTGCTATGATTACTATGAACATGTGACCCTTCTAATTCATAGGATAATTATCTAGGAAAGATGTATGATGACTATTTAGGTTGTATATGATTTAAGCCTACTTCTATATATTGTTATGAATAAGTACTACACTTAAACTAGTTGAATATATCATTCTTGTGTTTGATTTTGTGCATGAATTAGTGAAGTGGTTGCATAAAATGAAAATAAGAAAGTAAATAACTCAAATACACATGAATGACACAAGAATTCACCTTTGAGAAACCTTATGTGGGAAAAGTATAGAAGAGGTGTTATCTCCTCATCTTTGCTATCTTATTACAAGATTTATAAGCCAAGTTCTCAATTTGAGCCTTGAAATGCACTGTGATCCTTTTTTAGCACTTTTATAGTGTGCATGGTCCATTATTATGGGATTTCTCCAACACTTATATAATGCACATGGTCCAAAATTGTGGGATTTATCCAACACTTATATAGTTCTCTAAAAACTCTATGAATTACTTACTTATTTACAATGTTTTACTATTGCACTTAATTATGCGATCATCTTCTACCTCTACATTTAAAATAACTCTCCAATGAATCTTCAATGCCTTTATTTAACCCCCAAGGGGGTGTATTTATGATTAAAAGTTAAAATACAATTCATATAAATGATTCTAAAATACCTCTACATGAAATTATGAAAGAATAAATAATTTAACTTCCCTTTGGATGCTCAATTGTGTTATTTTGTGTTTTATGGGGCACATTTGGTTGTAGTATAACTTGTTTGTTTTCCATGTTCTTTGTAGAGTAGGTTTTTATCTAGCCAAACCTATTATATGGGTTCACATGTAGCCAAAATCACTAAGCATGGCTGAATTTTATGATTCAAAGAATTTTTTGGGGGTAACAACATAGAACATATTTACTTATCAACTTGTTACCTCTTCATCTACCATTTCTGACATCCCTACTAGTCTATTTCTACTTCCTTAAAGTGAATGAAACATGTCATAGAAAACTTATTTATTCACATGAAATAAAAAATTAATTTGATAAACTCGATAAAATAATTTAGGATATTTCTTAACATTCAAACTGGATCACACCTCTTTAATAGAGGGGATTTTAAATGAAAATATGAGGAGTTATTTGCTACCTTTTAAAATGGGATATATTTTATTTCTTACATTCTCATGAAGTGAAATGGATTGATCTCTTTGGATTTTGTTGTTCCAACTTTTTACCTTATAATTAGACAAATTATTTTGTTTAGGGCATCTTTTCCAAATGAACATCTTGAACTATTTGGGTTCTTGGCATTTTTCTATTTCACTCTTTGGTGTCTAGTCTTGTTGTAGCACTATATGGTGTCTAGACCTTCTCTTGTATGCTTAGTAGTGGTTTTATTATCTTATTATCTTATCCCTTTAAAACATACATATTTTAAGGTTAGTGTAGTACTCTCTCTTTAGATATAATTATACACCATCTACTTTGTTGTTCACATGCTTGAAATCACATCCCCTACTTGGATTCAAAGTTTACATCAAACAAAAATAAGTTAAAATGTTTGGAACTATCTTCAATGAAGGTGATGTTAATGTTACAATTTACACCCATGAAATCAAGAAATTTTGTGTAGTGATACTCATATTGAGTGCTCTCTAACCTCACCAAATATCATGAAATTTATATTTTACCAACAAATAACTCCTTGGTTTAGGATCATACATATAGAGAAATCAATGTGATTATTACAAATAATCTCAAACAAAATTTAGATTTGGAAAACATGTTGCAACCATGTCTCATGTGTATACAACAACTAAAAATGTATGCTACAATCTTGCCACATTGTTTATAACTTGATATGCACTTATCAAAATCATCAATTTTCAAAGGCATGCTACATTCACATTGAAATAATCTTCCATATCATTATGTTTCCCAAATGCATATTATTACTCTATGATATTGAAATTAGACACATACATCCATGTGAAAATTTTGTGATGCCTAAAATGCATGTATAATAACTATGATGATGAAATCAAACATATGTACCCATGTTACAATCATTTTGATGGCATATGCATATGTTACTAACACTATTATGAGAAATAAACATGCTTAAATTGATGTAGTTCCAAATATACTTTGTATTTTTATGATGTAAACTAGCTTATGATCACCTTTGTGATTATTTACCTTCAATGTTATGATACTTCCCATTTCACTATAAATTTTTACACTAATTATTTCTTGGAGTACTTGTTTCACTCAGAGTGCCTCTATTCTACCTTAATTTATATGTTCATGTTATAATCAATGGTGAGAATAGACACAACTTGCATATCAATATCAGGATATGTATAGCTAAAAATGGTACAAATTCTTAATGCCATTATCTATCCTTTCTTATACTTCCAAAGTGGTTCTAATGGTTTATCCAAAAAAATTATTGATGAGTGTAATGCCTCTTTTATTTATAATTAAAGTGAAGTTAGTTATCTACTTGCTTCTATAAAAAAATGGAACCATAAAATAATTTAGAGGTGCTTCTTGAGTACTAGTCAATGTGAATGTTTATCAAACATGTGAATGAAAATAAGTTTCTTTGAAAATGAGAATCCTAAAATGAATTCTTACCCCTCCTTAATTATAATTGAAACACCTTTATGGGATGATCCTCCTCAATATATTTTTATTAGGAAAGCTTTGATGTTTTTCTTACCACTCTTTGACTTGTATGTTCTTAGACTACTTCGTTCTTGATTTTAGATGTTTATTCTTTATTGGATTACCCTTTATGGTTATTTAGGTCAATCCAAAGATAAAGTTTCAAAAATTTTGAATCACAATGCCAAATCATGTTGTAATTATTATTAATTCTTGCCCATAATCTTGTACAACATCTTCTTATTATTATATTGCTCTTTATAATGACTTGAAGAGTGGTCTTCATAACTAACTTTCCTTTTGCTTCATACAGCTTATTATTCTCTTTAGGTTAGTGAGTGGTGTGAGAATCTTGATTTATTTTTGAAGTACCCAAAATTATTGGTGATAGATTGGTTCTTCCAACACATTTTGAAAAAATATTTAATCATTCATAAAAATGAGCATGGATAAACCTTCCAACATTTATGTTCTACATGGACCTTCTTTCTGTAGTAGAAATAATGAAATATTTGTCTCTTTTAGACCTTATTGATTTGTCATTATGCCTTCTTTGTAATAATTTGATAGAGTGGTGGTGCATTACCTTTCCCCTTGGGTTTTTTCTTCTTTTCTTTATAAATTATTTCAATAATTTTTACACATTTTCCTTCATTGGAAGGTTGTCCTCTCTTCAGATCTACCTTGTATTATTTCTTATAGTAATGGGATGGTGACATCCTTCTTATTACTTCATAGAGTTGTTTCCTTCTCTTTGGAGTTATTAATTGGGCCCTTTGAGGTGGTGCAATGCTATATTAATTTACATTAACAAGTTGTACTTTGTTTGAAGATTCCATTTATTCATGATATTAAAAAAAAAACAAATCACATTTGTTGTATTTAACACCCCCTTTTCTCTAAGGAAAAATGGGAACCCACTCTTTTTTTAAGATTTTGGACTTGATTGTTGAGCCTCTCCTCTATATTATTGTGCAAATTAAAAGAATGATTGATTAATAATATTCATACTTTAAGTAATGGACATGGTATTCATATATTATTTTATGAACTAACTTCACTAATTCATTTTAGGAGTTTTAAATATACATATTTTTGGGACTTAGGTAATTCAAAGGAGTTTAATTTTAGGATTTACTTATCAGACCTTTTGTTTGGGCATTCTATTTGAGTATTTTATCTGATAGGTTTGGTTTTTGGGTTCTATGTTTTGGTATTTTGTCCCATAAATTTTTGGGGTTTGCATTTTTGGCACTTATTTTCATTCAAAATTTGGTCTTTGGAACTTTTGTTCCACATAAATTTAGCCCTTAGAGAAGTTGCATCAGACATTTTGTCTGAAATAATTTATTTGAAAGAATTCATTCTTATTAGAGTTTTTATCACAAACATTTTGTTTGATGAAAATAGCTTTTCAAAATTGGATTCATGGATATTTTGTCTAATGAAAATAGGTCTTTGGAATTTTTATTGCAGATATTTTGTATGAGTTATGGGATTTGGGCTATGAACATTTTTTCCTATAGAAACAAGTGTTTAGGGTTATTGTTATGGGTCTTTTATAAAGATCATTTCCCAATATAAACCTGAATACCCTATTCCCTATGACAATACTAACACTTGCTATACTTAGCCAAATAAATTTGAAATATTTCCAAATAGTATATGCAAAAGACCCTAGCCAAGTTAAAGTAACAAAATTTGAATTATACAAGAAATATAAAAGAAGTGAATGTTGGGAATTTATATCACATGAATTACTATTCAATGCAAAATCCTAAATATATGATATGCAACCATTGAAGTCTTCATTACCTTCAAATCAAACTTACACTCAAATTCTATTTCTATCATGAGCCTTCTATTATCTTAAGTGATGAAGAGCCCTAAATACTACTTACAAAGAGACTATGAGTGAAACAATGATAAATCAAGGTCAAAATAGATCATTCAGAGCACATAACACATCCAAGCAAACTATTAACATCACTAAACTTATATCTAGCAATGGCATCTTTATCTAGGGCATTTCAAGGAATAAATACACAATCCCCCTATTCAATCAATGATTCTATAGAGTTCATAGATATAACATTTGATGCTACTATATTTGAGAATAGGCACACTAAATATTCAAAGTTATGGGATGAAGTGGATTATGTGGATGCATTTTTATTGGAAGATGAGATGGCACTTGCTGATCAACAATTCATCAAAGAATTATTGGCTTTCAAATGACAAAGGTTACATTTTTTTGGATGCCATGCATCGACCTCTTACATGATTTGTTATTCTTGAGTAAGATAACCCAAGATGCATTCCTTCATCATTATAGGAATAAAAAAATAATCGCATGAATTTTAGGAGCTGACTTCCAAAAATACCTATCTTTAAGCATACCTGATGCCTACTTTGATAAACATAAATTTCTATAGTTGAGTGCAAAAAGATAAATTGAGAAGGCACTCTATTCATGGTTACTCCTAGACCATATTATCACTTAGAAGGGGAAGAAGCCAAAGGGGACTATCTCTATAAATAAATTTAGAATGGGGATACACATCGGTATGGATATTCTGAACAGACTCTATGGTATTCCAAACATTCATTTTATTAATTTAGATAGGGTACCATTGTTACACATGATGTTGACCCATGATGCTAATTTTTCCCTAGGAGAGATAATCAACCTTCATATCAGAGAACAAATAATTCACAAGGATAAGCACCCTACACCTATAGGCCATTTATATATGATGTCCTATTTACTAGACATAGTCATGGGAACCTATTACAAAGTCTTCAAAAAATTATGGAGTCCAGCCATGAACTACATCAAAAATAGAATTTGTGACTACTACCAATTTATGCATATATATGCCTACACCAAGAACATGGTCAAGATAGTTGATGATGTATATCCATAGGTTTGGCAAGCCATTCATGATACACCCTTGACCATAAATGGAATTTTTTTTATAAATATGTCGAAAGGAAGGGGAGATTATTTATTATATCTAAATTTTACTATTATAATGATTTGGGGGAATAGAGTTTTTCCCTTGTGCCTCCCAAGATATTTGCTAGACAAGCTAGTTGAGTAAGAGATCACCTTTCAATTGTGGTGGAGTATTGAAGAGTATTTGTCTAAAGCAAAGAAGAGTTCATTTTTTGGCTATCATGTAGTCATAGGTAGAATGGTGTATACCGTGAGGAAATTTTTTGGAGAAGTGGGAGGCAAAAAAAGGAGCTATCATTTCCCCAAGATTCCACATAGAGACTGGGATCCACATGGTCTTATTCAGAAGCATCTACATGGGATTAATATCCCTTATAGTTATGATACCTATTCATATGATTTTCTATTTCTAAATGCAAAGGATGATGAAGACATTTTGGAGAGGGTAAGGGTTGCTATATTGAAGGAAGATCATTTGAGAATGATCTAAGAAGACCCCTCAATTACTTTAAGAGAATTAGATGGAAAGAAGGCTCTTTACAAGGGATAGGAGCATTCAAAATTTTGGATAAGGTAATTCGAGGAGAAATCCAAAGATCAGGTGGGTTCCTCATCTCAAGAAATTACTTTGAAATTAAAGTTTAAGACTATGAAGAAAGAGCTTGGGTACCTAAACCCAGAACTAGAAATGGAGCACAGGTAAGGAACCCCATCATTTTAGATTCTGATGAGGAGGAAAAAACATAAGAAGAGTTAGATGTAGGAATGATTCAAGTGACTAACACTATGCCCCAGGCTTAGATTGTTACATCTATTGGGATAGAAACATAAGAGGTAGCTACATCAACCCAACAAAGCTCCCCCACACAGTTGAAGACCCCTCTCATATACATAAGATAGCTAAGGATCCTTGAAGGGAGTCTCATAGTTTAGTCATCTCAAGGCTTACCTACTATACCACAACACTCAGAATAGGAAGAGGGAAAGACTATTGTAATAGAGGATGTTAGGGATGATGAATATTTTAAAAAAGATTTAGAGATAGAAATAACTAAGGCCATGAGCCTTCAAATAGAGCCTACAACACAAAGTTACCTAGGTACTCAAACTTTCATGAGTGTTCCTTTATCTTATGTTTTGATGTTTGTCCATGTTCATATTTCTTATATATTGAGGACACCTAAGGTGGAAATGCCTATTTCCACCTCGAGTGATCCCTTCTCCCAAAACACATTCACTCAATTACCCTTTCCCACCCTAGAGGTTGAGAAAGATGTTACCTCCACTACCATTGATCCATAGTCCACTTCCATCTCATCCATCATGCCTACCTCATCTATACTTTTTGACACTTCCATCATTAGAACCATGAAGAAGAAAAAGATGTCTAGAAAGGTATAGACTACCATGGCCACTCCATAATTCTATATCTAGTCCACTCAGATTTCCCTTCCCATTACATCTACCACCTCCATAGAAGAGACTATGATGGCAATTTCTAGAAGGGGAAGGAAGTCCAAGCCTCAATTGATCATAGTCCATCCACTCCCTTATTTTGGAGGAGTGGACTAGTCTAAGATTAATTTACCTTCCCTACTCGATGTCATTATCAAATCCCAAAAGAAATAGATAGTTTTTGGAGAGACCAAGGAAGAGGTTGTTGTCACAACCTCAGATGAATCATATTTGGATATTCCTCCATGGGTTGTAGACTTAAAAAACAAAGCCTCCCAAATTCTTAGCTTCAAGATCACTGAACTCCCTTCCATCTCCACTCTATTTAACCCATCATCTAGAAGCATATAGAGAGTGAATAAGAGGAAGTTGGAGGATGCTAAAGGTAGGGAGATAATTCTTGATGAAAGGCATGAAGTATTCTCCCCCACCAAGAGGTAAAATAGGTAGCTGGGATAGTCTCCCTATGTCAAGAATCTTACAAACCTAGTCCAAGCACATAAGGATGTTATATTAGCCATCCATGAAGGAACAAAGAAGGATCAACAAGAGTTATAATCCTAAAAATAACACTTGAATGAGTAGGCAAAGACCATGCATATCCCCATCGATAAAAAAATAAATGCTCAAGAAGAAGCTTTTAGATGTTACCATTCCTTGGAGGCATTGGAGTTTATGAGGGCCAAATTGGCCCCTCATGTCAATAATACTAACCAATTGTATAATTATTTGAGATATGAAAATGCTAAATTGAAGATGCTAGTTGCATACACATGCAAAAAAAAATACAGTCATCTGGACCTATTGATAATACTAGAGGCATCCAATGCCTTGAACTTGGTTGTCATAAGGTAGGAAGAGGTATAGGAATGGTTATAATTAGTTGGGTCTTTAATCCCTAAATATAAAGCACATGAGGCCTAAATTATCTATATTTTGAATGATTTAAAGTTATCAAGAGTAAAATATGCCATAGGCAAATTGATCAATAAGATCAATGTTGATAAAATCATTCAGGAAGTGGTGGATAAATTTAAACAAAGTTTACAGGGATTAACATGAAGAAGATAGAATTCAAGTTAAGTGATGCTCAAAATAAAGTTAATGAGGTAGAAATGTTCACGAATAATTTATAGGTGACCAATGATGAACATGCAAGACTCCTCGGCTAAGCCAATATAATTCACCTACCACCTTTTTTTAACTTGAGAATCATACAACAATAGTTTGATGTAGTAGAAAAGTGATATTAGGAGAATGAAGCAAAGAAGAATTAGTTTCAAGCTGCCACTTCTAGTACCACATCAATATCTATAGTTCTAGTTTCCATCACCCCAGCTACTACACCAAGCAAAGTACATACAACTATTCAAACTATGTAGGCTCAGTGAGGCTAAGATTTTATGTATGTGCAATTTTTTAAATTTCATATACATTTATGGTTTCATTTTAGTTCAATATTTTATCATAAATTTGCCTTTGTCTTTTGTACACATGCACATGTTGCATGTTTTTGAAAAAATCAACTTATTTAATGGATAATTATAAGTTTACTCTTATATGGTTTTGACTACAGCTAGAACATATGTTCTAACTGTCAAATGTGAATGACTTTGCATGACTTGAGGGATGAGGCACCCCCCTCCCCAAGTCTATTTAAATAATTATAATTTTCCCTAAGGATTTGAGAAATTTTCTAATATACAAGAGCAACATCAATTTTGATTGTCAGTGAATGTGTTTATGTATTCCCTCTCTAGTTTTTGTGTAATTAGGCTTATCTTCTTTTGGTTGTATAATTCAATAATCCTTAGTGTGCTTTGTAAAAGTTGTGAATGGGTTCTTAATTATCTTTATTGATGTACTAATCCTAGATGTGGAATAACTATTGAAAGATTGGTAAATTATGTTGATTAGGACAATTAAGTTGATTGATTCATAATTATTAACCTATATGAGTGCTTTCTTTGATATAGCTTTCTATGTGTGTGAAAAAGTTGCCTAAGATACCTCATTATCCTGAGCCATAATCTATTGATTAAGGGTGTGAAATAGCTACTTTAAATGGGGAAACCTTTGACTAAGGTCTATGAGTTTCCTACATTGATATTTTCTTATACGTCCCAGCCATGTCTGATTATGTGTGTACGATTGCTTCTAGTAATAGGCACAGGTTATGAAAGCATTTTTACATTTAAAAACCAACTAGAGAGGTGTTTCTTGTAACCACATAATATTCTTTTCTACCTTACCCTTCCCTCCTTTTTAAGTTTGTTTTGAGACCTACCCACTTTAGATTAACAACTTGGCCATCCATCTAACTCACATAATAATTCACCACTTTTTAAGAGACCACATGTTCATTCAAAAAACCTTATCAATAACTTGATGCCTTGCTAATTATTTCATAAATAGGTTGTCTAAACCACATACCTATAACTCATGCCCTGGAGTGGAGTTTACCTCCATTAAGATCCTAAAATGTTAGAGGTTACCTCATTGAATGTGGTGTGCATAAAAAACTCATCAATAGTTTTAATAGAACTAGAAGGAGGGATAAATATCTAATAATAGTAGTATCCTTCACATAGAGTTACACTGGAATCACCCAGGAGAGTGACCAGATCTAATTCCCAGGCTAGTTTTCTAATCTTACCCATATCAAATCATAGGATATATAGAACTATACCAACATCCCTAGTTCATAACAATCTAACTCCTCTAATCGGGAACCTTTTACCCACATATATTCCTTTAGCTATTAATCAACTAATATCTCAACCACCTTGGTTAGTTGGATCTACTATTATAGTCCCAGGAGATGTACATGATTTACCTAGGAATCCTAAGAAGTCTCTACAACCCTTTTCTCCTTTGGAAGGAAGGACAGTAGAGGAATATATCAAATATTTACATCAACCTTGAGATTAAAGAATGTTGTCAATGAAGATATACCATGTAGATTATTCCATTTTACATTAATGGATGCTGCTTATGATTGGTATTTAAATCTAATGGATAACTCCATCACTTCTTAAGATGAGTGTCAATGTACTTTTCTTGTATAATTTGGATAGGTTAACAATATTGGTTTGGTATATTATCACTTCACCAACATGAAAATAAATCCTAATGAACCTAATTATGCTTTTAGTACAAGGTTTCAAAAAATGTATAACTGGTTAACCCTAGTGTATAAACCAAAAGCTACATTAGCATTGGAAATGTATAAAAAAACTTTGGACCCAATAACTACTATGTTTCTATGAAGAGAAACCATGGTCAATAATTTGGCACTAGCATATGAATAGGTCAATAATATAAACAAGTAGCTCAATCCTCAGATGCATAGTGCACCCCATGTTAACAATGGCTTCCTAGCGTTGAACCCGATACCACATGTAAAATAGAACATTCCAACATTAAATCAAAACTAGCTCTACAAATTACCTCCATTGACACATAAAACACGTTCAAACTTTAAATTCATGAATACTCATGCATTAAGCAATGGTTACCAATAAAATCAACAACTAGTTTCACTTCTCACTACTATTTTAAAAGGTACCGATTGTATAAAGGTAGAACTTGATTCTATTCAAAATATGGTTCAAAAGCTAAGAAAAAACTTCATAAATATGTAGAGGAGGATGGGTAATGCTAATTGCCCAAATAGTTATAAAAAAAAAAAGATTTTAGAGGTACAACCAACTATGTAATAGGCCTACAAACTATATGGAGCAGCCCGACAAGATCCCATAGATCAATATGGTAGAAACAACTCTTCCCAATTGGTATAGAATTCATAATACTTCCAAGCATTATGAGCTCAACTACATTGAATTTTATGCAATATTAAAAATCTTTAAAAGAGAGGTGGATAGACAAGACAAGATATATAATTTTCCTAAATATCATTTGGATCCTAGCTCTTCTAGCACTGCCATGTTCTTTGAAACTCACTAGATTCCCTTTCCAATTGAAGATGATAATGAGACAAATGACAACATAGATGAATTTCATGCTTTCCAGTAATTCCAAAAAGGTGGATACAATATGAGGATTAAGCATCCACTCATAATATCAACTCCTCTAAATACTATGACAATTCCATCTAATGTAAAATCTAAAAATAATCCATTGCCTCCAAGAGAGAGTGATCAACCGTAGAACAAAGAGGAACCTAACAAGGGAGGATATAAAATTATTGAAAACATGAAGAAAATCAAAGAAAATATAAATCTTCATGAGTTAGCTTAGATTACCAAACAAAAGGAGCTATTTTATAAGTATACGACTGGGAAGACACCTATGGAGAGAGAGAAAGCATCTATGAACAAATCAAAATCATCTAACACCAATGTTATCTACAAGAAAAAGCCAAAACTTCTACCATTTTTGTTGACTATCAGGGCATTTGATAAGAATATTCATAATTGTTTAGTTGATTTTGGAACATCTACAACTATCATGGTTACTTCCATATGTTAAAATCTTAGTTTGATGCCAAACCCTTCAAAGAGGATAGTTTCACTATTGGACAAGATAGCAGTGCCTATAGTTGGTGAATTGAGGAATGTGTATATTTAATTATCATATGAGACACAATTCTAGATGACTATCAACATCCTTGTGGTGGACATACCTGAAGGCTATAGATTATTGCTGATTATAGATTGGTCTAAACACTCAACAAATATATTTTTATAGAATTTCTCATTTATGGATGCCATGGAGAGGAGTTTCAAATCAAATCAGAATTGATAGAGAGCCAATAATGAAGTATCCCATCATAAAATACAATGTCAAGAATAAAGAGGTAATGTATGAGTCTCCTAGCCTTGGTGTTTACACTTTTACTACTCAAAATTGAGTACAGAAGCCAAAACCTTAAGGTTCCACATAGATATAGACTTTACACTTTGATGGCACTAGATCCAAGCACAAATCAAGTGTGAGAATTAAGCTGATTGATCTAAAAGGTAAAAAGTTCTTGGCAGGATACAAATTAAAATTTCCATGCACAAACAATAGAGTTGAGTTTGAAGCTTTAATTCTAGGATTACAATTTACACTTAAGAACAATGTAAAGTAAGTATTAGTATTTGGTGACTCAAAGTTGGTAGTTAACAAAGTCAAAAATAAATACCAATTCAATCTTTCTTATTTAAGAAGATACAAGCATAGAGCATGGGACCCAATTGAAATATTTGAAGCTTTCAACATAATATCCCTTCCCAAAGAGCAAAATCAAGGGGACAATTTGTTATCTTCTACCACTACTGATCTGGAGGCTCTCCATGAATCTAAGGTAAAGAGGTTTTCCATTGAATTAGTGCCTTGTCCCTCTATTCTTGATAACATCAAAAATTTCCAAGTCTTTGATGATGACTAGTAAATTATTTAGTTTCTAAAAAATTTAGGGGAATTTTAGTCCCAAGTAATTGATGACAAGGATATTAATCACTTTGTCAAGAGGAATTAGACATGGGAGGCATTCTCTAACTCAAATAAAATCATATCCTAATTGGGTTGGTTTATTTTGGAAGGCCCTTTGATGTAGACCCTCAAGCTTAGCAACTTAGATAGCCCAAGGTCAATGAATCAGATTTCAAAATGGAAAATCTAGGAGATGGCCATAGCCTACACTATGCTAATATTGGTCTCAACTGCACCTTAGAAGAGAGACATCAAATGAAGGATTTAATCATCTGCTATAAAGACATCACTGCTTGGACATATAAAGAATTGAAATTATATGACCCACAGGTCATTAATCATATGATTCCCTTGAATCCAAATCATAATCCATTTACACAGAGGTAAAGACTAGTCAATCTTATTATGGAGCCTCTCATCTAGAGAGAAGTGGAAAAGTTGTTAAGCACAAAAGTCATCTTTCTAGTAAGACATTTTATGTAGGTGGCTAATTTGGTCCTAGTAAGAAAGAAGAACACTGAGATCAAACTATGTGTGGATTTTAGGAACTTGAATAGGGCTTTTGAAAAGGATAATTATCCCCTCCTATCTTTAGATGAGATGATATAGATAGTATATGGTTCTAAAATGATGTCCTTCTTGGATGGATTCTTAGGATATAATTAGGCACTAGTGCAATCTAAATACACAATTAATACTACATTTACAATAAAATGGGGAACTTATGCATATAAGAGGATGCCATTTGGCTTGATAAATATAGGGGCTACTTTCCAGTGCATCATGGATCACACATTCAAAGGACTAATAGGAAAATGCATAATCATCTACATGGATGATCTTAAGGTGTTTTCAAATAATAGGAAGGATCACATAAGTCACTTACAATCCATATTTAAGAGATGCAAAAGGTTTGGTATTTTACTAAACTCAAAGAAGAGCGTATTTGGAGTAAATAAAGGAAAGTTTTTGGGGCACATCATCATCAAGGATGGGATCACCATTGATCCAAATAGAATTCAAAGAATTTCAAAGATTACACCACCAAAAAAAAATAAGGATCTCAAATCATTCTTCACAGAACATTAGCTTTGTTAGGAAGTTCATCTCAGTATTTATAAAAATTATTAGAACTCTAAATGCCATGCTAAAATAGGATGATAAAATTGAATGGATAACTGAAGCTCAAAATTCCTTCCAGGACATTAAAGATGCAATATCATAGGCTCCAATACTAATAAATACAAAATTTAATAAATATTAATACCTATATTCCTTTACTTTAGAACATACAATTAATGTTGTCATAATGTAGAAGAAGAATGAAATTGAGCATCCAATTGCATTCATGAGTACAAATCTGAAAGATGTACAACTCAAATACTCTATGATTGACAAATATATTTTCACCCTAGTTAAAGGAGTAAATAAATTTCAACATTATATTTTGAGGAATAAAATCATTGCCATCATGCCTGATCCCACCGTCAAGCTCACTCTGTTACAAAATGAGCTAGGGGAACATCGAGGCAAATGGATGGCCAAGCTATAATAATTTGACATAGAGTTTAAGTCTACAAAGATCATTTGAGGTCAAGGCATTGTTTAGCTTATGACTAAATCAGATCCATGTATCATCATTGAAGAGGTATGTGAATCTCAAGTATCTAAAAGAGAGTGGTATACTAATATAATACAATATTTACTTATAGGAGCTTGTTCCTCGAAGCTCAATAAAGAGAGAAGAAGAGCTTTAAGGCTCAAATATTTTCATTACATGATCAAGAAAGGAGTCCTCCATAGAAAAATTATGAAGGCATTTATCTAAGGTGTGTATCTACAGAGGAAGCTAAAGAAATTTTAGAGAACTTGCATCAAAAGATAGGTAGTGATCATCCTTCTAAAGATACCATAACCCATAATATTTTAAGAATGGGCTACTATTGGCCAATAATTTTTAAGGATGCTCACACTCATGTAAGAACATGCCATGAATGTGAATCTCTAAACAAAAGATAAGTATACATATTATTGCCTTTACAATTGATTATTGAAGGAAGGCCATTTGCCCAATGGGGTTTAGACTTCATTAGTGTTATTAACCCAAATTCCTTAGTAGGCCATAAGTTTGTGCTTACTACTACATACTACTATACTATATGGATGGAAGTCATAGCCATGAAGAATTATAGAGCACAAGATGTGTTATAGGTATAACCACTGAGAGGGGGGGGGATGAATCATTGAGCCTAGATAATCCATCTTAAATTTCAAACATTTCAAAAATCTTTATCAATTACCATAAGAATTTATAAAGCATACACATAATTCATAGCAATGAACAAGAGAGACAATGCAAGATCAAGCACATAACACATGACATATTTGGGAAACCCTCTTGGGGGAAAAAACTAATTACAACCTACAATTGAACTACTATCCTATAATAAAAAGAACCAATTTAGAATAGCTACAACTAATCAAGGAACTGCCATCCCTTATTTAGTGAGACTACTATCCCACAAGGTGATACAACACCTATCTAGCTGAGTAACCATAACAACTAAACTTTTATAATGATTCACCTTGAAAGGAGGATACAAACCCCTATATGTTGATCATCCATAAAAAAACCTATGAATACATCTCTTGAACACTAATTGCCTACCAATCTGATGGAGATATAAAGTATATCAACTCTCTTCAACTCTGCTCACTCAAAACATCCAAAACATCTTTTTGGATCACCCTAGACCTCTTCACTCATCCTCAACCTATAAGAACACTATTCTAAAATTAGAAACATGATCTATAGGCCATACACATAGTCCTTAATCTACTCTACTCTTCAACTCATCCACTGGGCATCCACCCTCTCCTTCAATCCACAACTCTCTCTCTCTCTCTCTCACATACACCTCTTACAAGTCTTTCACAAGTCTAGAAACCATCATATTTGATTTCACTATATATAGAGAATTCATGAATTATCAATTCCAAAATATTTATTTGTTGGAAAAAATACATTCCTTCACCCTTAATGCATATTACATGGGTCACATTTAAGTACAACTCTCTTTTAAATAAGCCTAAGTCATCTTTTAGGTCCTATGATGGCCCATTCACCTTTTTGACACTTCTTAGAGCAAACTAGGAACACATGAACACTTCCCAACATATGGATCCATGACACATGATAAATATAAACCCTTTAAGTGACAACATCCATCATATCACTCTAATACTAACCCATAATTAACTCAAACACTTCTCCATACACAAAGACATTATGAACATAAAAATAGTTGACTTCTAACCCTTTGTTCATACTACATATGATTGGTCAAACATTTATAATGAACACAGGTGGTCTTATGGAGTATTAAACATAATCTAATATCTAATTCAGCATGACATATCAAAATAACATCAAAATAATCTCAAACATCTTTCTCGGGTCACTTACAGTCCAAACATGAAAACATAATTAACTTTAAACCTTCATAACTTTGACTATACACACCTTCAAATATATATTTATAGATAGGCCTTGGAGTCCTCCAAATTTTTTTGTTTTACACCATGAGAAAATTATTCATAGATTGAAATATATAGCACAAAAAATAAGCACTAGGTTTTCCTTTGCAAATTTGAATATTTAAATCCAAATAGTCATAGTTAAACTTTGATCACTATGCTATCATCTCATGTCCTCGTTGCTTATGTCAATCATGCACCATAAATATTATTCAAAATTTAAATCAAAGTGCACCACTTATAAAATTTTAAGCTTTGAAAAATTGACCTCATCTTGTGCAATCTTGCAATCTTGACCACACATGCTTCATTGATCTCTTCAAGATTGTCCTTGCTTTAACAATGCTAGACAACTGTCACTTTGACCTATTGAATTTAATACACACCATTGATATCAATAATTATGAATACCCACTCACCATTGATCCTCATAATTTTTTTATCTTTATCTTTACTCAACATTAAACGTTAAACACTTGGCACCATCTCACTGCATCTTGACAACTTGGAATAAAGATGCTTAGTCGATCTTCTGTACATAGCTTAGTTTTTAGCTATGTTAAACATTAGACACCTTGAAATCATCTTAATTAATACACACCATTATATCAATATATATGATCATACATTAACCATTATATCTCCATCTATTCCTGATCTTTAACATCATACAAAATAGACTAAGTATGGGGACCATTGTTATATGCCTAGAAGTCTAACTTTGGACCTCAATAACTTTTGATACACTTAGATGCATGATATTAATTTTGGGCCATATGATCTCATAAAATATGAAAATATAACCATGTATCAAACTACTCTTATAACCTTTACATATGAAATATATAACACCATTAATCTGCTCATTTAGATTTTGCTGCCATAGAGCCAACTATGCCTAGAACTGCCTAAAAGTCTAACTTTGCACATGCATATCTTTTGATGCACTTTATCACATGACCTAAAATTTAGTGCATATCAACTAGGTATAAAATTTAAAAAACCCATATGATCATCTTCTCCTAAAACTACCACATTTTCAAAATATGACTACATCAAAATGCTTACTCAACTCTTCTTGCCAAATTGCAAATTTGGCTAAGTATGGGAAAACACTATCGAACTGCTTGGGAGCCCAAATTTTCACTTTCATATCTTATGTTTCACTTCATCACATGATTTGAAATTTATCACATAGAAAATAGGCACAAATGTGATCACAACCATATGACCAACTCCCCTTGGCTCATCCACATGTGGCAATGGTGATGTCAATAAACTGCCTACTCATATTTTGTACCACTAGAACCAAAATTTTTAGATGAAAAAAATGATGAGCTAGATGAAATTCACTCATGAAAACAAAGACTCAAATCATTATTGAATTTTAATAGGACTCTTTATACATGCTCAAAATATCATACTTATCCTTGAACATCTCTAAGCAAGCCAAAACTGAATATCAACCAAGCCTCATTCAAGCATACTAGGACAAGCACATTGCACACTTTATCATTGTCACTTAGACTATCAAGGTACCTCATCCACTCACCATGACACATTCATGACATCACCATGACATCATTTACAATTCTCCAACAATCTCCCCCTTTGTCATTGATGTCAATACCCATAATAAAATAGTATACAACTCACCTTCCTTTTCTCTCTTCAAGCACTCTCATAATAGGAACTTTCTCCCCCTTTGACACAATGATAAAGTGGGCACCAACTGATCCTGAGGATTGAAAAATACTACCAATAGGAAAGGAACACATTAAAAAGATGATACAAACTCTCCCTTACCTTGATCCTTACATTGAGCCTACCTCTTCTTGGCTTAAGAACTTTATCTTACTCCATGCCAACACTCTCTTCAACCAAACACTGCAACCAATGAAGAAATAACACATAAAAGCAATGAAATCTGATGGAACTCACCAAAAAAACATTTGAGAGGGACTCCCCCTAATATATTTGAGAAATTTTACCTCTTGAGCATCTTTAGATCTTCACACACCATGAAGAACCACCACATAGGCTTACTATCCTTCTCTCTCAAGCCACCTCAAGGACCACCAACATAACTTCATGCCACTCACCCAATAGGAAACATGCACTAAACCAACCTAATAACTCACCTTAAAATTCTCATTCCTTGTTATTTTGTAGAAACTGAACAAAAATCACTCTTCTTCACACTAGGCATGTCAAGTCTCCTTATAGCCCTACCTTGAAGCTATAGAGCCTACAACTTTCTGTAGACACAAATTCAAGATTTGAAACTTCATATCTAGATCACTCTCATATGCCCCCTTAATCACACCAAATTACATAATTTATCTCATATTCTAAAACATACTTCTTCCTTCTATTCAATTACCTTTAAAACATTTTTCACACTTGGAGATAACCATCACACACTTATGGACCAAAAATTGAGCCTCTATACCTTTGACTTCCTATAAACTATTTTAGGCTTGCTTGCCCTTAAGCCAAAACTAATAAAAAAAGATCACTTCAAAAATATTCAATTTGACTTCAACATACCTTCAGACCATAAAACCACTTAGAATAAGCTAAAATAAGGTCAACAGACCTTTCTGAGCATCAAACTCTTCTTGACATTTCATCAATCTCATTATGCCATCTAGCAACACCCATTCTTACCATGCACAATATTTCCTTACAAAACTTTGGAACAATCTCATAAACTTATTTCTCCTCTTAACCAATGACCTTATCTATAATAATTTTTCATTAAGATTTTGAGCACACAAACTTGTTTCTCCATGAGAAAGATGTCTCTTAAGAAGCACAAGTAGAGACACCATACTTAACAATGTCCTAAAATGGTGTGAAATCAGGAGTTGCCCACAACTCATATTTTTTTTCCTCCTTATTCATATGATACTTATAGTTTTTCTTATTCCTTTTAGGCTTAAGATACAAAAAATTTCTCATCCATTACAACATTCTCCTTTTCTTCTAGGATTGGATTGACAATACATGGAGATAACATAGATTCATGACATACCTTTTCATTTGAAAAATCTACCTTATAGTTAGGAACCTCATCACTAGGCACTGGTAATTAATGTTATTTGCATGATACATGCTTAGCAATGGCAGGATGTTCACTTGGATCCATACACATCTTATAACTAGCCTCAACCAATACCTTGGTCCTCTCATTGAGCTCAGTCTTTTTATCCACAACATGAATAGATAATGAGAACCATTGGCACTCTTAAACATTTGAAGAATTCTCCACCATATCAAATATATTACTTGGACTATAGAACCATCATGACTCATACTAACCACCTTTGGTTTCTATGAGTTAACTTGTCTTCTTTCTTTCACTCTAGGAGCTTGATTGAACTTATTTTGACTTGATGACCTTTGCTTTTAGAATATAGAAATGTGACCAATCTTCTCATAGCTGTAGCAAGCCATACTCCTTGATGGAAAATTATTTGTCTTACCTTGTTTGGACATAAAATATAAATATGTCTTATGCCATGAAAAATGAAACAACCTCCTCTTTTTGAAGAGGACTCACCTTGTCTAACCTTATGTGGACAATGGTTTGAAAAGTATCCTATATCAAGATAGTTGAAGCACTTAATTTATTCACACCTTTTGACTGATGACCCCCATCATAGTTCCATGCAAAATCATTCCTAATAGGTCTCTTGTATTCTCTATCTCTATGCCCGAACTGATTACATGTGTAATAATAACCATTAAAACTTACATACCTCATGGCATTTGGTTGTCTGATCTAATTTGTCTTTAGTCTACCACCACCTTCAATCCTTGTCTGATTATTTATCTTTGAAGTCAAATTTTTCTTATTCACATTAATCTTCATCTTGTCTTAAGTTACATTCTTTGGTTCTTCTTTGGATCCAAGACTAGTTTTATCACTTACATGCTTTTGATCATTCATAATATTGTCTATATCACTCGATCTCTTTTCAATTCTCACAAATGACTTCACCTTACTAAATGCCTTCTCTAACTTAGATTTCAATGACTCATTTTTAATTACATACTTTAAAAAAATTCATTTTCTTTAGCTTTCAAGCGTGTAGATAAGATTCCAATTGAAAACTAAGATGCTTAACCATATCTTCATGATCCTTAGTGTTTTAATTCATTATTACTTCGTACACACTAAATTGATCCTCATAGTATTTGAGTTAAGGCTTCATCTTCTTATTAATCTTCTTCTCAATCTTTAGTTTTTCAAGAGCATTTATCAATATAGTCTCATAATCCACGTCATTATCATCTAAATCAATCCAAGTAAACTCCTTTTGATGTGAGAAACTTTATTCCTTAGCCATGAAGAGGGATTCATCTTCAATAGAACCATAATCTTCATGATCACACTCTGAGTCACTATCTTCACTCTCATCATATGAGTTTTAGTCTTTATTAGTGTAGAGACCCTTCTTGTTCTTGAAAAACTTCTTGTTGTTGTCAAACTTTCTAAAACATTTCTTCCTCTTATCAAACTTGTATGTCTTCTTGTATTCATCTTGGTCTTCATCATCATGCTTATGGGGGAACTTTCTAGAAAAATGTCGTATCTCTCCATAATTGAAGCATTTGAAGGGTAGTTTACCCTTATACTTGCCTGAACCTATTTTCAATTTCTTTGTAAAAAAGAAATCCATTCATCCTCATCAATATAAAAAATGTCATCCTCTTTATGTTTCTTACCTTGGAACTTCTTATTATGTTTCATCTCTATCTTGAGTGTTACTTCCTTATTCAGTGGTATATCATCAATCTTCCTCATCTCATAGGTAGTAAGGATACCATGTAATTCATCTAACTTTAGCTGAGTAAGATCACAAATTTCTTCTACAATAAATACTTTAGGATCAAAATTAAGAGAGAGGGACATTAATACCTTTTGAAATATAGTAGCTTATTCAAGGTTCTCTCCAAGACCTCTGATGATGTTCACAATCTCATCAACTCTCTATAGAAAAGATGCCACAAAATCTTCTTACTTCATCTTGAGACTCTTAAATTATCTTCAATGAGTCTACAAATTTACCAAATTAACTTTTGAGTATCCATAAATAGTCTTCAATTTATCCCATATTGACTTGGAAAACATACAATGGATTACCACAAGCGATAGCATTCATTTCCTTAGAATTATTCTCAAATAACTTCTTATCTTCAACACTAGGTGAAGGAATAATAGGTGTAGAATAACCATCTAAAATAGATTTCCAAATGTCAAACCCTAGGGACATGATGTAGGTATTCATCTTTGTACTCCTAAAAGTATAATTGGATACATTAAACATTGGATCTTGTTGGAAATATTGTCATTGATGTCAAAGGTCTAACATTATTGGTGATAAAGGCCCCATTGCATTTAATGGTGTCTTTTAATATTCATATCTTGGTTAATGTATGTTAATATTTATTTAATATTAATGAATATATTTTTGGATGCATATAAGTCAAAAGAGGGCCCATGGAGAATTCAAAGAGTCACAGGGTAAAAGACAAAAGAGGAATGGGACACATTTTTTCATGAAGAGTCATCTTAAGAAATTCTAAGAGTCACCATGTGAAGACAAAAGAGGGTATGGTGCATTTTTCTGTCAAGAAACTTTGAAGAATATAAAAAGTCACCAAGATAAAGACAAAAGAGGAAAGGATGCATTTGCTTATGAAGGGTCACCATATAACTTTTCAAATGCAAGGATATGAAGGGTCATGCAAGTTTGGTGCCATTTTCCATGAGGATTGAAGGGTCACAAAGGGTGAATGCCAAAGGTCATTTGAAAAGATATAAATAAAGGCTCGAGAAACCATTTTTAATATACAAGAGTGTGCATGGTTTGTTTTTGTTTTCAAAGAGAGAAAAGTAGGAGATATGATAGAGTTATATCATTTGTTAAGTAAAAAACATTGAGAGATAGTTGTGTTTTATACACAAGAGGGGTTGGTGCTCCTGTGAGTTAGTGATCATAAATATTTGAAAGGGGTTGATGGTGGGTTGGTGCTCTTGTAAGTTAATGCTTGTGAACTTTATGATTTGAGTTGGTGTTCATTCATATACTTGAGATTTTTCTGTATAGTTTTTCCTACTTTAGGATTCCACGTAAAAATATAATGTCTCTCTCTCTCTCTCTCTTGTGTGGTGCATATTATTATTTAAATTTTATTACATATCTTGAATGTGTGACTAAGTGGTTAAAGAAAAAAATTAGATTAAGTAAAAGATATATAATATATTGATTCACCCCCCGCTCTTAGTATATTTCATGCTTAATAATTGGTTTCAAAGTAGGTTCCTTTTGAAAAAGTTTTACAACTTGAAGGAAGATCAGGAAAGCATGATGGCTGGATCACATGAAGGTTTTTATATAAATAAGGCACCTTCATTTGATGGGATAAATTATGATTTTTAGAGCATAAAGATGAAGACTTCTTTGATGGCCCTTGGATTTAACATTTGACAAGTAGTGGTGGAGGAATATGAAGAGCCATAGACACTTGTAACTACTTTGGTAGAAAATAAGGCAAGTGAAAATAATGCTAAAGCTTTAAATTTTATTTTATGTGATTTATGTGAATTAGAATTTGTTAAAGTTATGAAATGTAAATCTACTCATGAAAGTTGGGTAAAACTTGAGAATATTTACAAAGGTGATGGAAAGGTTTAGTAAGCTAAACTTCAAACTTTTAGAAGATAGTTTGAGAGTTTGAAGATGGAAGAGGAAAAAAATATAGCAAGTTATCTTTTATGGGTTGATCAAATAGTTAATCAAATTCAAGGTCTTAGGGAAAATTTAGAAGAATAAATTATGGTTCAAAAAGTTTAGAGATCTCTACCATTGATAAATGATGTAAAAGTTTTGGTAATTGAAGAGATGAAGAATTTAGCCAAGCTAAAGATGTATGAGCTACATGGTATTCTTACGGCATATGAGATGCAAACTGAATAAGAGAAACCCTCAAAGAGAGAAGTTTCTTTCAAGACATTACAGAAATAAAGGGCTAAGATTCAAGAATCAAGTGATAGTTCTAGAAATGATGAAGATGCCAATAGAGCTCTATTAATTCACAAGCCGAAAAAGGACACAAGTAAATATCAAGAAAAAATAAATTTTAAATGTTTTAATTATGAAAAGATTGGACATTTTTTAGCTAAGTTCCCAGATAAGGGTAATGGTGATAATGAGGAAGGAAAGTCTACATACAAGAAGAATTTCAAATAAAAATTCAAGAAGGGATTTGAGAAGAAGAGTTTGTATTCTAAATATCCTAGTTTAGTTGAAGATAGTGGAGTCAGTGATTTAAAAGAAGAGATTCTATTCATGGCCATACATGAAAATAATTTTTCAAGTAAAAGTACATATGATCAAGAAGAAGAATAGGATGAAGCTAAAGAGAATCTGGAAGGAGAACTTATTTGTGCCTTAGAAGAGTTAAAAGCTCTTGAGAAGAAGAATGAATGATTAAAGCTCTAGTCAAGAAAAATGAAAAGGAGTCAAAGGAAATAATTGAAGATCTACAAGCATACTTTGAAGAAGCCAAGAAGAATGAAGAAGATATAATGGCATAGTTACAAAAAGTAAGTAAATAATATGAAAGGTATGTTATTAAAATTTCTTCTTTAAAAGTAGATATTGAGAAAATAAATAAAGTAATCAATGATAGAGCAGCCAATGATTCAAAATTTAAGAATAACACTAATATGTTGAATAAGATATTAGAAAGTCAAAGATAAATGTCAGATAAAATAGATATCAGATTTGAAAAAGAGAAAGGGGAGGCCACTAATTTCATAGATAAGAAAAAAGGAAAGAGCTATGCTGAAGCTCTTATACAAGAGGAAATAAAAAGGAAAGAAGTTAAGAATATAGAGGACATCTCAAACAAAGAAGGATGGAAAGAATAGAGCTACAAAAGAAAATCTAGTCAGAGATACACAAATAGGTCTTATTTTTATGGTTACTATTTTTATTGTAATGGATATGGTCATAAGAACATAGAATGTCAAAAAATGGCTAGCAATTTCAAAAATAAGGAGAAGAAAAGTCATGTAGAGTCAAGTAGAAGCCACAACTCTTTTATTCCTCTATCAAGCTTTAATGAAGAGGCCATAATATGTTACAAGTGAAAAAAAATTAGACACATATCTTGGTACTGTAAAAGCATGTTCGAATCAGTCAAGAAAGACTAGATTTTTAAAGCTCCATTCATCAAGAAGAAAGTTGACAAGTTCATGGCAAAAGAAATAACCTCAAAAATTTATGTTGGTACAGATAGATTTTCATGTAAGAAATGAAGAAAAGCCATGGTTTATTGATAGTGGATGTTTGAGGCACATGATAGGAGATAAGAGCAAGTTCATAAATTTATGTAAGATCAATGGTGGCATAGTGAAATTTAGAGACAATACTACTGCCATAATTGCTAAAAAAGGTACACTAAGTTTAGATAATGGTAAAACTAAAACTAAAAATGTTTTGTATGTAGAGTGTGTTAATAATAATATTTTGAGTATAAGTCAAATGTGTGATCAGGGGCACACACTAAAGTTTTATATAAAAGGTTGTGAAATTATGAAAAAATATTCAGATGTGTTGGTTACAGATGCTCAGAGAACAAGGAATAATTTGTATATGTTATCAAACATCAAAGGTCAAATATTTTGTTTGAGTTAGATTGAAGAAATTTAAATATCACACAAAAGAATGGGACACAAATTTTAACAATCTTGTTAACATCAGCAAAAATCAAGTAGTCAAAAATCTTCCAAAGATTACAAATCCATCTGACACGCTTTGTGAACCTTGTCAACATGGGAAGTAGGTTAGAAGGTGGTTCAAAACAAAGACTACGCGACCACTCAGATGTTAGAGATTGTTAACACTGATCTATGTGGACCTATGAGAACTCAAATTATTTAAGGTGAAAAATATTTCATGTTGCTTATTGATGATTTTTCACGTCTAACTTGGGTAATATTTTTAAATAAAAAATTAGAAGCTTTCAGACATTTCAAAGCATTCAAAGCATTAGTTGAGAATGAAAGTAGTTGAAGATTAAGTGTCTAAGATCATATTGAAGAATTTTTTTTATGTCAAATCAATTTATTAAATTTTGTGAAGACCATGGAATAAAGAAATATTATTCAAAAGCCAGAACTCCATAGTAAAATGGAGTAATTTAATAGAGAAACAAAACAATTAAAGAGATGGCAAGGATAATGCTAAATGAATCTAAGATACTAGATAAATATTAAAGAGAGGAAGTTTTATTTTTATTTTTTAGATTAAGGTAAAAACAGGTTTTGAAGGGGCCCCGAAACCCTTTACATCAGAAGAGAGATAAACCTTAAGCACTTCAGAATACAAAATAGCCTGGAACCTGCATAAGCAAGACCAAATTAACCAAGAATCTAAAAACAACAGACTAGTGCTGGACAAACAATAAAATTATTTTTTACAAGACCAAAGTTTCATATCTAGAGGGGGGACCAAAGGCTTAGACTTCTTCCTCTTTACTGTTGTCCAACCATCCTCTACCTTAGCTGCCTCATCAACCCAGTCCTCAGAAGGCCATGATCCATGAAATCCAGGGGGCAAAGAAACCTCAGCAAAATCCTTATGAGAACTAGCCAACTTCTGGTTCCTAGGAGAAACCTTCAAAAAAGGTGGAGGAACCACCACCTCCTCAGTAGTCAGTTTAGAGAGATCACATAATCCAATCTCCATAGTACCTTCAACAGGATCAGTCTCCAGCAGAGTCACCTGATCCGTCGATTCAGAATGGATACTCTTTACATTCTCATTCTCTGAATCAGTCGAATCTTCATCAGGTTGTTTAGCAAAATAGTGTTCATGATCAGCTTCAGACCACCAAGAAGGTGAGCTTCTGGGTTTGGATTTCCCTGCAGTACACCGGGCTGCAACGTGCCCCGTCTGGTGACACTTTCTGCATCGAAAAGGTAAACCTTCAAAATCTAACATTTGCGTCCAAGAACCCCTTGGGGAATCCAGACAAATCGCCTCAGGAAGGCCCTTAGAAACATCCACCTCAACCATAAGGCGAGCACAGGTCGAGTGGTAAATCCTCTTAGTTTCATCATCCTCAAATAAAAACTCCCCTATAGCATTACCATGGTTTTAAACACCGCTTCTTGCCATAAATGTATTGGTAAATTAGGGAGCCAAACCCAGACAGGGATCTTATTGAAGGTTTTCGTGAGAGGGTTGAAATCCTTATGCCACTGTTTGGCCATAAGAGGGTATTTACCTTGCAATAAAAGATTACTGTTGGACAGAATAGTCTTCCTGTCCTTAGGGATTTGGAATAAAGCTATAAAAAAACCTTTAACACAAGGGTATATTTCAACATCTCCATCAATTAGTGGCAGCCAGGTATTGGAGATCCAACCATGTAGATCAGCTAGAGAAGGCCAGCAGCCATGAAATCTACAAATAGCCCCATACTTTGAAAAATAATCTACCCGATTAAAGATTGCTTCAATAGTTTCAGGATCTAGATTAACCCTGACAGGATTTAAAACACTTACTGGTGAAACGCAGTATCTCCCAGCAGAAGCTTGATGTTTTGCATCTTGTATTTCAGCTTCATAAGCAGCCACATCCGCATAAGATCTTCCCTTTGATCCCAGGATAGAACCAGAAATAGGGGATCCTTTTGCTATTTTCGTACCTGGAGATGAACCCCCTTCCGCAATAGAGTGGACTATCTGGATTCGTTCCCCATTCCCAAGTGGAGGCGTGCGCTCAGCAAAGACCTTGGCCACGCCATCCACCGGATCAACGGCTACCTGGTTCAGGGTATGAGCTCGCGCTCGTGCATGCGCACGCTCAGCGTTCAAAATTTCCATTTCATCATAAAGAAAACCAAATTTCTTTTCGGTAAGTTTGAATCTAGAGTAGATGAAGGTATAATTCTTGGTTATTCTTGCAAAAATAAATATTATAATTATTATAATAAAAGAACCAATTTTTTTTTTGAAAGTGAAAGTGTTAGGATAGAAAAAAATGGAACATAAAGAATCAGTGATCCAATAAACATTCCTAAAATCATTAAAGAGGAAGATTTTGAAGAATCAGATGAAGATGAGAAGAAGAAGAAAAAGGACACCAAAACCCTATCCAAATATGTTTAGAGAAATCATAATGAAAGTGACATCATCAAGGACATAAACTAAGGATTTTTCACCATAAAAATGATGGTAAGTGAATCTGAGCAAGTTAATTTCTCTTTGTTATCCAAAATTTAGACTAGAACTTTTTTAAAAGCTAAACATGATAAGCATTAGGTTAAGGCAATGCATGAAAAATTAAATTAAATAGAAAAGAATGATACTTAGGAATTAGTGTCTAGACCAAAATATCACAATATGATAGGACCAAAATGGATTTACAAAAATAAGTTGAATGAAAATGGAGAAGTGACCAGGAATAAAGCTAGATTAGTATGTAAAGGATACACTCAAATTGAGGGAATAGATTTTGAAGAAATTTTTGCACTAGTATCAAGGCTAGAGGATATTAGAATTTTTCCTGCATATGCAAGATTTAAAAATTTCAAAGTGTTTCAGATGGATGTCAAATCTACCTTCCTAAACAAGAATCTAGAAGAACAGGTCTACATTGAGCAACTTGAGGGATTTATTCTCTTAAATATTAGTAACAATGTATGTAGATTGAAGAAAGCACTATATAGATTGAAAAAAGCTCCCAAAGATTCATATGCAAGACTTGATAAGTACCTATAGGATCAAGATTTTAATAAAGGATTTGCTGACAATAATCTCTACATCAAAACAAAAGATGAGCATTAATTGATTATTGTTGTATATGTTGATGACATCATTTTTGGAGGAAACATTGAAAAGATGACAAAAGAATTTTTTGATAATATGCAAAAAGAATTTGAGATGTCTATGTTTAGAAAATTGTCATTTTTCTTAGAGTTGTAAATATTTTAGTCAGATAAAAGAATTTTTATATCTCAAAGTAAATATGCCAAGGAAATGTTGAAGAAATTTGGTTTTAAAGATTGTGTACTAGTTGGCACACCAATGTGTATAGAAAATAAAGTAAGAAAAGATGAAGATTCACCTATTTCAGATCAATCTTTATATAGATCTATGATTGGTAGTCTTTTATATTTAATAGCATAAAGGCTAGACATCATGCATGCAGTAGGTATGGTTGCAAGATATCAACCAGCTCCAAAAAATAGTCATGTTCAGTTGGTGAAAAAAATATTTAGATATATCAAGGGAACATTAGATTATAGATTATGGTATCCCACAAGCAGAGATTTCACTTTGGTTACTTATACAGATTCAAATTGGGAAAGGTGCTTAGATGACAAAAAGAGTACAAGTAGATGAAATTTCTTCCTTGGTGATAGCTTAGTATCATGGCTAAGTAAGAAGAAAAATTTAGTATCACCTTCTATAGCTAAAACAAAATATATTGTAGTGGTATTATGTTTTACTCAAGTGCTTTGGATGAAGCAAATTTTAGAAGATATCAAGGTAAAATATGATGAACCTATTTCTATTTTTCTGACAACATAAGTGCTATTAATATTTCAAAGAATCCAGTGATGCATTCAAGAATAAAACATATTCCCATTAGATATCACTTCTTGAGAGAGCAAGTTATAGATCAATAGGTTAAGATAGAATATATTAGTACTATAGAGTAGATTATAGATATTTTCACAAAGCCATTACTAAAAGACACATTTGAGTATCTATAGGAAAAGTTTGGAGTAATTTATTTTACTTCTTGCCATTGATGTTCAACATCAGTTGAGGGGGAGCTAAGTGTTAGCTCCAGGTAGGCCCTTTGACATTGATGTTAAAGGGGGAGAAAAATAAAATTAGGTATAGGTATAGGTATAGGTATAGGTACATAAATATGTATAGGTAATAAGTATAAGTTACTATAGTAAGGGGGAGTTACTGTATGTTTTTTAGATAGTAGTATGTGTAGGTTTTAGGATGTGGTAGTTTCAATTTGAGATTGCCATCAATGACAAAGGGGGAAATTGTTGGAAATATTGTCATTTATGTTAAAGGTCTAGCATTATTGGTGATAAAGGCACCATTTTATTTAATGGTGTTTTTTAATATTTATATCTTGGCTAATGTGTGTTAATATTTATTTAATATCAATAAATATATTTTTGGTTGCATATAAGTCAAAAGAGGGCCCATAGAGAAGTCAAAGAGTCACAGGGTAAAAAACAAAAGAGGAATGGGACATATTTTCCCATGAAGAGTCATCTTAAGGAATTCCAAGAGTCACCATGTGAAGACAAAAGAGGGTACAACACATTTTTCCATGAAGCGACACTTTGAAGAATACAAAAAGTCATCAAGATAAAGACAAAAGAGTAAAGGATGCAATTGCTTATGAAGGGTCACCATATGAATTTTTAAATGCAAGGATATGAAGGGTCATGCAAGTTTGGTACCAGTTTCCATGAAGATTGAAGGGTCATAAAAGGTGAATGCCAAAAGTTATTTAGAAATATATAAATAAAAGCTTGAAAAGTCATTTATAATATGCAAGAGAGTGTATGGTTTGTATTTGTTTTCAAAAAGAGAAAAGTAGGAGATATTATAGAGTTTTATCATTTGTTGAGTAAGCAACATTGAAAGATAGTTGTGTTTTATATACAAGAGGGGTTGGTGCTCCTATGGGTTGGTGCTCAAAAATATTTGCAAGGGGTTGGTGCTCCTTTAAGTTGGTGTTTACAAACTTTATAATTTTAGTTAGTGCTCATTCATATACTTAAGATTATTTTTCATGTTTTTCTCACTTTGGGTTTCCACGTAAAAATCTGGTCTCTCTCTCTCTCTCTCTTATGTAGTGCATA
The DNA here is from genome assembly GCA_037957365.1 of Torreya grandis. Lineage (NCBI taxonomy): Eukaryota > Viridiplantae > Streptophyta > Pinopsida > Cupressales > Taxaceae > Torreya > Torreya grandis. The sequence goes on along the minus strand of JARHVA010001219.1, from coordinate 3,346,568 downwards.
TTATTATTTCAAATTTATTGAATATATTGAATGTGTGATTAAATGGTTAAAGAAAATAAATTAGATTAAGTAAAAGATATATAATATACTAATTCACCCCCCTCTCAGTATATTTTGTGCTTAACAATTGGTATCAGAGCAGGTTCTTTTTAAAAAAGTTTTACAGCTTGAAGGAAGATCATGAAAGTATGATGGCTGGATCATATAAAGGTTTTTATAGAAGAAATAAGGAACCTTTGTTTGATGCAATAAATTATGCTTTTTAGAGCATAAAGATGAATACTTATTTGATGGCCCTTAGATTGAACATTTAGCAAGTAGTGGTGGAGAAATATAAATATCCGTAGACACTTGTAACTACTTTGATATAAAAGAAGGCAAGTAAAAATAATGCCAAAGATTTAAATGCTATTTTATGTGGTTTATGTGAATCAAAACTTGTTAAATTTATGTAATGTAAATGTGCTCATGAAATTTGGGTAAAACTTAAGAATATTTACGAAGGTGATGGAAAGGTTCAACAAGTTAAGCTTTAGAATTTCAGAAGATAGTTTGAGAGTTTGAAGATGGAAGAGGAAAAAAATATAGCAAGTTATCTTTTGTGGGTTGATCAAATAATTAATCAGATTCAAGGTCTTGGAGAAAAGTTAGAATAATCAATTGTAGTTCAATTTTTTTTGAGATCTCTACTATTGAGATATGATGTAAAAGTTTTGAAAATTGAAGAGATGAATAATTTAGTCAAGCTAAAGATGTATGAGCTACATGGTTTTCTTATGGCATATGAGATGTAGATCAAACAAGAGAAATCCTCAAAGAGAGAAGCTACTTTCAAGACATCAAAGAAAGAGAAGGCTAAGCTTCAAGAATCAAGTGACAGTTCTAGCAATGATGAAGATGACAATGGAGCTCTATTCATTTGTAAGCCAAAAAAGGGCACAGGTAAATATCAAAGAAAATTACCTTTTAAATGTTTTAATAGTGGAAAGATTGGAAATATTGTTGCTAAGTTCCTAGATAAGGGTAATGGTGACAATGAGGAAGGAAAGTCTACATACAAGAATAATTTCAAAGGAAAATTCAAGAAGGGATTTGAGAAGAAGATTTTTTATTCTAATTATCTTATCTCAGCTAAAGATAGTGGAGTCAATGATTCAGAAGAAAAAAATATTCTATTCATGGACATACATGAAGATGCCTTCACAAGCAAAAGTATAGATGATCAAGAAGAAGAACAAGATGAAGTTGAAGTGAATCTGTAAGGAGAACTTGGTTGTGCCTTATAAGACTTAAAAACTCTTGAGAAGAAGAATCAAAGATTAAAGCTCCAGATCAAGAAAAATAAAAAGGAGTCAAAAGAAATAATTGAAGATCTACAAGCACACTTTGAAGAAGCCAAGAAGAATGAAGAAGATTTAATGGCATAGTTGTAAAAAGTAAGTAATTAATGTGAAAGGTATGTTATTGAAATTAATTATTTAAAAGTAGATCTTGAGAAAACAAATAAAGCAATCAATGATAGAGTAGCCAATGATTCAAAATTTAAGAATAACACTAATATGTTAAATAAGATATTATAAAGTCAAAGATCAATCTCAGATAAGACATGTATTAGATTTGAAAATGAGAAAGGGTAGGCCACTACTTTCAAAGACAGGGAAAAAGGAAAGAGCTATGTTGAAGCTCTTACAAAAGAGGAAATAAAAAGGGAAGAAGTTAAGAATATAGAGGACATCTCAAACAAAGAAGGCTAGAAAGAACAAAGCTACAAAAGGTAATTTGGTCAAAGATACACAAACATGTCCTATTTTTATGGTTACTATTTTTATTGTAATGGATATGGTTATAAGAAAATATAATATTGAAAAAGGGCCAACAATTTTAGAAATAAGGAGAAAAAAGTCATGCAGAAGCCATATATCTTTTGTTCCTCTATCAGGATTTAATGAAGAGACCATAATATGTTACAAGTGAAACAATGTCAGACACATATCTTGATGCTATAGAAGTGTGTTTGAGTCAGTCAAGAAGGACTAGAGTTTTAAGGCTCCATTCATCAAGAATAAAATTTAGACAAGTTCATGGTAGAAGAAACAACCTAATAAATCTATGTTGGTAAAGATAAATTTACATGTAAGAAATGAAGAAAAGCCATGGTTCATTGATAGTGGATGTTTGAGGTACATGAAAAGAGACAAGAACAAGTTTATAACCTTGAAGAAGATTAATGGTGGCATAGTGAAATTTGGAGATAATACTATTGCTAAAATTTCCAAAAAAGGTACACTAAGTTTGGATAATGGTAGAGCTAAAAATGAAAATGTTTTATATGTAGATGGTCTTAAGCATAATATTTTGAGTGTAAGTTAAATATGTGATTAGGGGCACATTAAAGTTTTATGTAGAAGGTTGTGAAATTAAGAGAAAAGATTTAGATGTGTTGGTTATAGATGCTCAGAGAATATGCAATAATTTGTATATGTTATCATACATCAAAGGTCAAAGATGTTGTTTGAGTCAAATTGAAGAAAGTTAGCTATGGCACAGGAGAATGGGACATATAAATATTGATAATCTTGTTAAAATTAGTAGAAGCAAGAAATTATAAATATTCTAAAGATTACAAAGCCATATGACATGCTTTTTTTAACCTTGTCAGCATGGGAAGTAGGCCAAAAGACAGTTCAAAACAAAAGAGTACTGAACCACTCAAATGTTAGATATTGTTTACACTGATCTATGTGGACCTATGAGAACTCAAATTACTCAAAGTGAGAAATATTTCATGTGATTTATTGATAATTTTTCACTTTGGGTAATGTTTTTAAAGAAAAACTCAAAAGCTTTCAGACATTTCAAAGCATTCAAAGCATTAGTTAAGAATGAAACTAGTTTGAAGATTAGTTAAGAATGAAACTAGTTTGAAGATTAAGTGTCTAAGATCAGATTAAGGAGAAAAATTTATATCAAATTAGTTTATTGAGTTTAATGAAGACCATGGAATAAAAAGACATTATTCAATAGCTAGAACTCTACAGTAAAATAGAGTAGTTGAATGGAGAAATAGAATAGTTTAGGATATGGTTAGGACAATGCTAAATGAATCTAAGATACCAAATAAATATTTGAGAGAGGCAATTGATAAAATAGTGCATATTCAAAATAGAGTATTATTGAGAGTCAATAGTAAGAATATTCATTATGAGCTATGAAAAGACAAATCAATAATAATTGATTATTTCAGAGTTTTTGGTAGCAGATGCTTCATAAAAAGAATCGACAAAAAACTTGGTAAGTTTGAATTCAGAGTAGATGAAGGTATATTTCTTAGTTATTGTTGCAAAATTAAATCTTATAAATTTTATAACAAAATAACTAAGAAAATTGTTGAAAGTAGAAGTGTTAAGATAGAAGATGGAACACAAAGAATCAACGATCCAGGAGACATTCCTAAAATCATTGAAGAGGAAGCTTTTAAAGAATTAGATGAAGATAAGAAGGAGAAAAAGGACACTAAAACCCCATCCAAATATGTTCAAAAAAATCATAATGAAGGTGACATCATCAAGAACATAAATAAAGGAATTCACATCTAAAATTTAGCCTAAAACTTTTTTAGAATCTAGACATGATAAGAATTGGGTTAAGGCAATAGATGCAAAATTAAATCAGATAAAAAAGAATGATACTTGGGAATTAGTGCCTAGACTAAAAGATCCCAATGTGATAAGAAAAAAATGGGTTTACAAAAATAAGTTGAATGAAAATGGAGAAGTGACCAGGAATAAAGCTAGATTTGTATGTAAAGGATATGCTCAGATTGAGGGAATAAAATTTGAAGAAACTTTTGTACTAGTAGTAAGGATAGAGGCTATTAGAATATTTCTTACATATGTACTGTTTAAAAATTTAAAAGTGTTTTAGATGGATGTCAAATCTGCCTTCCTAAATAGGAATCTAAAAGAAGAGGTCTACATTGAGTATCTTGAGGGATTTATTCTCTCAAATATTAATAACCATGTATGCAGATTGAAGAAAGAATTGTATGGATTGAAATAAGCTCTGAGAGCTTGGTATGTAAGACTTGATAAGTACCTACAAGATCAAGGTTTCAGGAGAGGATTTGCTAACAGTAATCTCTACATCAAAACAAAAGGTGAGAATCAATTGATTATTGTGGTATATGTTGATGACATCATTTTTTGAGGAAACATTGAAAAGATGACAACATAATTTTTTGATAATATGCAAAAATAATTTGAGATGTCTATGCTTGGAAAATTATCATTTTTCTTAGGGTTTTAAATATTTTAGTCAAATAAAAGAATTTTTATATCTCAAAGTAAATATACCAAGGAAATGTTGAAGAAATTTGCTTTTGAGGATTGTGCACTACTTGGCACATTAATGCGTACAAGAAATAAAGTAAGGATGAAGATTCACCTATTGTAGATCAATCTTTGTATAGATCTATGATTGGTAGTTTTTTATATTTGACAGTATCGAGGCCAGACATCATGCATGCATTAGGTATGGTTGCAAGATATCAATCAGCTTTAAAAGATAGTCATGTTTAGTTTGTGAAAATAAAATTTAGATATATCAAGGGGACATTAGATTATGAATTGTGGTATCCCACAAATAGAGATTTCACTTTGGTTGCTTATACAGATTCAGATTGGGTAGGGTGCTTGGATGATAGAAAGAGTACAAGTAGAGGAGATTTCTTCCTTGTTGATAGCTTAGTATCATGGATAAACAAGAAGTAAAATTCAGCAACACTTTATACAGCTGAAGTAAAATATATTGCAGTAGTATTATGTTGTACTCAAGTGATTTGGATAAAGAAAACTTTGGAAGATATCAAGGTAAAATATGATGAACCTATTCTATTTTTTATGACAACAAAAATGATATTAATATTTTGAATAATTCAGTGATGCATTCAAGAACAAAACATATTCCCATTAGATATCACTTATTGAGAGAGTAGGTTGCAGATCAACATGTTAAGATAGAATATATCAGCACTACAGAGAAAATTGTAGATATTTTTACGAAAGAACTACTAAAAGACACATTTGAGTATCTATAAGAGAAGTTCAAAGTAATTTCTTTTACTTCCTGCCATTGAGGTTCAACATCAATTGAGGGGGAGCTAAGTGTTAGCTCCAGGTAGGCCCTTTTCCATTGATGTTAAAGGGGGAGAAGAACAAAAATAGGTATAGGTATAGGTACAAGTATAGGGAACAAGTATAGGGAATAAGTACAAGTTGCTATAGTAAGGGAGAGTTACTGTATGCTTTTTAGATGATAGTATATGCAAGTTTTAGGATGTGGTAGTTTTAGTTTGAGGTTGTCATTAATGATAAAGGGGGAGATTATTGGAAATATTGTCATTGATGTCAAAGGTCTAGCATTATTGGTGATAAAGGCCCCATTAAATTTAATGGTGCTTTTTAATATTCATATCTTGGCTAATGTGTGTTAATATTTATTTAATATTAATGAATATATTTTTTGTTTCATATAAATCAAAAGAGGGCTCATGGAGAAGTTAAAGAGTCATGGGGTAAAGACAAAATAGGAATGGGATGAATTTTCTCATGAAGAGTCATCCTGAGGAAATATAAGAGTCACCATGTGAGGACAAAAGAAGGTATGGTGCATTTTTCCATAAAGGGACACTTCGAGGATTAAAAAAATTCACTAAGATAAAGAAAAAAGAGGAAAGGATGCATTTATTTATGAAGGTTCACCATATGACTTTTCAAATACAAGGATACAAAGGGTCATGTAAGTTTGGTGCCATTTTCCATGAGGATTGAAGGGTCATAAAGGGTGAATGCCATATGTCATTTGAAAAGATTTAAATAAAGGTTTGATAAGCCATTTTTAATATGCAAGAGAGTGCATGGTTTGTATTTTTTTTTGAAGAGAGAAAAGTAAGAGATATTGTAGAGTTCTATCATTTGTTGATAAGCAACATTGAGAGATAGTTATGTTTTATAAACAAGAGGGGTTGGTGCTCCTATGGGTTGGTGCTCACAAATCTTTGCAAGGGTTTGATGCTATTATGGGTTGTGCTCACAAATAGTTTCTATGTTGGTGCTCGACAAAGGGGTTGGTGCTCCTACAAGTTGGTGCTTGTGAACTATGTAATTTGAGATGGTGTTCATTCATATATTTGAGATTGTTCTCTATGGTTTTTCCCACTTTGGGTTTCCACGTAAAAGTTTGGTGTCTCTCTTTCTCTCTCTTGTGTGGTGCATATTATTTTTTTAGTTTTATTTTATATCTTGAATGTATGATTAAGTGGTTAAAGAAAATAAATTATATTAAGTAAAAGATATATAATATAGTGATTCATCCCCCTTCTTAGTATATTTCATGATTAAAATTTTTTGATTAGAAGAGAAACCTCCTTGATGACTACCCATATTGTACCTTGGATCACCTTCAAGTTGTCAAGCCTTTACTAAAAGACCTACTCTGACACCAATTGTTAGAGTTACAATCACTGAGAGGGGGTTGAATCAATGAACTCAAATAATCCAAATTCAATTTCAAACCTTTCAATACTATTAATTAATTACCACAAGCATTCATGAAGCATATACATCATTTATAGCAATGACCAAGAGAAAAAATGCAAGATCAAGCACATAACACATGACATATGTGGGAAACCCTCTTGGGGGAGCAAACCCAATAAAAGCTATAATTGGACTACTATCCTATAATAATAAGAACCAATTTAGACCAACTATAATTGATCAAAGAACTACCATCCCTTATGTAGTGATACTACAATCCCACAAGGTACTAGAACACTTGTCTAGTTGAGAAACCATAACAACTAGACTTTTAGCAAGATTTACCTTGAAAGGAGGCTACAACCCCCTAGATGTTGATCAGACATAATAACACATATGAACACATCTCTTGAATATTAATTTCTTACTAATTTGATGGAGATATAAAGTATATCAACTCTCTTAAATTGTACTCACTCAAAGCATCCAAAGCATCCTTTTTGATCACCCTAGACCTCTTCACTCATCCCTAACCTACAAAAAAACTATTATGAAATAATAAACATGACCTATAAGCCATACACATAATCCTTAATCTTCTCTAATATTTAACTCACCCATTTGGCACCCACCCTCTCTCTCTCTCTCACACACTCACTCACACACACACACACACACACACACACACACACACACACACACACACACACACACACACACACACACACACACACACACACACACACACACACACACACACACACACACAAGTCTTCCACAAGTCTAGAAACCATCATATTTGGTTTCACTATATTTAGAGAATTCATGAATTATAAATTAGAAAATATTTATTTTTTCTATAAAATACATGCCTTCACCCTTAATTCATCTTACATAGGTCACACTTAAGCACAAATCTCTTTCAAATAAGCCTAAGTTGCCTTTTAGGTCCTATGATGAGCCATTCACATTTTTGACACTTCTCCAAATAAATTAGGAATAAAATAATACTTTAAAACACATGGACCCATGCCACATGATCAATAGGTACTTTTTAAGTGCCAACATACATAATATCACTCTACTACTAATCCCTAATTATCTCAAATACTTCTCTGTACACATACATTATGAATGAAAACATAATTAACTTATAACCCTTTATTCATACTACATATAATTTTTAAAACCTTTATAATGCATATATGTGGTCCTCATGGATCCTAAAACATACTCAAATAGATAAATCATCATGAGACATTGAAATAACATCAAAACACGATCAAATATCCTTCTCAGGTCACTTACATTCCAAACATGGAAACATAGTTAACTTTGAACCTTCATAACTTTGACTGTACACACTTTAAGATCTTAAAATATATATTTAAAAATGTGCCTTGGATTCCTATACAAAGTTTATTTTTGAAATATGAATAAATTTTTCATAGATCAAAAGATATAGCAAAAGAATTGAGCACTAGTTTTTCCTTCGTAAATTTGAATATTTAAATCCAAACAATCATAGTTAAACTTTGGTCACTATGCTATCATATCATGTCCTTAATACTTAGATGATTCAATTTTTTTTTTATATTCTTATAAATTTAACTCAAATTTCACCACTATCTAAATGTTAAACTTCTAACAGTTGACCTCATCTTATGCAATCTTGTAATCTTGACCACACACGCTCTGTTGATCTCTTCAAGATTATCCTTGCTTTAAAAATTATATAAAACTATCACTTTGACCTATTGATTTTAATACACACCATTTATCTCAATAAATATGAATACTAACCATTTATTCTTATAATAAAATAAATCTTTATCTCTAATCAATGTTAAACATCAAACACTTGGCACCATCTCATTGCATCCTGACAACTCCATTGATCTTCTGTACGTAGCTCAATATTTATCTATGTTAATCATTGGACACCTTGAAATAATATTTATTAATACACAAAATTATATAAATTTTTATTATTAATCATGAACCATTATATATCCATCTGGTCCTAATATTTAACATCATGCAAAATAGACTAAGTATGGGGACCATTGTTATCAGCCTGGAAGTCTAACTTTAGACATCAATAAATTTTGTTGTGGTTAGACACATGATATAAAATTTGGACCATATGATATCCTCACATAGGATAATCCAACCATGTATCAATATTTTCCTATAATATTTTCATGTGTTAGATATAATTCCATTATCTACTCATTCATATTTTTTTGCTACATAACCAATTATGCCTAGAACTACCTAGAAGGCCAACTTTGCACATGCATATATTTTGATTTTCATGACATAAAATTTAGTGATGATCAAATATTCATAAAAAAAACAAAAACATATGATCATATTCCCATGAAGTTACCACATGTGAAAAATATGACTACATCAAAATGCTTACTCGGTTCTTCTTGCCACATTGTAAATTTGGCTAAGTATGGGAAAACATTATCAAACTACCTAGAAGCCCAACTTTACACTTGCATATATTATGTTGTGATTTGTTTCATGACTTAAAATTTATGACATATTAACTAGTCATTAATTTGATCATAACCATATGACCAACTCCACTTGACTCATCCACACATGGCATTGGTGATGTCAACAAACTGCCTACTCAATTTTTTTGCCACTAGACCCAAATGTCTAGATGAAAACAATGATCAACTAGATGAAATACACTCATGTAAATAAGCACTAAAATAATTATTGACTTATGATAAGACCCATTTAACATGCTCAAAATACCATACTCATCCTTGAACATCTTTAACCAAGCCAAAATTGAAGATCAATTAAGCCTCCTTCAAGCATATTAAGACAAACCCATTACACACTTTGTCATTGTTACTTAGACTATAAAGACCCTTCATACACTCATAATGACACCTTCATAACATCAGCATGGCATCACTAACAACTCTCTAATAATATGTGATTCAATTCTTGGAAGAACACATAATAATTAGATTTGGCACACCTATTTCTTTGGTTTATGAAAATAGACCAACTTTCATCTCAAATTTTTTTTCTAAGTGGGCACATGATAACTAGATTATTATCAAGTCAACCTCTAACCATTACCCCTAGGGAAATGGATTGGTAGAATCAATGAACAAAAAATTGATAGATGTAATTAAGAAATCAATAGGGGACAAGCCCAAGGACTGACATATTTTATTGATGTATGCTCTTTGGGAGACCAAATGAGATAAAAACAAGCCCTTAAAGTTTCACCTTATCTGTTGGTGTATGGATGTAGGCCTATATATATAATTATGCTAAATTTACCCACTTATCAGTTCATTCAGGACTACATGGAACCATCTGATGAAACATAATCAATATTGATGGACATAATAAAAATGGAAGATACAAGGATTGAGGCCTTATAGACATTTAATAAACACCAGGATGTGGTCAAGAGGCAGTTTGATAAGAGAGCAAAGGTTAAAGCATTCAAGATTTCGTATCTAGTGCTAATTTTAGATAAATCCCATAAGAAGAAATGGAAGCATGATAAGTTTTCCCCACTATGGATTGGACCATGCTAGATTTTAGAGATCATGGGCAATATTGCATTTCATCTGAAGGACCTGCAAGGTAATGAGCTTACATATCCAGTCAACAAATAGTTCCTAAAGCACTACATCAAGGTTTTTAATGATTTCAACTATTATTTATTTATGAGGGGAAGACAAATGTAGATTAGGATTAGATTAAATTTCACACTTTATTGTATTAGATTCCTTATTTTCTTAGATTAGTTTCTTGATTTCTAGACTAGCTAATTTGTTGCTTTCCATGACAAACTAAATTATGTTTGCTCTGAATTTAACCAAGATAAATATCCCAACCAAATAAGCTTATGAATTGTGGAAAGGGGGGAAATATTTTTTTTGTAAATTTAGGACCAGTCTATAAATTGGGTGTATTTTTATGTTTTGATTCCTCAAAATGAAGGTAGATAATCATAGATTATTCTGGAAGGTGTCACAATTGAATACTTTCACTAGGTATGTGAAAGTTGCTCTCAAGATTAGTTCATACAAATTTAGAAAGTTTTCTTATTTTTATTGGATAAATTACACTTATCATTTTATATACTTGTTGGAAGTGATAATTTTGGGTATAGGTGTAACTGACAGGGACATTCTGGTAATGATTTGTTTTATAATTATCCTAGCTCACTAGGGTTTTAACTCTTCTCTTTTCATTCAAAAATAAACTAAAAACAAAAGAAGAAAAGAAATAATGAGTTAAAAAGAGTGAAATAATATCTAAAGAAAATAAAAAGGCTCACATGATGAAATAAGGTCATTGTAACATGCATCACGATTAAGAAAAATTAATGGAAAAGAGAAAAAAAGAGCCTAAGGTATCTCTATCAAGGCTATAGATTCTTGAATAGTAGCAAATAAATGCTTGATATTCCATTTATTTAATGATATTTAATAAATATTATAATGAAACCTACAACTTCATCAAGCCTTTAAAAAGCTCATTATATCAAGGGTTAAATGAACTACAGATTTGAGACACATAGATCCAAGGAATTGGAAGGAAAGTATGTTGTGTGAATCAACTTGGGAGTCTCTTTCATGTTCTTGATTTAATTATTATTCTATGATGTACTTCATAATTGATCTAAGGATTACTAACCAAAATTATGGATTCTTGAATACTCAGGAGTATTCCCCCAGTGAGTCGACATTTCTTGTATCCAACACCCCTCTTTTTTCTAAGGAGAAATGGGAACCCACTTTGTTTCAAGATTCAAGCCTTGATTGTTGAGCCTCTCCTCTATATTATTGTGTAAATTATAGGATTGATTGATTATTAATATTCATACTTTGAGAAATGGACATAGTATTCATATATTATATTGTGAACTAACTTCACTAATGCCTTTTTGGGAGTTTTGAATATGCTGATTTTTAGGATTTAGGAAATTTGGAGGAATTTATTTAGGTATTTCACTTATTGGACCTTTTTTTCTGGCATTCCATTTAGACATTTTGTCTGATAGGTTTGGTTTTTAGGTTCTATGTTTCATTATTTTATCCCGTAACTTTTTAGAGTTTGCATTTCAACACTTCTTTTCATTCAAAATTTGGTCTTCAGAACTTTTGTTCTGCATAAATTTGGTCCTTAAAGAAGTTGCATTAGACATTTTGTTTGAAACAATTTCCTCAAAATAGTTCATTCTTATCAGAGTTTTTATCATGAACACATTGTCTGATGAAAATAACTTGTCAAAACTAGTGCCAAAGACATTTTTTCTAATGGAAATATGTCTTTAAATTTTTTATTATGGATATTTCATTTGAGTTGTAGGATTTGTATTGCAAACATTTTATCTGATGGAAATAGGTCTTTGAACCTATTGTTATGGGTCTTTTATAAATGTTGTTCCCTAATATAAACCTGAATACCCTATTCCCTAGGATAGTACTAGCACTTTCTATACTTAGCCAAATAAAGTTGAAATATTTTATAATACTATATGCAAAAGACCCCCACCAACTTAAATTAATGGAATTTAAATTATACAAGAAATATAAAAAAAGTGAATGTTGGGCATTTATATCACAAAACTGCTATTTAATACAAAATCTTATATATGTGATACACAGTCATTAAATACTTCATTGCTTTCAAATTAAACTTATACTCAAAGTCTATTGCTATCATGAGCCTTCTATTAGCTTAAGTGATGAAGAGTCCTATATACTACTTACAAAGAGATTGTGAGTGAAACAATGGTAAAACAAGGTCAAAATAGATCATCTAGAGCACATAACACATCCAAGAAAACTACTAACATCAATAAACCTATATCCATTAATGGCATCTTCATCTAGGGCATTTCAAGGAATAAATCCACCATCCCCTATTCAATCAAGGATTTTACAGAGTTCATGGATATAACATTTGACGCTACTATATTCAATAATAGGTACACTAACTATTCAAAGTTATGGAATGTAGTGGATTCTATGGATGCATTTTCATTGGAATATGAGATGACACTTTCTAATCAATTGTTCATTAAAGAATTTTTGGATTTCAAATGACAAAGTTTACATTTTTCTACTACCAAGTCAAAGTTGATGCCATGAATCAACCTCCTACGTGATTTGTTCTTCTTAGGTAAGATAACCCAAGATGCATTCATTCATCATTCCAAAAATAAAATAGTCATCATATGCATTTAAGAGCTGACTTCTAAATATACCTATCTTTCAGCATACCTGATGCCTACTTCAACAAGCATACATTGCTATAATTCAACATATAAAGCTCAATTAAGAAGGCACACTCTTTATAGTTGCTCTTAGACTAGACTATCATCGAGAAATGGAAGAATCCAAAGGGGACTATATCTATAGACAAATTCAAAATATCGATATACATTAACATGTCTCTTCTAAACTGACTCTATGTTATGCCAAGCATTTAATTTATTAATTTATATTGGGTGCCATTATTATACATGATGTTGACCCACGATGCTTCATTTTACCTAAGAGAGATGATCAACCTTCATCTCAGAGAACAAATAATTCACAAGGATAAACACCCCACACTTGTAGGCCATTTCTATATGATGTCCTATTTACTAGATGTAGTCATGGGAACCTATTATAAAGTCCTTGACAAATTGTGGAGTCCATCCATGGACTACATCAAAAACATAATTTGTGAATACTACTAGTTTATGTATATATTTGCCTACACCAACAACATGGTCAATATAGCCGAGGATGTATATCCATATGTCTGGCAAGCCATTTATAGTATGCCCCTACCTAGAATTGGAGAAAACATTGTAAAGACATTGGAAGGTAGGGGAAATTATTTTGTGTATCCAAATTTCACTATTATAATGATTTGGGGAAATATAATTAATCTTGTGTGCCTCGGAAGATATGTTCCAAATAAGCTGGAGGAGTAAGAGATCACCTTTCAATTGTGGTGAAGTATTGAAGATGATTTCTTCAAAGTAAAGAAGATTTCATTTTTAGCCATCATGTAGTCATAATAAGAATGGCGTATACCATGAGGAAGCATTTTGAAAAAGTGGGAGGCAAACAAAGGAGTTATCATTTCCCCACACTTTCAAATAGAGATTAGGATATGCATAGGATTATTTAGAAGCATCTACAAGGGCTTAATATCCCTTATAGTCGTGAGCCCTATTCATATGATTTTCTATTTGTAAATGCAAATGACGATGAAGACATTTTGGAAAGGGCAAGGGTTGATGGACTAAACAAAGATAATTTGAGAATGATCCAAGAATACCCATTAGGTACTTTAAGAGAATCAGACAATAAGAAGGATCTTTATAAGGGATGGGAGCATTCAGACTTTTGGAGAGGGTAGTCTGAGGAGTAAGCCAAGGACCAAACAAGTTCCTCATCTCAAGGAATTACTTTGAATTTAAAGCTTAAGAATGTGAAGAAATATCTTGAGGTGCCTAAACCTAGAACTAGTAGGGGAGCATAGGTAAGGGACCCCAACAATTGAGATTCTGATGAGGAGGAGAAAACACAAGAAGAGTCAGCTATAGGATTGATTCAAGTGACTATTGTTATGCCTCAAGCTCAAATTGATACATTTATTTGGATAACAACGTAAGAGGAAGCTGTGTTAACCCAAAAAAGCTCCCCTACATAGTTGAAGACCCCTCTTATATACATGAGGAATCCAAAAAACACTCTTATATAAATTGTTATACCTTTAAACACCATGATCAAACAAGATGTTAAAATAGAATGGACAGCTGAAGCCTAAAAGTCCTTCTAGGGTAATAAAGATGCAATATCATAGGCTCTAGTACTAATCAATCCAAATTTCAATAAATATTTCTACCTATATTCGTTCACTTTAGAACATAAAATTTCTACTATCATATTGTAGAAGAAGAATGAAACTGAGCATCCTATTACATTCTTGAGTATAAATATGAAAGATGCAGAGATCAAATACTTTATGATTGATAATTTTTTTACTTGGTTAATGAATTAAATAAATTTCAACATTATATCTTGAGGAATAAAATCATTGCCATTGTGCTTGATCCCATTGTCAAGCTCACCCTATCACAAAATGAGCTAGGGGAATGCCAAGGTAAATAGATGGCCAAGCTACAAAAATTTAACATAGAGATCAAACCTATAAATATTGTTTGAGGTCAAGGCATTATTCAAATTATGACTGAACTAGATCCATGTATAACCATTGAAGTTTTATGTGAAGGTCAAGTATCTAAAGGAGAGTGGTATATTAATATAATATAGTGTTTACTTATAGGAACTTGATCCCCAAAGATCAATAGAGAGAAAGGAATAGCTTTGAGGATCAAGGCTACTCATTACATGATCAATAAGGGAGTCCTCTATAGAAAAAACTATGAAGGCATTTATCTTAGGTGTGTATCTACAAAGGAAGATAAATAAATTTTTGATAACTTACATCAAAAGATAGGCAATGGTCATCCTTCTAGAAATACCATAGCCCATAAGATCTTAATAATGGGATACTATTGGCCAATAATTTTTGAGGATTTTCATACTAATGTAAGAACATGCCATGAATGCCAATCTCTATCTAAAAGAGAAGTAAATGCAATAATGTCTTTACAACCAATTGTTAAAGGAAGGCCATTTTCCCAATGGGTTTGTTGGCCAAAATTTTCCCACATACAAAAATTTGTTTGGAAGTAATGCCATATTTTGGATTTCATGGAATGAGTTTGCATATGCCTTAAAAAATAATTGGGTCTTTCAAGGATCAAGCAAAAAAACCTAAAGACTTTTCCATCAACAAAAGGTCCATGGCAAAAATGTCTTTGTAAAAGCCTGAAGGAAATTGTCAACATGAAAAGTTCCCAAAGGCTTATTTCTTTTAGACATTTTATCTGAAATAAAATTCATGGAGTCATTTCCATCAGATAAATTGTCCAAGAAAATTATTTCATAGATATAATTATTTTAGGAGAAAAGCTAGTAACAATTTTTCAAAGGACATAAAATCTAAAGACAAAAGGTCCATGAAAAAAAGTTCGAAACACAAAGATAAAAAAAAATGTTTGTTGTGGGGAAAATACATAGGAAGCATATGAAAATGTTTGTGCAAGTGTCAAATTTAGGCGACATCAAGTAACCATTAAAATTCAAATATACAGTGATAGGTGCACAAACATCATTAAAATTTTCACAAATGTCAAAGTAAAGCTTAATAGTCATCCATTGGGGCCAAAAAATTTATGGTCATGCAAACATCATTGATGTTCCTATATACATCAATTGATAGGTACACAGATGTCAAACTTAAGTCACAACAAATGACCATTGGTTTTCAAATATCTTAGTGATGGTTACATGAATGTCAAATATGTTTGCATAGATGTCAAATATAAGAATATAGACATCAATTTTAAACCTCATGGAATAACCATTTAAATTCAAAAGGTAAGATCAATGATCAACATTTAATCATATAAGAGATAAAATGATGAGTGGTGACTAATAGTTTAATGGGCTCAGATAGATCAACGGTTCATGTTGAATCATATATTTAGATCAAATAACACATGAGTAGGTCAAAAGGTCAATGAGATTATATGCCACCATAGAACATAAGTGTAGGAGAAAATAGACTGATAATGGATCTTGAGTGTAAACATTGGGCTACTAGGTAACACTAGCTTAGATAGAGATTGACAAGTTAATGGCAGGATCGATGGCTCTCACTCAATCATATAAATCAAGATTGATAGTTTGATATGAGTCAATGGGTCAATAATATGAGTCTATTTCAATAGATAATTGAATAAGGGCAAGCCCATGACTTTTAATGAAGGTTGAAGGGGTAGTTTTTCAACTCAAGCAAAGAAAATATAAAGGAGCCAAGTTTAGATAGGATCAAGATTGAACCAAATGGGATAAAGAATTACCATTAGAGATCCTTAGAATAGATATTTTAGATCTAATGTAGATCAAATTTTGGTATCTTGTTGATAAAATATGACCAAACATCGAGCAAAGTGTCATTAATATATGACTATAGGAAAACCAACAATATTAGATTGGTTTTCTATTTATAAAATGGACCTATGATCTAGGTGTGGAGATAAATTAGATATGTTATTAATGAAAAGGGTCTCATATATTTAAGTGGATCCATCCTTGAAAAAATAGGTACTTACCACTATTTAGGGCATGGATCTGTTAGTTTCAAGATTCAAATATTTGATCCTCATGAGCAAGTCAAGTGGGCTTAGGGTCCTAAGGTGGTAAACTGGTCATTAGAAAACTAGTTAATGACATTAATTTCATTCAAACAGACCTTGTCACCATGTAGAACAAACCCTTGTCTTCTATTGGGACCTCTCAACTAATGAAAGGATCTTAAAGGTTATTAAAGTAGGAAAATTCTAATCAGCTAAAAGAAGACACATATGTAAAAAGTAATCAATGAGCTACAACCACATGACTAAGATCCTTTATTCACTCTCATACATATTATTACCATCACTCTCTCTCCTTTTCTACTATATATAGAGGCTTTTGAGATTGAAAAATGATCCCTCTATTAACTCTCTTGGGCATGACTAAACTCTACTAAGATTGAGATTGTAAACTCTTGAAATGAATACAAGACTAAGTTTCAGATTTCATTATGCTAGTCTAGTGTGTTTATATCAAATGATTTGAATATGTGGTATAATCTCTCCCTTGTCAAGTCATAATCTCACATAGTTACTAGTTGATCTTGTTATGCAGGTCATGCTTAATGTTGCATATCTTTTGATTAAAGCTTTCATGTGGATACTTTAACTAGTTAGTGTCTTGCATTAGAACTCTCCACCATTTCCCTCAACTTTTGATCATTTAGTAAATCTTTGCATGAAATATTGATACATGATAGATACTTGGAGTCTTAGATATAATATTTTTCTTGTCTCATTAGCGTTTAATAGGAGATCAAATGGAGTGGATCAACCATCATCTACGTGCATCACCATGTTTAGCTTAGGTTTCATTTTAATGTTATCTCTCTCTCTCTCTATCTCTATCTCTCTCTCTCTCTCTCTCTCTCTCTCTCTCTCTCCCTTTTCTCTAGTCATAAGTAGGTTTTAGTAGTGGAAATGAGCTAAGATAATGCGTCAAAGAGCTAGCCTTGTTAAAAATCCTAGAGGTCTAACCCCATTATAGGATACCCATAGCCTAGAGTTAGTCCCATGTTGAGATAAATTCATAAGTAGGACCTGAACACTTATGCTTCCAGCTAGGGTGCAATCTAGACCTAAAATAGGTTTGGTACACTCAGTGGGACCAAAGTCCAAAAGAGTGGGAAGATCTTGGTGTGTCTTTCCTCTGATCAAATTTTGGAAGCAAGCAAGTTAGAACCAATATAGACTTTGAACCAAAGATTTTGGTTATGAGTAGGCCAGGTACATCTCAATGAAGTTTCTAATCATTTCTTCCATGTCATTTGACATATAAATTTTCTATGGACAACTATGGTGAATATTCTTATTATCCAGCTCCTTATTAGAAACCCCAATTTGGTCCTCATGATCTATATGAATAACAATCCCATCATAGTATTGCTCCTCATCAATGCTATCATGAACTATCCATACCATCACTTGAGAAAACTTTAGTAAGCCTTGACAAACTTGCTATAGAATTATGCTCATAGAAATATTATGGCCAAAGTATCACTACTCATTAGATCCATCATGTGAGAGAGATATTGCATCAAGTGAAATGAGAATGGACACCTATTGAGAGAGAAAATTGGAACAATCTCATAGGTGAGATGATGGATGTAAGTGTTACATTCAAAGCATTGAGGATAAATTAAAAGACCTTGAAGAGTATTAGGTCCCACCTCACTAATATTATGTGCCTTCATATACACTACCTCAAACTTCTTATGTGCCACCCATTCCTTCCCAAGAGACCATTCTAAGTGACTGTTTGAGTATTCCAAGTTCTTTATATAATTCTTAGACTTTTCCTTCCTAGAAATCTATCCAATAAATCTATAAAATAAATGAGATTATTTTGGAACATCTTGTTATTGAGATCCAATACTCCATCCTTCCTTAAAAAACCCTTAAAAGGTCCTTCAACTTTCTGAGATGGAATTAAGTGGTGAAGTTAGGTGGTGGGAAAAGTGAGATATAATCTTCTTGTGTTCCCTCTCATGAAGCCACTAGCCATTTGAAAGAGAATTTATTCCAAGAGAATATAATGAGGTTGATCAAAGAGTTGGAATTGAAGACAAGGAAAGAGGAGGAAAACCATAATCAAAAGATTAAAGAAGGACCTCTATATTTTCCATCTTGGAACCAAATATTGCAGTCAAGCAAATCCAAAGTCATTCAATCCCCTCCATCCCCTCCTCAAGAATCTAAGTCCTTTCCATATTAGAAATCTATAATATGAAAAAGGAGGGGGACATGGCTGTCAAAGACAGCCAGTTTGACCAAGGAGGTGCCACATATATCTCATTTCTCTTGGAGTCATCCCAAGGATATCATATGCCACTCCTTACAAAGGTAAGTAGTGAACTCCATGTTGAGCTCATAATTAATAATGATGAATTATCAGAGCTAGAGGAGGAAATCATTATTGGAACACCACTTGGTAAAAGTGAGCATGTTTTAACCTTTCATAATGGCAAAGAAGTTGAGTTTTAAGAAGTGTAAGTTGGAGATGAGATCCAATAGGAAGAATTCTAAGATGTGCATCAAGAGGTTATTTCTCAAGAACTTCTTGATCACATATCAGTTGTCTAAGATCAAGAGTTTTCTCAAGGTCTTATGGTAGCTTATATAGATTAATAAAAAACTCATATTTCCTTGGAAGGTAGACATGAATATAACTCATACAAAACCATTTCTTAGGTAGAGAGCATTCCTAAAGAAGAAGATCATTGGCAACAATTGTACCATGATTTCATGAGTGAAATTGATGAACTTAAGATAGAATACTTGGATGATGAGATAGTGTAACAAGTTAAATCTTCATATGAGGATACCATTCATGTTTTGGAGCTTCAAGAAGATAGTACTACTTTGGAAATGCCAAAGCAGAATAACAAGATTGGTCTTGATGTGAGAGAACCCCATGAGGGATTGGTATAATTGGAAGCAATGGATGATATTGAAATATGTCTTACTATAAAGGATCAAGTTTTTGATAAGGTGAACAAAGAGTTTCCATAGAGGATAAAGGCCAAGATTGGATAGAATATGTAGAACTCCTTGATGAGCTTGAAGATCTTGTAGCCAAGAAGAAGCCAGATCTTACTGAGGATACTATGGAAATAAAAGAGGTATGCTCTACTGGATCACCATTAGAGGTAGTTGAGGAGCCATATGACAAAATTGAGAGTATTTGGATGCAAATAACTGACCTATTTGGAGCTGCTTGGTTCTAATTTAAAATCATGCTAAAGAAGTTTGTCAAAGAGCTACACATAAGGGTTACGGAGCTACATGCCTCATTCAATTACACATATCATGATGAAAGAAGGTTTTCAAACTTTCATTTTAATCTAAGAGGAAAGGTACACATATTTTTAAGCTATATATATTAGGGTAGTTCTTACATTTTCCTCCTATTATAGTTTTTAGCACATTTCTTGTTGTCCCTATTTTGTTCTAGGTTAGTTTCCCTTTAATAAGTGCCTTGGGAACTCTATCTTGTTTTGATCTTTATTTTGGTCTCTATTTGTTTCAAAAAGGGGTTATTTAAGAGTTACAAATAGTATTATATCTAGGTCAATATATTGAACCAAAATTAGAGACTCCATGCCCAAAGGACTACATAAGGTATACTATCTAGGTTCTCAAGCATAGTAGGATTGCTTCCCTAGGAGTCACCAGAAATGTTGGACAAATTTAGCCCACTTAAAAAAATTTATTTGGAGGAATTGCCATGTTATAAAGGTCATGGGATGATTTTGAATAGGAGTTAAAAAATAATCAAGGCTTTCAAGGATCAAGAAAAAAAATTTGAAGACTTTTCCATTGGAAAAATGTCCACGGCAAAATGTCTTTGTGAAATCCTAAAGGAAATTGTCATCAAGTAAAGTTATTGAAGGCTTATTTATTTTAGACATTTTGTCCAAAACAAAATTCATAGAGTCATTTCCATTGGATAAAATTTTTGAGATAAATTTTCTGTAGATAGAATTATTTTGAGAGAAAAGCACACAAAATTTTTCTTGAGGATATAAAATCTAAAGACAAAAGGTCCATAGGAAAAGGCCCAAAACACAAAGTCTGAAATAATTATTTGTTGTGGGGAAAATGGATGGGAATAAAATGGAAACATTTTCATGAGTGTCAAATTTAGGCCACATCAAGTAACCATTAAAATTCAAATATGCGGGGAGGGGCACATAGATGTCATTAACATTTATGCAAATGTCAAAGTAATTCTGAATAATCATTCATTGGGGTCCAAAGATTAATGATCACGTAAATGTCATTGATGTCCCTATAGACATCAATTTATGAGTACACATATGTCAAATTTAAGTCATAACAAATGACCATTAATTTTTTAATATATCAGTGATGGTCATGCAAATTTCAAATATGTTCACATGGACATCAAATATGGGTATACATACATCAATTTTAAACCTCATGGAATAGTTGTTTGGATTCAAAAGGTAGGATTAATGATCGATGTTTAATCATGTAAGAGATCTAATGGTGAGCAATGAATAATAGTTTAATGGGACCAAGGAGATAAATATCTTGTGTTTAATCATGGATTTAGATCTAATGGCACATGAGAAGGTCAAAAGGTCAAGGATATTATAGGCCACCATGTAGCATAAGCTTGGGATAAAACATACTGATAGTGGATCCTAAATACAAATGTGGGACTACCAAGTAGAACCAACTTAGATAGAGATTAATAAGTTAAGGGTAGGATCGATGGCTCTCATTCAATTATATAGATCAAGATTGATAGTATGAGATGAGTCAATGGGTCAATAATCTAAGTCAATTTTGATATCCAATTAAACAAGGGCAATCCTAAGACTTTCGACAAAGGTCAAAGGGGCAAATGTTTAACCTAGGCAAAGAAAATATAAAGGAGCTAGGTCTAGATAAGATTAAGGTTAAAACAATAGGACCAAGCATTGCTAGTATAACTCCTTAGAATATGTATTTTAGACCTAATGTAAATTAAATGTTGGTATCTTATTGATAAAATATGACCAAACATTGAACAAAGTGTCATTAATATATGACTATAGGAAAACCAATAATATAAGATTGGTTTTTTGTCTATAAAATGGACCTATGATCTAGGTGTGGAGATAGAGTAGATATGTGATTACTTTTAAGGGTATCATCTATTGATGTGGCTCCATCCTTGAAAAAATAGCTACTTACCACTATTCATGGCATGGCTATGTCAGTTTCAAGATTTGAAGATTTGATATTCATGAGAAAGTCAAGTGGGCTTAGGGTCCCAAAGTGGTGAACTGGAGGTTAGAAAATTAGTTAAGGGCTTTGATTTCATTCAAACAAACCTTGTCACTATGTAGAATAAACCCTTATCTTTTAGTGGGACCTCTCAGCTAATGAAAGGAGCTCAAAGGTTAATGGAGAAAGAAAAAGCTAGTTGGTTGGAAGAAGACACGTATGAGGAAAATAATCAATGAGATGCCATCACATGATTAGGATCATTTATCCACTCTCATATGCATGTTCCCATCTATCTCTCCTTTTCTACTATATATAAAGGCTTTTGAGCCTAAAAAATGATCCCTCTATTCCCTCTCTTGGGCATGACTAAAATCTACTAAGATTGATATTGTAACCTCTTTGAATGAATACAAGACTATATTTTAGATTTCATTATGCTAGTCTAGTGTGTTTCTATCATATGATTTACATATGTGGTAGAAATCTCTCTGTTGTCAAGTCATGATCTCACGTAGTTACTAGTTAATTTTGTTATGCAGGTCATGTTTAGTGTTTTATATCTTTTGATTGAAGCTGATATGTGGATACTTTGACTGGTTAGTGTCTTTCATTAGACCTCTCCAGCATTTCCCTCAAATTTTGATCATTTTGTGAACCTTTACATGAAATATTGATGCATGATAGATACTTGTAGTCCTAGATCTAGTATTTTGCTTGTCTCATTAGTGTTTAATAAGAGCTCAAATGGAGTAAATCAACCATCATATAGGTGCATCACCAAGTTTAGCTTACGTTTCCTTTTCATGTTATCTTTCTCTCCCTTTTACCTAGTTATTAGTAGGTTTTAGTAGTGGAAATGAGCTAAAATGATGCATCATAGAAGCTAGCCTCATTAAAAATCTTAGAGGTCTGACTCTATTATAGGATACCCATAGCCTAGGGTCAATCCCATGTTTAACTAGATTTTGAAGTAGGACATGAACACTTCTCCTTCTAGCTAGGGTGAAATCTAAACCTATAATAAAGGTTTAGACTTCATTGGTGTCATTAACCCAAATTCCTTGGCAAGCCATAAGTTTATGCTTACTACTACAAACTAATTTACTAGATGGACTAAAACTATAGACATAAATAATTATAGATCACAAGATGTGATCACTTCTTGGAAGAACACAAAAAATATATTTGACACACCTATTTATTTGGTTTGTGATAATGGACTGGCTTTCATCTCAATAAAATTTACTGAGTGGGCACATGACAACCAGATTATTATCAAGTTAGCCTCTAACCATTACCCCTAAGGAAATAGATTGGCTAAATCAATGAATAATAATTTGATAAATGCAATTAAAAAATCAGCAGGGAACAAACCCATGGACCGGCGTAATTTATTGAAGTATGCTATTTGGGTAGATCGGACAAAATACAAACAAGCCCTTAAAGCTTCATCTTATCTATTGGTGTATGGATGCATGCTTGTATTACAAATTATGCTAAAGTTTCCAACTTATAAATTCATGTAGGACTACATAGAACCATGTGATGAAATATAATTAAGATTTTTAGACATAATCGAAATGGAAGATCTAAGGATTGAGGCCTTACAGACATTCAATAAACACTAGGATGTGGTTAAGAGGTGTGGTTTGATAAGAGAGAAAAGGTCAAAGCATTCAATATTTTGGATCTAGTGCTACTTTGGGATAAATCCCATGAGAATAAAGGGAAGCATGATAAATTTTCCCCACTATGGATTGGACCATACAAAATTTTGGAGATCGTAGGCAATAAGGCATTTCATCTAAAAGACCTGTAAGGCAATGAACTTACACATCAAGTTAATGAATAATTCTTAAAGCACTACTTTAAGGCTATGCTGAATATAGATATTATTGATTGATGAGGGGAAGACAAATGTAGATGTAGGATTATATTAGATCTCATACTTTCTTAGATTAGATTCCTTGTTTTCTTAGATCAGTTTCATGCTTTCTAGACTAGCCACTTTGTTGATTTCTATGACAAATTGAATTGTTCTTGCTCTAACTGTAACCAAGATAAATATCCAAACCAACTAAGATTATGACTTGTGGAAAGGGGGGAAATAAAAAATTATAAATTTAGGACTAATCCATAAATTGGGTGTATTTCTATGTTTTGAGTCCTGAGGATGAATGTAGATAAGCATGGATTATTCTGGAAGGTGTCATAATTGAATACTTTCACCAGGTATGTGAAAGTTGCTCTCAGGAGTAATTCATACAAATTTAGATACTAGATGCCTAGATAATATCAAAATAATGTGTGAGCTTCCTTTGATTTAATTAGCTTTAATAGATACTAGAATGAAACCTACAGCTTCATCAAGCATTTAAAAATCTCATTATAGCAAGGGTTAAATGAACTACACATTTGACACATAGATCCAAAGAATTGAATTGAAATTATGTTGTGTGAATCAATTTGGGAGTCTCTTTTGTATTTTTTATTTTAATATTCTTATGTGACACACTCCATAATTGATCTAAAGATTACTAACCAAAGTTATGGATTCTTGAATACTCAGGAGTATTCCCCCTGTGAGTCATCATTTTTGTATCCAACACCCCCTTTTATTTAAGGATAAATGAAACCCACTCTTTTTTTCAAGATTTGAGCCTTGATTATTGAGCCTCTCTTCTATATGATTGTGAAAATTCTAAGAATGAATGATTATTAATCATCATACTTTGAGAAATGGACATTGTATTAATATATTATTTTCTAGACTAACTTCACTAATGCCTTTTGGGAATTTTGAATATGTAGATTTTTGGGAATTTATAAATTTGGAGGAATTTATTCAGGGATTTCACTTATCAAACAATTTTTTGGGCATTCCATTTAAACATTTTGTCTGATAGGTTTGGTTTTTGGGTTCTATGTTTCGGTATTTTATCCCATATTTTTTTGGGGTTTGCATTTTTGGAACTTCTTTTCATTTGGAATTTGGTCTTCAAAACTTTGTTATACATATATTTGGCCCTTGGAAAAGTTGCATCTTACATTTTGTCCAAAATAATTTCCCCAAAATAGTTCATTCTTATCAGAGTTTTTGTCATAAATATTTTATCTAATGAAAATAACTTTTCAAAACTAGCACCACAGACATTTTGTTCAATCGAATTAGGTCTTCAAAATTTTTGTTGTAGATATTTTGTCTGAGTTGTGGGATTTTTGCTGCAAACATTTTATCTGATGAAAATAGGTCTTTAGGCTTATTGTTTGATGTATTTGATAAAGACCAGTCCCTAATATAAACTAGAATACCCTATTCCCTAGGATAATACTATCACTTTATATACTTAGCCAAATAAAGTTGAAATATTTCCTAATAGTATATGCAAAAGACCCTCACCAATTTTAACTAATAGAATTTGAATTATACAGGAAATATAAAAGTGAATGTTGGGCATTATATCACATAAGATACTATTCAATGCAAAATCATATATATACAATACATAGGCATTGAAGCCTTCATTGATTTCAAATAAAAATTACACTCAAAGTCTTTTACTATCATGAGCCTTCTATTATCCTGAGTGACAAATATCCCTAGCTAATACTTTAAAAGATACTCTGAATGAAACGATGATAAAGCAAGGTTAGAATAAATCATCCAAAGCACATAGAACATCCAAACAAACTGCTAACATCACTAAACCTATAACTAGCAATGACATCTTCATCCAGAGCATTTTGAGGAACAAATCCACCATCCCCCTATTCAATCAAGGATTTTACAAAGTTCATGGATACAACATTCGATGCTACTATATTAGAGAATAGGTACACTAACTATTTAGAGCTATGGGATGTAGTGGATTTTTTGAATGAATTTTCGTTAGAAGATGAGATGACACTTGCTAATTGACTATTTATAAAAGAATTATTGGCTTTCAAATAACAAAGTTTACATTTTATCGCTACCAAGTTAGAGGTAATGCCATGCATCAACCTCCTACATGATTTTTTCATCTCAGGTAAGATAACCTAGGATGTATTCCTTCATCATTCTAGTGATAAAATAGTTGTCACATGCATTTTAAGAGTTAACTTCCAAAGATACCTATCTTTAAGCATGCTTGATGCCTACTTAGACAAGTATACATTACTACATTTCAACATAGAAAGATCAATTGAGAAGGCACTTTTTTCATGGTTTTTACCAAACCAGACTATCACTTGGAAGGGAAAGAAGCCAAAGGGGACTATCTCTATAGAAAAATTTAGAATGGGGATATGCATCAACATGGATATTTTGAATTGACTCTATGGTATGCCAATAATTTATTTTGTTAATTTAGACTGGGTTCCATTGTTATACATGATGTTGACCAATGATGTTATGCTCACCATGGGAGAGATAATAGGCCTTCTTCTTAGAGAACAAATAATTCACAAGGATAAGCACCCCATGTCTATGGTCCATTTCTATATGATGTCATACTTGATAGACATAGTCATGGGAACCTATTACAAATTCCATAGTGAATTTTAGATTCTAGCCATAGACTGTATCAAAAATATAATTTTTGACTACTACCAATTTATGCATATATATGCCTACACCAAGAACATGGTCAAGATAGTTGAGGATGTATATCCATAGGTTTGGCAAGCCATTCATGGTACAACCCTGCCCAAAATCTGAGAAAACATTATAAAAATATTGGAAGGTAGGGGAGATTATATATGGTATACAAATTTAACTATTATAAATATTTGGGGAAACAAAGTTCATCCCCTATGCCTCTCAGGATATGTACTAGATAAGTTAGTAGATCAAGAGATCACCTTTCAATTATGGTGGAGAGGATTTGTCCAAAGAAAATAAGAGTTCATTTTTTGGCCATCATGTATTCATAGGAAAAATGGTATATACCATGAGGAAGCATGTTGGAGAAGTGGGAGGTAAATGAAGGAGCTATCATTTCCCCACACTTCCACATAGAGACTGGGATCTGCATGGTCTTATTCAAAATCATCTACAAGGGATTAATATCCCTTACAATCATGAGCCCTATTTATATGATTTTTTATTTTTAAATGTAAAGGATGATGAAGAAGTTTTTGATAGGGAAAGGGTTGTTATATTGAATTAAGATCATTTGAGAATGATCCAAAAAGACCCTTAAGTTATTATAAGAGAATTGGATGGAAAGAAGGCTCTTTACAAGGGATGGGAGCATTCAAAATTTTGGAGAGGGTAGTTTGAGGAGCAATCCAAAGACTAGGAGGGTTCCTCACCTTAATCAATTCCTTTGAGATTAAAGCTTAAGACTATGCAAAAAGAGCATGGGTGCCTAAAACTAAAAATAGAAAGGGATCAAAAGCAATGGACCCCATTAGTTTAGATTTTGATGAAGAGGAGAAAACATAAAAAGATTCATCTATGGGATTGATTCAAATGACTAATGTTATGCCCTAGGCTCAAATTAATACATCAATTGGGATATCAACATAAGAGGTAGTTGTGTAACCCAATAAAGCTCCTCCACATAGTTGAAGACCCCTCTCATTTATATGAGGAAGTTGAAGACCCCTATAGGGAGTCCCACAATTGAGTCATCTCAAGGCTTGCCTATTGTACCACAACACTCAAAATAGGTGGAGGGAAAGACTATTAAAATAGAGGATGTTAGGGATGAAGTATATTTTGATGAGGATTTAGAGCTAGAAATAGCTAAGGCCATGAGCCTTCAAGTAGAGCCTATAACACCAATTTCCCTAGGTACTTAGACTTTCATGAGTGTTCATTTATCTTTCATTCCAATGTTTGGCCATGTTCTTATTTCTTCTGTGTTTAGAACACCTAAGGTGTAAATGCCTATTTCTACCTCCATTGACTCCTTATCCTCAACCACATTCACTCAATTCCCTTTTCTCACCCCAGAGGTTGAGAAAGATGTTTCCACCACTACCATTGATCCATAGTCCACTTTCATCTCATCCATCATGCCTACCTCCTCTATCCCTTCTGACACTACCACCATTAGAGTCATGAAGAAGAAGAAGATGTCTAAAAAGGTATAAACTACCATATCCACTCCACAATTCCATATCTAGTCCACTCAGATTTCCCTTCTCATTCTATGTACCACCTCCACATAAGAGACTATTGTGGCAAGTTCTAGAAGGGGAAGGAAGGCCAAGTCTCAATTGATCATAGTCTATCCACTCCCTTAGTTTGGAAGAGTGGGCTAGTCTAAGATTATTTGGCCTTCCCTACCTAATGTCCTTGTCAAATCCCAAAAGAAACATCTAGCTATTAGAGATAATAATGAAGAGGTTGTTGTCACAACCTCAGATGCATCATAATTGGATATTCCTCCATGGGCTATAGACTTAAGAAGCAAGGCCTCCCAAATGCCTAGCTTTAAGATAATTGAAATTCCTTCCATCTTCACTCTATTTGACCCACCATCTGGTAACATATAGATAGTTAAGAAGAGGAATTTGGAGGATGATAGAGGTAGGGAGATAATTTTTGAGGGAAGGCATGAATAATTCTCCCTCACCAAGAGGTAGAATAGGTAGATGAGACAATCTCCCTATACTGAGAATCTTGTTAACCTAGCCCAAGCACATAAGGATACTATAGTATCCATTCATGAAGGTACACATATGGTTTGATAAGATATATAAGCCTAGGTAAAATAATTAGAGTAGGTAAAGACTGTGCATATCCCTACATGTACAAAAGTAGTGGTTCAAGAAGTAGCTTCCATATGTTATAATTCCTTGGAGGCATTAGAGTTTATGACAACTGAATTAGCCCCTCATGTGAATAATACTAACCAATTGTATAATTATTTGAGAGATGAAAATGTTAAATTGAAGATGTTAATTTCATACACAAGAAAAAAAAATAGTGATCTGGACCTAATGATAGCACTAGAGACATCTAATGTCTTGAACTTGGTTATCATAAGGATAAAAGAGGTACAAAAATGGTTAAAATTAGTTAGGGATTTAATCCCTTAATATCAAGAACATGAGGCCTAAATTATCCATATTTTTAATGATTTGTAGTTATCAAGGGTAAAATATGCCACTTGAAAATTGATGAGTAAGATCAATTTTGATAAACTCATTCAAGAAGTAGTGGATAAATTTAAACAAAGTTTACATGGCTTGACACTAGAAGAGATAGATACAAGTTAAGAGTTGGTTGAAATAAAGTTACTAAGGTATAAATATTTAAGAATAATTTCTAGGTGACTAAGGCCAAACATGCAAGACTCAGCCAAGCCAATAGAATTCATTAACCATGTCTACTTAACTTGAGTATCATATGACAATATTTTGGTGCAATAGACAAGTGATATCAAGAGAATGAAGTAAAGAAGAAGTAGTCTCATGCTACCACTTCTAGTACCACATCAATATCTATAGATCTAGTTTCCACCACCTTAGCTACCAAACCAAGCAAAGTACATGTAGTTATTCAGACTACATAACCTCAATGAGGCTAAGATTTCTTCCATGTAATTTTTTTTAAATGGCATACAAATTTATAGTTTCCTTGTAGTTGAGGATTTTATTATAAAATTACATTTTTATTTTGTAAAAATTCACATGTTGCATGTTTTGAATGGTTTTGATTACAGTTAGAACTTATATTCTAACTATCACATGTGAATGAATTTGCATGACTTGGGGGATGAGGAATCCCCTCCCCAAGTCTATTTAAACAATTTTAATCTACCATATGGGTATGAGAAATTTTCCAATATAAAGGAACAACATCAATTTTGATTGTTAGTGAATGTGTTTATGTATTCTCTCTCCACTTTATATGTAATTAGGCTTATCTTCTTTCAATTATATGATTCAATAATCCTTAGTGTGCAAAAGTTGTGAATGGGTTCTTAATTATCTTGATTGATGTAATAACATTAGATATGTAATAG
Source organism: Torreya grandis (assembly GCA_037957365.1). Lineage (NCBI taxonomy): Eukaryota > Viridiplantae > Streptophyta > Pinopsida > Cupressales > Taxaceae > Torreya > Torreya grandis. The sequence continues at coordinate 3,316,563 of JARHVA010001219.1, read as the reverse complement.
CTATTGAAATATTGGTAAAATATGTTTATTAGGAAAATTAAGTTGATTGATTCATAATTATGAATGTGTATGAGTGCTTTCTTTGATGTAGTTTTCTATGTGTGTGAAAAAGATACCTCAGAGACCTCATTATCCCAAGCCATAATCTCCTAATTAAGGGTGTCCAACAACTGATTTAAAGGGGGAAACCTTTGACTGAGGCCTATGAGTTTCCTACATTGATATTTGCTTAGACATCCCAGTTGTGTCTGACTATGTGTGTACACTTATTACTAGAAACAAGCATAGGTTATGAAAGTATTTGTCCATTTAGAAACTAGCTAGAGAAGTGTTTTATGAAACCACATAATATTGTTTTCTACCTTACCCTTCCCTCATTTTTGAGTTTGTTTTGATACCTACCCACTTGAGATTAGAAACCAACCATCCATCCAACTCATGTAGGAATTTACCACTTTTTAAGAGACCACACCTCCATCCAAAAACACTTTTCAAAAACTTGCATACATTACCAGCTATTCCATAAATAGGTTGTCTAAATTTCATACCAACAACTCATGCCCTAGAGTGGAGTTTACCTCCATTGAGATCCTAAAATTTTAGAGGTTACCTCATTGACTATTGTATGCATAAAAACTACATCAACAGTTTCACTAGCACTAGAAGGAGGGATGGATATATGATAAAAAATGCATCAACAGTTTTAATTTGGAGTCACCTAAGAGAGTGACAAAATCTAATTCCTAGGTTTGTTTTCTAGTCTTACTCCTGTCAAATCATAGGAGACCTAGAACTATATGAACAACCCTAATTCATAACAATTTACCTCCTCCAACTGGGAAACCTTTACCCATAAGGAACCCTTTACCTATTAATCAACCACCTTAGTTAGTTGGATCTTCTATTTCTATCCCAAGAGATGTGCATAATTTACCTAGGAATCTTGAGAAGTATTTGCCATTCTTTTGTCCTTTAGGAGCAAGGACAATAGAGGAAGTTATCAAATATTTTAAAGCTAGCTTGAGATTAATGAATGTTATTAATGAATATGTAGCATGAAGATTATTCCCTTTTACATTAATAGATGCTACTTATGATTGGTATTTAAATCTAATAGAGAACTCCACTTCTTGGGATGAGTGTCAAGCTACTTTTCTTATACAATTTGGATATGTTATCAATCCTAATTTGGTATATCAGCACTGTTGGGAATAGTTTTCACATTAGGTGAAAATAGGTATTTAAGGGATGGTAAATAATTTGGTTGCTTAACCAAGAGGTAAATATTTATTATTGGGTTGTTATAACCATATGGTTAATACAATAAATCTATATTATTTAGAATATTATGTTATTAGATATATTATTATATGTTATAACAATATATCATATTTAGGTTTGAATTATTATAGGAGGTTCATAGGAGATATATTTTATGGATTTGGGAATCCTTGGATATAGGAAATATTCTCCTATATATTTGAATGTAATGATCAAAATAAATTAATCAGAGAATTAGAGTGTGGATGAAATAATATATATTGTGTGTTTGAAATAATTATAAAAGTCTATATTTGGATCTATTATTGTAAATGGTATTCACTTAATATTGCACAAATCTATACCAAACTTATCATTTGGTATTAGAGTGGGTTATGTATTTATCCATGAGATTTATTTTGGATTAATTTAGTATCATGGCATCTCAGTTTTTTCAAAGTGTCTTAGCTGTAGGATCATTTTATTTCATTTGGATCACCTACATTCAAATTGATTTCCATTTGGCCTTTAACAATATCTATATTACTCTGAGTTGGCATTGATATTTATAACTTCAAGATTGAATTGAGATTTGAATTGATCTCTATCTCATATCTATAACCACAATGTTAGATTTTCATTCAATGGAAGTCCATTATATTCATTACTTAGCTCGACTGTAGTCCTTCTCAAGTCTCTATATAACAATATCATAGTTTTAGACTACTCTCTCTTCTAGTCTTCTCTAATTTAGCATCAATACAAATTTTGTTCATTCATTTGTCATTCACATAATTAGAAACCATTTATTTAATTCTTTATTTGATTGGTTAATCAACCCCTAGATCCCAAATCATGAATAGATTCTACATCTTGATGACATTTCTAAATGCTTCTACAACCATGCTTATTCTATGGGTGCAACTTAGTGATATGCAAAAGGCTCACTAGTTTTGAGTCAACATTTCTTGAAGAAAATTTATTATCCATCCATACACATTGTCCATGAAAAATTAATAAGCATCATGGAAAATATTGATGGTGTAGCATCTTGTGGATTTACTACAATCTTTATACATTCGTCTGTTAAGAAAAACCTTTTAAATTTGTGCATGTAATGGTTTTTTACATGAAACTTGGGTGATGTACAAAGTGAGTTGATTAGGTTTTCAAAGTGAGTTGAAAGGTTTAATATTTAAGTTCTTTTTTGGTTAGTTTATTTTTAAAGAGTGTTTGTTATTATTTATGTTTAGGAATGGTATAAATTATAGTCTAGTTAAAAGTCCATCATTAAATTGGTTAGTCGATAATCATTTAGTGGTTCAGATTATTATATTAGTGTATTTTATTTAGTGTCTTAATTTAGTTTATAAATTTGAAACTTTATAAATATTGGTCTAAATTTTTAAATAAATAGATCTAATTTTGTCTATAGTAATTATCATCTTATTGACAATTTAGTGTCAATAATATGTATCTTTTATTTAATAGAGAGTCTAGAATCAAAATTATTTTAGTATTTTAATATTTTGTATTTTGTCAAAATTTGAAAGTGTCAGAGTCGTTCTTATATCAAAATTGTCAAAATATGACAAAAGAATTGATTTTTTATGTTGAGAGTGTTGTTATTAGTAAAAGTCCTTTAGGTGAACTAGATTAATGTCAGTTTTGAGTTGTTTTTAAAATGTTGTCCAAAAATGAGTCAAAAGTCAAAATCATTTAGGCTTAGGTATAATGTCATTTGTAAAGAAGTCCAAATTTATTAAAAAAAAAAAAAAATTGCCTTACGAATACATTTTTACTTGTACACAATGTCCACATTATGGAGGGGATTTCCCTTAAAATGTGCATCTGAGCTTCATGACATTATTGATTGAGTGATAAAAGACATACTGAAGGTTGGAGGCTACATAGAGGAAGGAGGTATTTTAGAGAACTCTCATTAGTCACCAATGATGGGTCTACATCAATGTTTTGGTAATGTGTGTGGTGTGTTATTCATTTTTATTATTTCAATGTGGTAGTTCCATTTATTTTTCAACATTTGTGAAAATAAGTTGTACCTGTTCAATTGTGAATGATATTCCCATGTAAACCTTTTATATTTACATTAGATAATATTCATCTAAATAACATTGTATCAATCATGATAAAAGGTTAGTGGTAAACTTGGTAAAACCATGTTGTAATGGTGAACCTAAGAAAACCATTATGTAAGGTTAGTGTTGAACCTAAGAAAACCATTCTGTAAAGTTAATGGTGAAATTGAGAAAACCAATTCGTAAGGTTATTGGTGAACCTAAGAAAATCATTTTGTAAGATTATTGGTGAACCTATAAAACCAATTACAGATGAGTGTGATGGAAGAGATGTGCAATGGCACATGTATGTGGTGAAGATCATAAGCACACAGAGGTGGAGCATGCTATAATTAAAAAATAGAGATATATTGCACCATGTAAAAACTATGGGGGTGAATGTTGGGAATAGTTTTCATATTAGGTGAAAATAGGTATTTATGGGATGGTAAATAATTTGGTTGATTTATCAAGAGGTAAATATTTGTTACTAGGTTGTTATAACCATATGGTTAATATGGTAAATCTGTATTGTTTAGAATATTATGTTGTTAGATATATTGTTATATGTTATAACAATATATCATATTTAGGTTTGAATTATTATAGGAGGTTTCGTAAGAGAGATATTATAGGGATTTGGGAATCCCCAGATATAGGAAATATTCTCCTATATATTTATATGTAATGATCAAAATAAATTAATCAGAGAATTAGAGTGTGGAAGAAATAATATATATTGTGTGTTTGAAATAATTTTAAAAGTTTTTGTTTAGCTCTATTATTGTAAAAGGTAATCACTTAATATTACATAAATCTATACACAAGCTTGTCAAGAACTTCACCAGCATGAAGAGAGAGCCTAATGAGCCTATCTATGCCTTCAATGCAAGGTCTCAAAAAATGTATAATAGGTTAACCCCAAGGTATAAAATAAAAGCTGCATTAGTGTTGGAAATGTACAAAAATGATTTGAAACCAATTACTTCCAAGTCACTCAGAAGAGCATCCACGGTCAATAATTTGGTTCTATAATACAAAGAGGCCATCAATATAGATAGGTAGATCAATCCTTAGACACCTAGTGCACCCTAAGTTAGCAATGGCTTCGTAGCATTGGACCTGATATCCCATGTAAAATAGAATGTTCCAGCATTCAATCAAAACTAGCTCTACACACTACCTCCATTAACATGGACAACATAGTTGAACTATAGATTCTTGAATAATCATCCATCGAGCAATGGTTATTATCAAAATCAATAACCAATTGCACTTCCCACTACTATTTTATAAGGTACCAATTCTATAAAGGTAGAACTAGATTCTATTCAGAAGATGGTTCAAAAGCTAAGAAATGACTTCTTAAATATGTAGAGGATGGGCAATGCTAATGGCCTAATTAATAATCATAACTCTAGATTTCAAAGGTACAACCAACCATTCAATAGGCCTACATACCATATGGAGTATCCCAACAAGCTCCCAGAGATCAACATGGCAAAAATAAATCTTCCTAATTGGTGAAAAATTCACAATACTTTCAAGCATGGTGAGCTTAACTACATTGAATTTTGTGAAACATTCAAAATATTTCAAAAAGAGGTGGTTAGATAAGACCAACTACACAATCCACCTGAACATCATCTAGATCCTAGCCCTTCCAGCACTACCATATTCTTTGAAACTCACAAGTTTCCTTTTCTAGGTGAAGAATGTATGTAATTAAAATTGCATGATGTACATGAATTAATCTTAGATTAGATAAGATAGATCACACCTACACTTATGATTGGGTATACACTTGTTAAGTGTGAACATGATCAATATGGGGATTCACTAGACCCAATTAGGGTATAAATTATATCACTTGTCACAATATATCATGCTAGGAAGGGTTCCAAAGCCTACAGTCTAACACAATCACACAACAACACTAAAAGACTCCTATGATTTGATATTTCACTTATGCTAACAAACAAGAAAGTAAAGCATTCTAATAAAAAGAAAATTAAACTAATCTAGTGTGCACCAAAGCTTGTGACATAAAGTCGAGGTTAGAACAAAACAAATAAACAACAACTAAACTAAACATGCACAAGAGACATATACTCATGTCAATGTATACAAAGTCCTAATACATGGAAGATAATAATACATACTACATTATCTATCTACTCTTACAAAGGAAAAATGAAAATAGGAATAATTACCTTTAAAGATGAACCTATCGAGCCTCAATCTCTCCCTTAGCCAAGTTGCTTGACAAGAGATTGTTGTGATTATAAGGATAACCAAGATAAATCAGCTCTATGCTACAAAACCTACCTAAACATCTAAAAGACTTCTCCATAAGACAAGATCAAAGTTCTAAGGAAAGTATTAAACCCTAAATCTTTATTCATTAAGTATAATGGTTAATAAGTAGATTCTCATTCACATTTATTCACTTAATTCTTTGCTCCCTTATAAATGGTGGTAAATGACCTTGTATATATATTAGTATCTTACCCTAAAATCATTCAAGCATGTCAGGTGCACTAAGTCGATTGGGTCAACCTAGTACATTTTTTAACTAAATTACTAGGTTTGTGCTAGGTTACCCAGGAGGCTAACAATCTAAAAGAGCTAAAATATCCCCAAAACACACTAGGTCGACCAGGTTGACCTAGTTTGCTGAACATGTCAATAGGGGAACAAGGTAAGAAATGAAGGAGTAAATCATGATAATGACTAGAATGTATAAGAAAGAGAGAAATATGATTAGTGTTCAAGATTTTAGGAGACAAGTGTGTAGATGGCAAGTGGCAAAAGGAACAACAATCTTATGAAGCACCAATGGTCTACCCATCCCTTTCTCGATGCACCCTTAAGGCATACATTCAGAGAGATTGAGACTCAATAGTTTCTTGCAAGATATGAAGTGTCAGTAATCAATAAAAGTTTGAAAGCATTATGTGTATACATTGCCTGAGCTGAAGCTCATCACGTGTCATGTAAGTGTAACATGGGATGGTGCTTCGAAGATAGAAAATGATAACACATAATGTTGATGCTAAGTATGGTGCAGTAGTCAAAAAATAAGATAAATTAAAGGATTGAATTAAAAAACATATACCTTTAACTTACCATAATTCTATAGACAAAGAAGAAGGCTATAAGAAAGTGAAGGCATCCAATGTAAAGTACACTAGGTGAACCTGTAAAAGTTAGTGTAAAAAATAGCCAAAAATCAAACTTTTTGGAATATATACATATTATAGTGGAAAATAATCTCTACACCACCATGAATCTAATGAATTTTATGGTTTGAAAAATGGATGAGCATAAACAAAGATAAAGGCAAAATAAGGAATCTGCCTAAAAATAAATGAGAAATTTGAATTGCTAAAAAGTGGTTTTAAATAGGAAAAAGAGAAGTCCATTTTGTTATTTTAAATTGTGAAAGATAGGAAAGAGAGCTCTAAGACCAAACGAGGCTAGGATGGTGAGAGGATGACATGCTAGATGAGGGGGACACCTAGAGGCGGTAGCAGGTGCACTACAGGTATGAAACTATAGATCTCAAACTAGTTTTGGAAATTTATATTGAATCAAGTGAATTTTTGATAAAATTCATTTTTAAGAATTAATATATGTCAAAAATGAATAAAACTAGATTTTAAGGGTAAAAAATATTAAGATGGGAATGGGTTAGAAGGAAATAGGGAGAAAATAAGAAAAATCTACATTTTGGGGAAAATGTACTAGGTCAACACACATAACATACTAGGTCAACCAAGTTGACCTAGTAGGTTCAAGCAGGGTAAAAATCCATAAAGTTGACCTAGTAGGTATAGGTCAACCTAGTGTAATCTGTAGATTGAAACCTAGTGGAAAAGTGTCTAGTTGGTCCGTAAGGGCTAGCATGGAAACTTAACAACAGGGAGAATAAGATAAGAGGAAAAATATGAAATTTAGGAAAAAATAAGATAAAATAGGGAATTTTTGGTCAAAATATGTTGACTAGGGAACTAGAATAAGCATGAAAAAATGTGCAAGAAATTGAAAGATGGCTAGAATGGCCTAAAATGACCAAATAAGGGAAAAAGGGACCAAAATAGGATAAAATGAATAAATGATGAGAGAGATAGTGATACACATGAATGAGATGTAGGCTAAGACTAAAGGAAGCTAAGTAACCCAAGACAAAAGACTATCTAGGACACTTAGGCTTGACAATGAACAAGTATGTGATCTCAAGTCTCAACCATGTATATTCTTAGTTTTTGGAAAAAAGGAAAAAGGAAAAAGGAAAAAGGAGATTCAAAGGTGGACTGGTAAAAGGAAATAGTAATGAGAAATATTGTTTTCTAATTGATCACATGGTAAAAGGAGATAATAACTGAAGGGAAGAGGGTAGATATAACCAAGTCATCATGATAACTATCTATAAAAAATAGAGATAAGAAAGAAAAAAATCATGAAGATACAATGGAAGAGTTTTGAGAAAAAATTTAAAGGAAAAGAAAGCAACAATAAGTGAAAAATAACAATGATAAAGAAAAGACAAGTATATGTGATAAAAACATAAGCTAACTATAGCACAACAAGAAGGAGAAATATGATATAAGATAGAAAATAATTTAACATAGTGTCAAATGATATAATCAAAAATATAGAAATAATATTGAAGCACATACATAATCCAAATATAAATGAGAAATCACCATGCATGTGCTCATAAGTATTGGTAAATATGTCCACACACATTATCCAAGACATTGGATAAATCTCTATGAACATGAATACAAACTGCTACTAATGTCTCATCGATCTTTGTTAAATACTAGGCAAATACTTCTTTTCTAATCTCCTCAAATGAAAAGGTAGGAATAATAATTAGATCATTCTAAGGAGGGAAATTAGGCAAAGGATGGTCAGGATAATGTATGGGAATGAGATCTGTGGGAGATGCATGAATCATCGATGGAGAAGGATCCATGGGTGAAGGAGGGTTCACATGTCAGGAAGAAACCATAAGTGGAGATGCAAAAGGTGGTGAAGGGACCACAAGAGGTGTAACTATTAGAGAATAAGAAGGAACATTATTGTGAAAATGACCTATGGGAGGAATGGTAGAAGGTCTAGGAATATCTATAAGATGGTCCTTAAGATACTACTAAAGGATATGATAATGATCAACATGTTAGGTGCCGCATTGGTGCCATAGACAATACCTCTCACCATACTTAGGTATTTATTTAGGAAGGATCTTTAGAGGTGGGAAGGTAGTTTATATTTATGGGGAAGAAGGATGAAAGGTATCAATATATTAGCATAACTTATGACAATGGGTATAAGAGTGATTATCTATCCAATTAAAGTAACATATATGCTTGTGAGTATTTTTAGGAGAAACACTCATGGGAGAAGGTGTAACATGCATGAAAGAAGAAAGAGATCGATCATTGACCCATTTAGTGGGTAGAGGATCCATCTTAGATAAATGAATCAAACCATCACAAAGAGAAGTTGGTGATAGAGAAGGAATGAAATGAGGTGTAATAGAAGGAGTACTAATGGAAGAAGTAAGAATATGATTAGCAATAGTAGAAGTACAAATAATAACTAATTTTGATATAGGTTCCAATATGGGAGGGGTAGGATCAACATAAGGTCAAAGGAGGGTTACACTAACCTCAAGGGTGAATCAATGATAGGAGTCAAGGAACCTATAAAAATAATAAGGTTTGATCATATCATGATCCATGAGCATAGTCCTATTGGGATTCTCAGAAATTAGAGGTGTCAGCACTATCTCTACTTCATGATAAAGAGGAAAAATTCAAGAATTAGGAACTATAAATGTTGGACATGATAAGATGCATAAAAATACTCAATTAAAGAAAAATGATAATTCATAATCTTGACATCATGAGCTTGGAGAAGACTACCTAATAAAGGATCACCTAAAGAATAGCCATCATCATAATCTGACATATGAAGATTAATGACACAAGCTAGAATAACTTTATCATAAAAAGAAGCATGGTGAATATAATGCCAAGTCTTGGATAAGACTACAAGAATGCCATCATAAGGAGGTTTGTGAGAATGAGGTTGCAAGGAAGCAGGAAACTATGAGATGAGATGGGGCATGAGATTAGAAGTTTTGATCTTTAAGTTAATCTCATTGGGCTCATCATCATCAAAATCTAAAAGGTTGGGAGGAATGTTACCAATGAGCTTGGGATGCCCATTGTAACCTCTAGTTGAGTTGATAGGAAAATTCATATGTTGTGACTCATAGAATAGAATGTTAGGCAAAGGCTCAAGAGTAGGAGTCTTGAAAACATCATGATCTTGGAATTGTTTAAAATTCTAAGGGTTAGCATCTTCTTCAATCCTATAAATGGCTCCATTATGAGGGAATTTAATGCATTTTCAAGTAGAAAAAGTGATATCTCACATACTATGAGTCCATGACCTACCAAGCAAGATGTTATAAAAAAAGGGAAAGTTAAAGATCATCACCTTTACATGAATGGTAATAGGTGGGATAGTAATGGGAAGCCAAACACACCCAAGAGGAGGCATTTACCTTCTATCATATCCTTGGTTGGTGTTATGTATGGAAGATTACATTTTAAATATCCAAGGGTCTTAATGAAATAAAGAGAAGCAACACAAGTGCTATAAACCTCATCAATCAATGCTCATTTAACTTGGATATCACCTATTTAGATGGTCATAAATAAGGGAGGATCATATACATGAAGTAGAATCTTGTTAGTAATCATATATGTGATGGAAAATTTCAAATAATGAGAAGTGTCGATAATTTCATCAACATTGATGGACATCTCTTCATATTGTTTCAAGATACTATCCTCAGAACTAAATAAGGCTGCCTAACATCTTGCTAAGGGAGGATGAGGGACATTCATATCAAATAATAGTTGCATAAGATGATTTTGATGATAGGGAGAGGTATTCATAAGCTCAAGAAATGGAATTTTAGATGGGAGATTAGTGATCTCTACAATGGAATGCCACTCATCATAACCCATGAGAATATTGTTAGATATAGGCACATAATGGATGAGGAGGTCTTAGGAAGGAGGAGATGAAGAGCATTGAAATTTGTGTTGATAAAAATGAGAAGATTTAGAAGAAGGTTGTAAATAATTTGGTGATGAAAAAGTAGTTGGATTAGATTGATCATGAGATTCAAAAGAAGTGTTAGTATAAGGTTGATTATCATTAGAAGATTGACTATTATTGGTATTAAACGATGAGGGACGAATGGTATAAATAGAATAGAATGTGATATCCAAGGGAGAATCATAAATTGGACTATCATTAAATGTTATAAGATCTTCTTGCCCCAACTCATTCAAATGAGTTGGAGAAGAATTTTGGATAACATGTTATGTCTTAGAAGGAAGTGAGGTGTAGATAGGTAGAGAATCCATGAAAGCCACGACCCTCCACATATTGGTCATGCTAACCACATTCTCTTCAAAAGTTGGTTCAATGATAATTTCTACATTATTATAGGAAGGGGTGGACTTGTCTTGGTTTTATTGAATAGTTTGATGATTAGGTAAAAGATCTTTATAGATAGCTAAATGAGCATTTGTTTGATTCAAGGTTTGAGATTTATCATGAGTTTTTAATTCTTTTAGAGCATGTTCATAAGCTTACTGACACTTGTGAATGATATAATCATGATAAAAATTAGGGCCAAGAAGAAAATCCATATCTAAATTATGAAGTTGTCTATAGGTCTCATGAGAATGACCCCAACTAGCATGAAACCAACAAAACTTTCTAGGATCATACCAGGTTTTCATAGGATGAGTAGGGTCCATCTCTCAAAGAAGAGGCCTAGGTAGACACTTAAGCAATCCATATAAGGAAAGAGGTTTGTGAACATTAATATTATTTGGTGTAGAGAAATGAGGATTAATATATTGTTGAGAAGGATATGGTTTCAAAGAAGGGGTAGGAATGATAGCTTGAACATTGTGAATGCTATCATATGAATTGGAAATACCATCATTGGTAATACTATGGTTTTTATTTTTAAGTAATAGATGAGGACCTGCAGAAGGTTGGGGTGGCGTGAATTGATACATAAATAAATCTTGTCATTTTACTTGGTTAATGGCCTCCTCTAAGGTACATGGAGAGAGGTTGTGGACTCAATATTGTATTTTAGGATAAAGAGCATTGGTAAAGAGATGAAAGAGATGGTTATCGACCATGTTATATTCACACTTTTTTTATAGAGTCTTCCATCATTTAATAAAGGCTTGGGAAGTTTCATTTTCATTTTGTTTGAAACTGATGAAATAGGCCAAAGTGTTTTTAGGAAGATCACTAGTTTGGAATACTTGTACTAAATCATTCACTAAATCCTCCAAACTAGCAGTGGAATGAGATATAAGTTAATTGTACCAATCCAGGGCATCACCTATGAGGGTTTTGGCATGGAGTTTGGTAGTAGAAAAGGTGTTTAATTTGATCCAATCCTTAAAAAGATTTCCAAATGTCTTAAGTTAAAGGGTAGGATTGGTTGATCTATTATAAGAGATTGTAGGTGTTATACCTCCTATGTCAATGTTAGTAATTTGAGTAGTAAGAGGTTCATTTTGTGAACACTTGATGAATTTGTTGACTAAAGGAGGTTGAGGAATGAGATTGCCTTGAGAATATCGAAGAGGGGGAGGAGGAACACTTTGGTTATATGTGCCTCAAGTCATTGGTTGCATTTGTGATTGAAGATTAAGGTGGTTTTGCATTCGCATCATTTGATTCATATTATGAGCTTGGAATATGTTCATTTGATTAAGAGTTTGTAATAATTGTTGATGAGTTTGATAAGTGTTATTAGAAGAAGTAGTATTGGTATTTGTGTTGGTATTAGTGGCTTGGGTACCACTATTAGTGTTGATATGAGTTTGAGAAGAGCTATGAGAATTTGAGGCACCAATGGCAAAATTTTCTTGTGAAGCAAAAGATGGACTAGTAAATGGTTGAGAGGAAGAAGAAATAGAAGCATGAGTGCCTTGGGTAGCAAATAATGAACTAGTGCATAGATTAAGGATAGTGGGCCTTATGAGAGGTCCACTATATGTAGAAACTACCATGTTAGTTAAGATACTAGGCATAAAGGTATAAGAAGTTAAGGAAGAATATGTCATGGAATATGAAGGAGTCAATATTAAAGGAAGAGGTTGAGAAGCAAAGAAATCAGTACCCCCAAATCCAGTTGAGAAAGTGAGAGTAAGGGAATGAGGTTATTCAACTTAATAATTAATCATAAGGTTATAGATGATAGATGGATCTTTCCCTCTATGTTGAGGAAATTTTGTGACAAAGAAAAGCATTTTAGGAGTATACTCTAGCTCAAGCTGATCTTCTAAGAGAAGAGGAGGGTTTTTATGTAAAGAGGTATGAGGAGGGGTCCCATAGTCCATCATGTGGGTTACAATATGAACATTAATAACATTTTTGAAAGGAACCCTACTTTGTCTATGGGAGACCCTATGAGGATTGGTAAATTCCATCATGTTTGTTGACTAAACTTTAGTGTTGTCACCAAATAGAAAATTCATGATGAAAGGGAGAGGAAGTAATATGAGAAAGAAAATATATCAAAAAGTGACTGAAATAGAATTAGGTTGACTTGGTCAACCTAGTATAAAAATAAGGACTATGAAATTGTATAGTGTCCATAGGATGGACCCAGTATAGAGAACAAAGACTAAAAAAGGGGGGGAAAAGCTTGTGAACAGTGCTATGTCAACTAGGTTGACCTAGTATAGTGTATAGGGGCTAAAAAAGATGTTAGCTCAATAGGGCTGAACTAGTGTAGTGAATAAGAAGTAAAAGGAAGAACTGATAATAAGTTTACAAAATGAAACAAGATAGTTTGTAGTTTATGTAAGAAAGTAAATGTTGAAAGTAAATAGACAATCAATTAAATTGATGTTGGCCAATCTAATTGATGCACACAAACCTTGCACCAATTTTGGATGATGCAAGTTCTTGCACATAATTAAGAAAAGAGCAAGTAGATAACTTGGAAAGTAAAGATAGTTAATTGGTTAACCTAGAATATTAATTAGATTATTAAGAATGATTTTAAGTGATAGGGAATTGGCTAAAAAATAAGGTACTAGATAATAATCTATGGATGGTTTCAAGTGAGTTTAGGATGAAAGGGACTATAGTGAAAATGATACAAGTTTGGTATTAGGGCCTACCCCCTCACTTCACACACCATAGTGATAAGGGTGTCACGTGATTAACTATAACATACCATTAAACACACTTTATACTTGACCAAAGCTTCAATTTGGTTTCCCCCTTGGTGATGAAATCCAAGTAGGTTGGCTTAGGTAGTCAAATGTTAAAATGCTTGTTGATATTATGTGATTTGGCTAGTGTGCATAAAATAGAAATAGTGAAATTAAGCAGTTAAATAAAAACCTCCTAATTATACCATGTGAATTATTATAAGCATGCAAATAATTTAAATAAAATATGTGATTAGCATACAAGGTAAATTCCAAATTTGAAACAAGGTATAGTGAAAACACTATATGCATAACATATAGAACTAGGTCGATAGAGTTGAGCTAGTACTACTGAAGATAGGGTTTGGAAAACTTACTAGGTCAACTAGGTTGACCTAGTTATTTTAGACAACACATATAACATATAACTAGGTCAACTAGGTCGATTTAGATGGCTATGCATGGGTAGTTTTAAAGACTGCAAACTTGAAAGGAAAGTACAAAAAAAAGGATATAGAGAAATAGAAACTGACCTTGCTAGTTTAGAGATGGAAATGAAGGAGATTGCTAATCAAAAACATTAGATAAATCTATCAAAAATATGAAAATTGGATCGATCTAGTCGACCAAGCAATATAGAAACCTATTAAAAAAGTGATTAAAATGCACTAGGTCAACCTGATTGACCTAGTAGGCTAAACTAGATGTTTGAAAATGCACTAGGTTAAGTTGATCAACCTAGTACAATAATCTAAAAGTATGAAAAGCTAGAACCTACTACAAAGTGGCTAAAAATATGCTAGGCTGACTTGATTGACCTAGTAGGCTGAACTAGAAGTCTAAAAAGTACTAAAAACTTATACTAGATTGAGTTGATCGATCTTGTTACCTATTCTTGCACATAGAGAAAATAAATTGGGTTGACAAAATTGTATCAATATGTCAAAATATATGATAGAAATGATGATACAAATAAAGAAATAAGTGAAAGAAATCATGAAAGGGTTAGTTTCATGTCAGGTTCACCAGAATGTATGCAATCAAAATTTCATGATGTACATGAATTAATCCTAGATTGGATAATATAGATCACACTTACACTTCTGATTGGTTATACACTTGTTAAGCGGGAACATGACCAATATGGGGATTCGCTAGACTTAATTAGGGGATCACTTGTATCATTTATCATAGCATATCATGATAGAAAGGGTTAAAAATCCTACAGTCTAACATAATTACACAACAACCCTAAAATATTCCTATGATTTTATATTTCACTTATGCTAACAAACAAAAAAGCAGACTATTCTAATAATAAGAAAAGTAAACTAATCTAGTGCACACCAAAGCTTATGACATAAAGTGGGGGTTAGAACAAAACAAATAAATAACTTAACTAAACATGTATAGGAGACATATACTCATATAAATGTATACAAAATCCTAATACATGGAAGATAAGAATACATACTACATTATCTGTCTACTCTTACAAAGGAGAAATAAAGTTAGGAATACTTACCTTCTAAGATGAACCTATCGAGCCTCAATGTCTTCCTTGGCCAAGGTACTTCACAAGAGATTATTGTGGTTGTAAGGATAACCAAGATAAATTAGCTCTAGGATACACAACCTACCTAAACATCCAAAAAACTTCTCCACATGACAAGATTAGAGCTTTAAAGAAAGTATTAAGCCCTAAAGCTTTATTCCTCAAGTATAATGGTCAATAAATAGATGCTTGTTCATGCTTATTCACTTAATTCTTCATTCTCTTATAAATAGCAGTAAATGAACTTGTATATATAATCATGCATCAAGTAATGGTTACTAGCAGATCAATAGCTAGATGCACTTCCCACTACTATTTCACAAGGTACCAATTCTACAAAGATAGAATTGGATTCTATTCATATGATGATACAAAAGATGAGAAATGACTTCTTAAGTATGTAGAGGATGATGGGAAATGCTAATGGCCCAATTGGTAATCAAAATGATATATTTTATAGGTACAATCAAACTTTCAATAGGTACATAAATAATATTGAGCAGCCCAACAAGCTTCCACAGATCAACATGGCAAAAATAGCTCTTTCCAATTGGTGCAAAATTCACAATACTTCCAAACATGGTGAGCTCAACTACATTGAGTTTTATGAAGCATTCAAAATATTTCAAAGAGAGATGGTTAGACAAGACCAAATGCATAATCTACTTGAACATCATCCAAATCCTTTTTCTTTTAGCACTACCATGTTCTTCAAAACTCATGAGTTTCCCTTTCCATGTAAATATGACAATGAGATAGAGGATAAAAAGATGAAGTTCAGGTTTTCCAATAATTCTAGAAAGGTGCCTACAATATGAGGAATAAGCAACCACTCAAAACATCTTCTCCAAATACTATGACATTTCTACCTAATCCTAAATCTGACAATAATCCACCACCTCCAAAAGGTTGTGATCAACCTCAAACCAAGGAGGAACCTAACAAGGGAGGATATAAAATTATCAAATACATGAAGAAGATAAAATAAAATATAACTCTTCATGAGTTAGCTAAGATTATAGAGAAAAAGGAGCTATTATATAGGTTTATTAATGGGAAGACACCTATGGATAAAGTGAAAGCATCCATAAAAAATCAAAATCATCTAACACCAATGTTATCTACAAGATCAAGCCAGAAGTTCCACCTTTTTTGTTGACTATCAAGGCATTTACTAAGAATATTCATAATTGTTTAATTGATTTTGGAGCATTGGAAATTGACATGCCTACTTTCATATGTCAAAATCTTGGTTTGATGCCAAACCTAGATAGTTTCATAATTTAACAATATAGTAGTGCTTGTAGTTGGTGAATTGAGGGACATGCATATTTAAGTAACCTCTGAGCCATGAGTCTAGATGAATATCAATATCCTTTTGGTGGAAATAATTGAAGGCTATGGATTATTACTGAATAGATATTAGTCTAAAACACTCAATGAATATCTTTCTATAGACATTTCTCATATATTGATGCCATGGGGAGGAGTTTCAAATCAAATCAGAATTGACAGAGAGCTAAGAATGAAGTATCTCATCACATAATACAATGTCAAGAATGAAGAGGTAAAGTATGAGTCTCTTAACCTTTGTGTTTACACTTTTACTACTCAAAACTAAGTACAAAATATAGAATTTGAAGGTTCTACATAGTTATGAACTTTACACTTTGATGCCACTAGATCTAAGTAACGATTAGGCATGGGAATCGAGTTGATTGATCAACAAGGTAAAAAGTTCTTGGTACCATAAAAATTAAAATTTACATGAATGAACAAAAAATTTGAGTATGAGGTTTTAATTTAGGGATTACAATTTATACTTAAGAATAATTTAAAATAAGTATTAGTATTTGGTGACTCAAAATTGGTAGTTAACCAAGTTAGGAATAAATACCAATGCAAGTTATCTTATTTGAGGAGATACAAGCATATAGAATGGGACCTAATTGAAATATTTAAATATTTCAACAATATAGCCCTTCCCAAAGATAAAATTCAAGCGATTGATTCACTAGATGCTATTACTGCTAATCTAGAACCCCTCTAAGAATCTAAGGTAAAGAGCTTCTCTATTGAGCTAGTGCCTTACCCTATGTTCCTGATAGTGTAGAAAATTTCCATGTCTTTAATGGTGACCAAAAAATTATTTATATTATAAAAAATTTATGGGAATTTGAGTCCTAAATCATTGATAATAAGGATACTAATCACCTATGTTAAGAGGAATCAAACACATGAGGCATACTCCAACTCAAATAAAATTATATCCTAGATGGGTTAGTTTATTTAGATAGGTCCTTTGACATAGAACCTCAAGCTCAATAGCTCAGGTGGCACAAGGTCAATGAATCATATTTAAAAAAGGAAAATCTAGGAGATGAACATAGCCCACTCTATGTTAATATCAGTCTCAACTGCACCTCAGAAGAGAGATAATAAATGAAGGATTTACTCATCTATTACAAAGATGTCATTGCTTGGACATATGAAGACTTGAATGTATATGACCTATAATTCATTACTCATATGATTCACTTGAAGCTGAATCATAAGCTATTTAGAAAGAGGTAGAGACTAGTTAATCCTATTCTAAAGCCTCTCATCAAGAGAGAAACAGAAAATCTCTTAAGTGCAAAAAACATCTTTCTACCTGGGTGGCCAATTTGGTCCCAATAAGAAATAATAATGGTGAGATCAAACTATGTGTGGATTTCAGGAACTTGAATGAGGCTTATAAAAAGGACATTTATCCCTTCCCATATCTAGATGAGGTGATACAAATAGAAAGTGGTTCTAAAATGATGTCCTTCTTGGATGGATTCTTAGGCTATAATTAGGTACTGGTGTAATCCAAGGATAGAATGAAGATTGCATTTATTATGAAATGGGGAACTTATGCATATAAGAGGATGCTATTTGGCCTAATAAATGTAGGGGTTACTTTTTATCATGCCATAGATCACACATTTAAAGGAATGATAAGAAAATGCATAATCATCTACATAGATGATCTTATGATGTTTTAAAAGAACACGAAGGATCACATAATTCACCTATAATACATATTTGATAGATGCAAAAGGTTTGGTATTTCACTAAACCTGAAGAAGAGCATATTTGGATAACTAAAGGAAACATTTTGGGGCACATCATTACCAAGGATGGGATCACCATTGATCCAGATAGAATTAAAGGAATTTCAAGGATTATACCACCAAATAGCAAGAAGGAGCTCAAATCATTCTTCAAAAAGATTAACTTCATAAGGAAGTTCATCTTAGGATTTGAATAAATTGTTAGACCTTTGAACACCATGATCAAACAAGATCTAAAATAGAATGGACAACTAAAGCCCAAAAGTCCTTCCAGGTTAATAAAGATGCAATGTCATAGGCTCCAATACTAATCAATCTAGATTTTAATAAAGATTTCCACCTGTATTCATTTAATTCAAAACATACAATTGATGCTATCATAATGTAGAAGAAGAATTAAATTGAGCATCCAATTGCATTCATGAGTATAAATCTAAAAGATGTAGAGCTCAAATACTCTATGATTGACAAACAAATTTTTGCCTTGGTTAAAGAAGTAAAGAAATTTCAACATTATATCTTGAGGAATAAAATCATTTTCATTGTTCGTGATCCCATTGTCAAGCTCACCCTATCACGAGCTAGGGGAATGCCAAGGTAAATGGATGTCCAATCTATATAAATTCAGCATAGAGATCAAAATTACAAAGATAATTTGAGGTCAAGGCATTATTTAGCTTATAACTAAACCAAATCTACTTATCACCATTGAATATGTATATGAAGCTCAAGTATATAAAGGAGAGTGGTATACTGATATAATACAATGTTTACTTATAATAACTTGCTCCTTAAAGCTCAATAGAGAGAGAAGAAGAGCTTTGAGGCTCAAGGCTATTCATTACATGATCAAGAAGGGAGTCCTCTATATAAAAAACTATGAAGGCATTTATCCCAAATGTGTATCTACAAAGGAAGCTAAAGAAATTTTAGATAACTTACATCATAAGATAGGTAGTGGTCATCCTTCTAGAAATACCATAGCCCATAAGATCTTAAGAATGGTCTACTATTGGCCAACAATTTTTAAGGATGCTCACGCTAATGTAAGAACATGCCATGAATGTGAATCTCTAGCCAAAAGATAAGTACATGCAATAATGCCTTTACAGTTAGTTTTCAAAGGAAGGCCATTTACCCAATTGGGTTGTTGGCCAAATTTTTCCCATATAAAAAAATTTGTTTGGAGGTAATGCCATATTCTAGATGTCATGGGATGAGTTTGCATATGCCTTAAAAAATAATTAGGTCTTTCAAGGATCAAGAAAAAAAACCTAAAGACCTTTCCATAAAAAAAAGGTCAGTGGCAAAAATGTCTTTGTAAAAGATTGAAGGAAATTATCAACATGAAAAGTTCCCAAAGGCTTATTTATTTCAGACATTTTATTTAAAACAAAATTTGTGGAGTCATTTCCATTAGAAAAATTATTTGAGACAAAGTTTTTGTAGATAAAATTCTTTTAGGAGAAAATCCAACAACAATTTTCTTGAGAACATAAAATTTGAAGACAAAAGGTCCACAGGAAAAGGTCTAAAACACAAAGTCCAAAAGAATTATTTATTGTGGGGAAAATACATGGGAAGAATATGGAAATGTTCATGTAGGTGTCAAATTCAAGCCACATCAAGTAACCTTTAAAAATAAAATATATAGGATAGGCATGCAAACATCATTGGCATTTGCATAAATGTCCAAGTAAAGGTCAACAGTCATCCATTGGGGTCCAAAATTGATGGTCACATAGATGCCATTGATGTTCTTGTAGACATTAATTGATAGGTGCACAAATGTCAAACTTGAGTCACAATAAATGACCATTGGTTTTCAAATATCTCAGTGATGGTTACATGAACATCAAATATGTTTGCATGGATGTCAAATATAAGCATGTAGACATCAATTTAAAACCCCATGGAATAGCCATCTTAATTCAAAAGGTAAGATCAATGATCAACATTCAATCGTATAGGAGATCTAATGGTGAGTGGTGACTAATAATTTAATGTGCCCAAACATATCAATGACTCTTGTTCAATCATAGATTCAGATCTAACAACATATGAGTAAGTCAAAAGGTCATTGAGCTTAGAGGCCACCATGTAGCATAAGTGTAGGAGTAAACATATTGACAATGAGTCTTGAGTGTAAACATGGGGCTACTAGGTGGCACTAGCTTGGATAGAGATTGACAAGTTAATTACAAGATCAATGGCTCTCATTCAATCATACAGATCAGGATTGATAGTGTGAGATGAGTCAATGGGTCAATAATATGAGTTGATTTTAATAGCCAATTGAATAAGGGAAAGCCTAGGACTTTTAATGATGGTTGAAGGGGTAGATTTTCAACTTGAGAAAAGAAAATATAAAGGAGCTAGGTCCAGATACGATCAAGGTTGAACCAATGGGACAAAGCATTGCCAATAAAGCTCCTTAGAATAGGTATTTTAGATCTAAAGTAGATCAAATGTTGGTAGCTTATTGACAAAATAGGACCAAACATCAAGAAAAGTGTCATTAATATATTACTATAGGAAAACCAATAATATCATATTGGTTTCCCATTTATAGAATGGACCTATGATTCAGGTGTGGAGATAAAGTAGATATGTGATTAATGTAAAGGGTGCCATCTATTTAAGTGGATCCATCCTTGACAAAATAGGTACTTACCACCATTTATGGCATGGATATGTTAGTCTCAAGATTCAATTATTTGATCTTCATGAACAAGTTAAGTGGGCTTAGGGTCCCAAGGTGGAAAATTGGTGGTTTGAAAAGTAGTTAAGGACACTGATTTCATTCAAATAGACCTTGTCACCATGCATAACAACCCCTTTTCTTCTTGTGGGACCTCTCAGCCAATGAAAGGATCTTAAAGGTTATTAGAGTAGGAAAATTCTAATTAATTAGAAGAAGACATGTATGTAAAAAGTAATCAATGAGATACCACCACATGACTAGGATCCTTTCTCTATTCTCCTACACATTATTACTCTCTCTCTCTCTCTCTATTTTTACTATATATAGAGGATTTTGATCCTAAAAAATATCCCTCTATTCCCTCTCTTGGGCATGACTAAACTCTAGCAAGATTGAGCTTGTAACCTCTTGGAATGAATAGAAGACTATGTTTTAGATTTAATTATGCTAGTCTAGTGTGTTTATATCAGATGATTTGCATATGTGGAAGAAATTTATCCTTTGTCAAGTCTTGATTTCACCTAGTTACTAGTTGATCTAGTTATGCAGGTCATGTTTAATGTTTTATATCTTTTGATTGAAGTTCGCATGTGGATACTTTGTCTAGTTAGTGTCTTGCATTAGACTTCTCCCCCATTTCCCTCAACTTTTGATCATTTGGTAAACCTCTACATGAAATACTGATGCATGATAGATACTTGGATTCTTAGATCTAGGTGCATCACCATATTTAGCTTAGGTTTCCTTTTCATGTTATATCTCTCTCCCTTTTCCCCAGTCATTAGTAGGTTTTAGTAGTGGAAATGAGCTGTAATAATTCATCAAAAGAGCTAGCCTCATTAAAAATCTTAGAGTTTTGACCCCATTATAAGATATCCACAGTCTAGGGTTAGTCTCATGTTGAGATAGATTTAGAAGTAAGACCTAAACACTTCTGCTTCTAGCTAGGGTGTAATCTAGACCTACAATAGTTTTGGCATGACCAATGGGATCAAGGTCCAAAAGAGTAAAAATATCTTGGTCTGTCTTTCCTCTGATCAAATTTTGGAAGAAATCAAGTTAACACCAATGGAGACTCTAAACCAAAGATTTTTGTTATGAGCAGACTAGGTATGTCTCAATGAAGTTTCTAATCATTTATTGTATCTAATTTGACATATGAATTTGCTATGGACAACTATGGTGAATATCCCTATTATCCACCTCCTTATCAGTAGCCCCAATTTAGTTCTCATGATCCATATGCACAACAAGCCCATCATAATATTTCTCCTCATCAACCCTATCATGAGCCATCCATACCAAAACTTAAGCAAACTTTAGTTAGACTTAACAAGCATGCTCTAGAATTATGCTCACAAAAATATTATGGCCAAAGTATCTATCGAAGTTGTTGCCTGAATTTGAATAACGCAAGTGCAATGGAGATGTGATCACACCAGATGAACAAGTGCACACCACATAGATGATAAATAAATTTGAAAATAACACAAGAAGATAAATTGCACAAGATAAAATAGAGAAAACCAAAATCTAATTAACATGAGATGGCCAAAGTGAGGACTACAAATAGGAGAGTACGTAAGTAACTCCTCCAAAAAAGGTGGACAAGGCACCCAAAGAATAGACTGTAACTCCTCCATGAAATGTGGTGACAAGGTGCTAAGAATAGAGAAGTAACTCCTATCAAGGGAGTTACTTATGACACCTATGACACATCTATGACACACACCTCCACATAAGCTAGCCTATCCCACAAATGTAAGAAAACTCCATGTATGCACAAGAAATACAATTTCCCTAATTAATAAATAGGGAAAAATGAAAACCTACACTAATACCCCCCATAAGCACAACTTAGGTGGGTAGTGTGGAAATATAAAATGGGTCCTAGTAACTAGGCCTGATGAGGTACCCATGTACAAATGCAATCTCCCATAAGATAGAGAAAAGGAGAAAACCCATAGGAAAAAAACTTTCCCCCAAAAGAGACATAAAAGAAAAGAAGAGGTTAGAAGGCCCCCCTAAAGATGATGCTGCTACAAATGTGGACCACACCCCAAGAAGAGCTTGTAGATGAATGAACTTGATCTCAGTGAAAGGTTTGGTGAAGATGTCTGCAACCTACTCTAAAGACTAGCAAAATATCAAGTCAATGACCTGACTATGAATAAGCTCTTGAATGAAATGCATGTGAATCTCTATGTGCTTGGTCCATTGGTGCTGAACTAGATTCCTACAAATCTAAATTGTACTTTGGTTATCACAATAAATGACGGTGGGCTACTTGATAGGAATGCCAAACTCAGAAAGAATCACCTAAAGCCAAATAGCCTCAGTAGCTACATTAACAACTCCCCTGTACTCTACCTCTGTGGATGATATAGCAATAACATTCTACTTCTTGCTAGACCAATTGATAGGACTAGAACCTAGAGAGAAATTGTAATCAAAAGTGGACTTGCAATTCTATGAATCGCTAGCCTAGTCTGAATCTATATATCCAACCAAGTCAACCTCTATGCCAAATTTGTAATGAATCCCATATCTATGTGAACCTTGTATGTAATGAAAAACCCTCTTAGCTACTTTTAAATGTAGCTCATGAGGTTCCTACATGAATTTGGAGACAAGTCCCACTGTATATGATATGTCAGGCCTAGTGTGAGTCAAGTAGATGAGACTACCAACAAGTTGTCAATACCGAGTGGCATCAACCAATGGTGAAGAACAATCAGCCTCAAGCTTGACTCCTGATAGAAAGGGAGTCGAAGATGGCTTGCAATCAGCCATGTGAACCAAGCCAATAAGTCAAGATCATACTTAGGCTATGCAAGAGAAATCCCTGAATCTGATTGTGAGATCTTGATGCCAAGGAAGTAGTGCAATAAGCCCATGTCTATCATTTCAAATCTATCCTGAATAAATACCTTCACCATTGCAATAGCTGATGAAGAACTCTTGGTGATCAAAAGGTCATCAAGATAGAGGAACCAAAATCAAGAGCGAATCATCCTGTCGCAAGAAGTAGACATTGAGATCAGAATGGCACCTAGTGAAATCCACTATGAGAAGGAAGGAATCCATCTTGGCATACCAAGCCTGAGGAGCCTATTTGAGGCCATAAATAGATTTCCTAAGTCTGCATACTAAGGAAGAATCTTGAACAAATCTTGGCAGCTGCTCCATGTAGATCTCCTCTAGGTCTCTGTGAAGAAAGGCACTCTTCACATCCATCTGATGCACATCCTAACCATGTGCTTTGGTAATAGCCAAGGTGAGTCAGATAGAAGTCATCTTTGCAATGGGTGTAAAGGTTTTTAAGTAGTCAATGCCTGCCACCTGTGAGAAACCCTTGGCGACCAATCATGCCTTGTACTTATTAACTAACCCATCTACTGCAAACTTGGTTTGATATATCCATCTACATCGAACCATCTTTCTTCTCTTAGGAAGTGAAGTCAAGTCCCAAGTGTGATTTTTGATTAAGGCAGACTATTCTTCCTCCATAGCACTATCCCACTCAGGTACCCCTGATGCCTCTCAAAAAGTATGTGGATCTGAAACTAAAGCAAAGAAGGCATGTGGATCTCTCTGAAAATCCCCCCTAGTACATCTATCATTTGTGGGATCTCTTGCCCAAGTGCCATCACTCTCAAGTGTCTGTCTGGCCCAAAGTGGCTTGGAAGTGGGTGAGTTCGGTGCTAACTCCTCATCCACTAACTAACTAGATGTAGATGACTGTGCATCACTATCCTCACTGTCTGAACTTGAAGAAGAAGATGTCTCTAGCTCAAGAACCTGCTGTGGTTGATCTAAATCTGATGAGGAATCATCATGAAGAAGTAGATTTGATGAGGGAGAAGAAGTTTCAAGTGTTGAGTCTTTAGGACTCTCCTGAAAATGGACACTTCTCTCGATGAACAACTCATGATTGACTAGATCTAGAAGGTGATATCCCTTAATACCATTTGGATATCCTAAAAAGATGTAAGGCTTGGACTGATGTTCCATAGCTTTGCATTTCTTCTTCAAAATGTGGGCCATGGTTGGGGATCTGAAAACTCTAAGGTGCTCAACATCAAGTTTCCTTTTATGCCAAGCTTTAAAGGGTGTTATCCCTTTCAAAGCTTTGTGAGGAACCCTATTTTGAATGTAACAATCAAAATTGATGGCTTCAGCCTATTACTATGGTGATAAGGATTTGGAGTGAATCATACAGCTACCCATCTCTATCAAGAACTTATTCTTGTATTCTGCAACCCCATTTTGTGAAGGACTGTAGGTGATTGTGCATTGCAAATCAATCCCCTCTGTGGTGTAAAATTGCTCAAACTTGATGCTAACATACTCCCCTCCATTATCAGTTTGAAGAACCTTGATAGATTTCTCACTCTATTTATCAACAAGAGCCTTGAAGTCTAGAAAATTTTTAAACACTTCAAACTTTTGTTTGAGAAAATATATCCAAGTGTACCTAGAGAAATCATCAATGAAAGTGAGGATGTACTTGGCCCTTGTGAAAGATGGTTTGGGAAAGGGTCCCAATTCATCACTGTGTACTAACTCCAAAGGTTTTGAAGCCCTTCAAGCTTTGCCTTTGTCAAATTTTGCTTTGGGATGCTTCCCAAGGGAACAACCTTCGCAAAGTCCTTTTGAGCATTGGACATGAGGCAAGCCAGTGACCATGTTATTTTTACAAAGTTGCTCAAGGTAGCGGTAGTTAAGGTGGCCAAACCGCTCATGACATAATTTGCTAACTCCATCTGAATGAGTCAGCAATGCTATTGGAGAAGAATCTAATGCAAAATGTGAGAAGGTGTATAACCTTGCTTGGTGATCTACCCTACCCACTACCATTATAGTATCACTATGCAACTCCCTGATAGCCACTAAATCTGGTGAAAACTCAACTCTCATGCCCCGACCAATGTGAGTGATTTGGTACACTGATAAGAGATTGGTTGAAAGAGAAGGAACACTTAGAACATTATTGAATGTTCTTCCTTCTATTTCAACTAACCCTCTCCCTGCAATAGAAATTGATGTGTCATCACCCAAACTAATTGAAGTCATGCTACAAGGCTCTAAAGATGAAAACTCAACTAGTGAAGAGCCCATGTTGTGAGAAGCACCTGAGTTTATGACCCATGAAGATGTAGAAGCTACTGTAGCTACAAGGGCCTTGCCCTTTTCTTTCTCCTTACCCTTGCCTTTTACCTTGGTAGAATCTTGGGTAGATGAATTTTGCTTGATGGACTCAGGAACACCTATGTTGTTCTTCTCTAGAAGATGAGTTAGGTGACCTATTTGTTTCTTCATGCATTTGTGTTTATCATGCCCTATATTTTTACAATAGGCATAGTTAACCTTCTCCTTCTTAGGTTTAGCTTGGAAGAGGAAGTCTCAATGTTGTTTCTGGCAGGATTGGTGTTTTCTTTCTTCTTCTCTTGGTCCTTGTTCTTTTTTTTTCTACTTTGTTGAAGTCTTATCCTTACCATTTTCAGCTATAAAAGCTTGGAGTTGAGTAGACTTCATTGTGCCCATTTGAATTAGCTTATCTTGCTCCCTAGTCAAGTTAGCAATGAATGAATCCAAAGAAGGCATTTTCCATGTAGTGCCAAGGGCACTTTTTGTGGCATGGAAAGTGGAGACAAAGACTGAATAGCTTGGACCTAACTTTGCAAGAATAGAAAGTGTTAGTTGATCATCTTTCTTCCTTATCCTGCATTATTTCAATTGCAATCTAAGGGCCTTAAACTTAGTGAAGAAGTCCTGTAGGGTGTCAAAGTTGCTAGGACTTAGACTTATGAGTTCGTTTTCGAGCTCATGACCTCTCATCTCATCAAGATTCATAAATAAATTTTCTAAGGTGTCCCATATGTTATTGGGAGTTTGTGAGGATTCTAAATTGAAGAGAAGTTCTCGAGACATAGACAAGCTAAGTAATCCATAGGCTTCATCACTACGGTTGTACCACTTAACCTTTTCAGCATCAGTTTTGGATTCTACTTCAGTACCCATGGTGATCCTATACAACCCTTTGATTCTAGGAATGATTGACATTTTAACCTTCCATTCATGATAGTTGAAGGGTGTTATGGGTTTAAGTTGAAAAAAATCCATTTTAAGCTAAATTTAGGTGAAGTTGTGTTGATTGCAAGTTGTAAAATTATGTAGAAAGGAGAATGAAAGCAAAGATGTGCAAGTTGTGAAAAGCAATCACACCCCCCTAAAATATTGAGCCCCCAACAAATATGCAAGTTCATGCTCAAAATATGTTAGACTTAGCTGATAATGCGTCTTAGAGCAATCAATGCAAGACTAAAGTAAACAGGACGTCAGACTCAGCCGAAAATGCGTCTCGAGAGACCCAAAATTTTGGCACTTTATAAAATAGTGCATTTTTGAAAAATAACAAGCCTACACTATAGATAATTAAATTACAAACACTTTTACAAAAAATGGCACCCAAATCTGAGCTACCATTTTCAAGATATTAAAGGTTTAATTTTCTCGTAAACTAGTGTTTTTGCAAACAAAAGCACTAAAACATTAAAAAATGCCTATTTTGAGAGAGAAAGTGGTCTTCCAACCACTCGTTGGATTCAACATAGAATGAGGAATCTAAAGGAGGTTTGTGTGAGGGGAAATTGTCCTCTTGGCAACTCGGGCCTCACCCTTCGTCTTCGTAGGTCAAAGATACAAGTTAAAATTCAAACCCCAAAAAATACAAAACTGTCTATAAAATTGAATATTCAGTCAAATTGATTGATTTTTGTTTTAACAAGTCAATTTTAATTAAATAAAGTAAATCAAAGATAGAATTGATGAAAGCCATGTGTCCAAGGGCCCACATGGGACGCCAAGCAGGAAGGGGCACCAAAAAAAATAGACCTGAATTTACAGTAGAAAAGACAAAAAAATTGTAGACCTGCTAGTCGTACAACCTGATGGCACCTAACAGAAGTGGCAGAGAGGACTGTGGCATTGTAGAAGAAGACTATGATAGAATATCTTCACCAAAAAAGAGGTGCAATCCTTGTTTCTAGACAACAAACAAAAATAACAAGTGGCGTCCCAAAAGAAAGGCGCAGTTCTAAATTTGTTTTTTGCAAAAAACAAAAGAAAAAATAGACCTGGATGCCGTATGGATTATGGCTTGGCTGGAACTGACTGCTTGCTACTTGGAGGAAGCTATAGAAAGGAAGTTGGCACATTGCAAAGTGTGGCATGGAGTGCTAGAGCTGAAGTTGGCGTAGACCAGAAGTTCAGCTGTTGGAAAGGATGCTCCTCCTACTCCTTGCAATGGCACCTAGCTGAAGCAAAACCAGCACTTGAAGTTGCTGCTGCCCCTGTAAAAACTGAGGAGAAGATAGCCAAGACACCCAAAGGTGAAGGATCCCAAGGAAACTATACCAGAAATGATATTGAAAGTTTTTTTTACTTTAGATCAGACCTAAAAATAAAAAAACAAAGAGAACTCCACTCCTCTTGATTTCAAAATAAACTAAAAACATAACCATACACACAATTACCATTCTTGCTCTGATACCATATCAGAGTTGTTGCCAGAATCTGGATAATGTGAGTGCAATGGAGACATGATCACACAAGATGAACAAGTTCACACCACATAGATGCTAAAGCAATTTGAAAATAACACAAGAAGATAAATTGCACAAGACAAAATGGAGAAAACCAAAATCTGATTAAGATGAGATGGCCAAAGTGAGGACTAAAAATAGGAGAGTACGTAAGTAACTCCTCCACAAAAGGTGGACAAGGCACCCCAAGAATAGACTGTAATTCCTCCATGAAAGGTGGTGACAAGGTGCTAAAAATAGAGAAGTAACTCCCATCAAGGGAGTTACTTATGACACCTATGACACATCTATGACACACACCTCCACATAAGCTAGCCTATTCCACAAATGTAGGAAAACTCCATGTATGCACAAGAAATACAATTTCCCTAATTAATAAATAGGGAAAAATAAAAACCTACACTAATAGTATCCCTACTCATCAGATCCATCATGTGAGAGAACCATTGAATCAAGTGAAAGGAGAATGGGCACCTATTGAGAGAGAAAATTAGAACAATCTCATAGGTGAGATGATGGATGTAAGTGGTTACATTCAAATCATTGAGGATAAGTTAAAATGCCTTGAAGAGCAGCAAGTCTAACCTCATCAATCTTGTGTACCTTCATATACACCACCTCAACCTTCTTATGTGCCACCCATTCCTCCCCAAGTGACTATTCCAAGTGACCCTTTGAGTATTCCAAGTTTTTCATATATTTCTCAGACTTTTCCTTCTTAGAAATCTATCCAAGAAAGCTATCAAAGAAAGGAGATTATTTTGGAACAATTTGTTGTTGAGATCCAAGAATCCATCCTTCCTCAAGAACCCCTTAAAAGTTCCTTCAACTTTTTGAGATGGAATCAAGTGGTGAAGTTAGGTGGTGGGCAAAGTGAGATAGAATCTTATTATGTTCCCTATCATAAAGCCACTAGTCATCTTAAAGAGAAGCTATTCCAAGAGAATATAATGAGGTAGATCAAAGAGTTAGAGTTAACGACAAAGAAAGAGGAAGAAAACCATATTAAAAAGACTAAATAAGGACCTCTATATTTTCCATCTTAGAACCAAATCATACATTCAAGCAAATCCAAAGTCATTCAATCCCCTCCCTCCCCTCCTCAAGAATCTAAGTCCTTTCCATCTTGGAAATCCATAATATGCAAAATAAGGAGGGGAAAATGACTATCAAAGACAAGAAGTTGGACTAAAGAGGTTTCACATATATCTCATCTCTCTTGGAGTCATCCCAAGGATATCATATGCCACTCTTTAAAAAGGTAAGTAGTGAAATCCATGTTGAGCTCATAACTGATAATGATGAATTGTTAGAGATACAAGAGGAAATCATTAATGGAACACCACTTGGTAAAAGTGATCATGTTTCAACCTTTCATAATGCCAAAGAAGATGATTTTTAGGAATATGTGCCAGTTGGAGATGAGATCCAATAAGAAGAAGTCTCAGATGTCCATCAAGAGGTTGTTTCTCAAGAATATCTTGATCACATATCAATTATCCAAGATCAAGAGTTTTCTCAAGATCTTATGGTAGCTTATATAAATTAGGAATAAACTCATATTTCCTTGGAAGGTATCCATGCATATAACTCACACAAAACCATTTCTGAGGTAGAGAGTATTCTTAAAGAAGAAGATCATAGGCAAAAATTGTACCATTATTTCATGAGTGAGATTGATAAACTTAAGATGGAAGACTTGGATGATGATATAGTGTAACAAGTTAAATCTTCATCTAAGGATTCCATTAATGTTTTATAGCTTTAAGAAGATAGTGCTACTCTAGAGATGCCAAAGTAGAATGAGAAGACTAATCTTGATGTGAGAGAAACTCATGAGGGATTGGTATGAATGGAAGCCATGGATGAGATTGAGATATCTCTTATTATAAATGATCAAGTTATTGAGAAGGTGAAAAAAGATTTTCCCATGGAGGACAAAGGCCAATATTGGATAGAATATGTAGAATTCATTGATGAGCTTGAAGATCTTGTAGCCAAGAAGAAGCCCAATCTTACTACACTATGGAAATAAAAGAGGTGTGCCCTATTGGATCACCATTGGAGGTCCAAATTGAGGATCCATATTAGAAAATTGAGACTGTATGGATGCACATACTAACCTATTTGGAGCTGCTTGGTTCTCATTAAACATCTTGCTAAAGAAGTTGATAGATGCAACAAAGAAGAAGTGGACATCAATACCAAGGGTCAAGGATCTATATGCCTCATTGAATTCCACATATCATGATGCAAGAAGGTTGTCAAACTTTCCTTTTGATCCAAAAGGAAAGGTACACATAGTTTTAAGCTATATGTATTAGGATAGTTCTTACATTTTCCTCCAAGTGTATTTTTTGGCACATTTCTTGTTGTCCTTATTTTGTTCTAGGTTAGTTTCCATTTAATAAGTCCCTTGGGAAATTTATCTTATTTTGATATTTCTTTTGGTATCTAT
This sequence comes from Torreya grandis, assembly GCA_037957365.1. Lineage (NCBI taxonomy): Eukaryota > Viridiplantae > Streptophyta > Pinopsida > Cupressales > Taxaceae > Torreya > Torreya grandis. The sequence continues at coordinate 3,285,514 of JARHVA010001219.1, read as the reverse complement.
TTGTTTCAAAAAGGGGTTATTCAAGTGTTACAGTTAGTGTTAGATCGAAGTCAATATATTGAACCAGAAGTAGAGACTCCATGCCTAATGGACTGCATAAGGCATAATGTCTGGGTTCTCAAACATAGAAGGCATGCTTCCCTATGAGTCACCAAAAATGTTGGCCAAATTTGGCCCACTTACAAAAAATTGTCTAGAGGAATTTCCATGTTATAGAGGTCATGGGATGAGTTTACATATGCCTTAGAAAATAATCAGGGATTTCAAGGATCAAGAAAAAAACTTGAAGACTTTTCCATCGGTAAAAGGTCAATGGAAAAAATGTCTTTATGAAATCTTAAAGGAAATCATCAGCAAGAAAAGTTCTTGAAGGCTTATTTCTTTTAGACATTTTGTACAAAACAAAATTCCTAGAGTCATTTCCATTGGACAAAATGTCCGAGATAAAGTTTTTGCAGATAGAATTCTTTTGAGATAAAAGCCCACAAAAATCTTCAAGAGGACATAAAATCTAAAGACAAAAGGTCCAAAGGAAAAGTTCTAAAAAAAAAGTTTGAAATAATTATTTGTTGTGGGGAAAATACATGGGAAGTAGATGGAAACATTTGTGCAAGTGTCAAATTTAGGTCACATCAAGTAACTATTGAAATTTAAATATGTAGTGAGGGGCACATAGATGTCATTAAAATTTGTTCAAATGTGAATGTAAAGCTTAACAATCATCCATTAGGGTCCAAATATTGATGGTCATGTAGACATCATTGACGTTCCTATAGACATCATTTGATGGGTGCACATACATGAAATTTAAGTAATAACAAATGACCATTAGTTTTTAAATATCTAGGTGATGGCCATATAGATGTCAAATACATTCACATGGACATCAAATACAGATATGTAAACATAAATTTTAAACCTCATGGAATAGCCATTTGGATTCAAAAAGTAGGATTAATGATCAATGTTCAATCATATAGGAGATCCATTGGTGAGCAGTGACTAACAGTTTAATGGGACCAGGTAGATCAATGGCTTGTGTTTAATCATGGATTTAGATCTAATGGCACATGATCAATTTAAAATGTCAAAGAGATTATAGGCCACCATGTGGCATAAGCATGGGAACAAACATACTGTTATCAAATCCTAAGTGCAAACATGGGATTGGAAAGTAGAACTAGCTCAGATAGAGATTGATAAGTTAAGGGTAGGATCAATGGAGATTGTATAGATCAAGCTTGATAGTGAAATATGAGTTAATGGGTTAATAATCTGAGTTGATTTTGATAGCCAATTAAATAAGGGCAAGGCCAAAGCTTTTGACAAAGGTCAAAGGGGAAAATTTTTGACTTGGGCAAAAAAAATATAAAGGAGATAGGTCTAGATAGGATCAAGGTTAAAGCAGTGGGACCAAACATTTCTAGTAGAGATCCTTATAATATGTATTTTAGACCTAATTTAGATCAAAGGTTGGTATTTTGTTGACAAAATAGGACCAAACATTGAGTAAAGTGTCATTAATATATGACTATAGGAAAACCAATAATCTTAGATTGGTTTTCCATATATAGAATAGACCTATGATCTGGGTGTGGAGATAGAAAAGATATGTGATTAATTAAAAGGGTCTTATCTGTGGATGTAGATCCATCCTTGATAAAATAGGTACTTACCACAATTTATGGCATGGTTAAGTTAGTTTCAAGATTTGAAGATTTAATCTTCATGAGCAAGTTAAGTGGGATTAAGGTCCCAAGGTGTCAAAATGGTGGGTAGAAAATTAGTTAAGGGTATTGATTTCATTCAAATAGACCTTGTCCCCATGAAAAATGTCTTTTAGTGGGACCTCTCAGCCAATGAAAGGATTTTGAAGGTTATTAGTGCAAGAAAAGGATGGTTGGAAGAAGACACATATGAAGAAAGAAATCAATGAGATGCCACCACATGATTAGGATTCTCTCTCTACTCTCATATGCATTATTCCCATCTCTCTCTCTCTCTCTCTCTCTCTCTCTCCTTTTTTACTATATATAGAGGCTTTTGAGCCTATTAAATGATCCCTCTATTCCCTCTCTTGGGCATGACTAAACTCTACCAAGATTGAGCTTGTAACCTCTTAGAATGAATACAAGACTATATTTCAAATTTCATTATGCTAGTCTAGTGTGTTTATATTAGATGATTTACATACGTGGTAGAAGTATCTCCCTTGTCAAGTCTTGATCTCACCTGATTACTAGTTGATCTTTTTATGTAGGTCATGTTTAGTGTTTTATATCCTTTGATTGAAGCTTGCATGTGGATACTTTGACTAGTTAATGTCTTGCATTAGACCTCTCCACCATTTCCCTCAGCTTTTGATCATTTGGTGAACCTCTGCATGAAGTACTGATGCATGACAAATACTTATATTCCTAGATCTAGTCTTTTCCTTGTCTCATTAGTGTTTAATAGGATATCAAATGGAGTGGATTAACCATCATCAAGGTGAATCACCAAGTTTATCTTAGGATTCCTTTTCATGTTATCTTTTTCTCCCTTTTCTCTAGTCATTAGTAGGTTTTAGTAGTGGAAATGAGCTAAAATAATGCATCAAAGAAGCTAGCCTTGTTAAAAATCCTAGAGTTATAACCCCATTATAGGATACCCACAGCCTGGGGTTAGTCCCATGTTAAAATAGATTTATAAGTAGGACCTGAACACTTATGCTTCTAACTAGGGTACGATTCAGACCTATAATAGGGGTTTAGACTTCATTGGTGTCATTAACCCAAATACTTTGGAAGGCCTTAAGTAGGATCTTACTACTAAAAACTACTATACAAGATGGACTAAAGCTATATTCATGAAGAATTATAGATCACAAGATGTGATTAACTTCTTGGAAAAATACATAACAAATAGATTTGACACACCTATTTCTTTGGTTTGTGATAATGGATTGGATTTCATCTCAAATTTTTTTACTGAGTGGGCACATGACAACCATATTATTATTAGCTCAAACTCTAACCATTAGCCCCAAGGAAATGGATTGGAAGAATCAACAAATAAGAATATGATAGATGCAATTAAGAAATTAGTAGGGAATAAGCCCATGGTTTGGCACAATTTATTGAAGTATGCTCTTTGGGTAGACTGAACAAGATACAAACAAGCCCTTAAAGCTTTAGCTTATTTATTGGTGTATGGATGTATGCTTGTATTCCAAATTATGCTAAATTTACCCACTTATCAATTCATGTAGGACTACATGTAACCATGTGATGAAATAGAATCAATATTATTGGACATAATAAAAATGGAAGATTTAAGCACTGAGGCCTTACAAACATTTAGTAAACACCAGGATGTGGTTAAGAGGTGGTTTGATAAGAGAGTGAAGGTCAAAGCATTCAATATTTTAGATCTTGTTCTACTTTGGGATAAATCCCATGAGAAGAAATGGAAGCATGATAAGTTTTCTGCACTATGGATTGGATCATACCAGATTTTGGAGATCATGGGAAATAATGCATTTTATCTAAATGACCTACAAGGCAATGAGCTTACATATCTAGTCAATGAACATCTCTTGAAGCACTACTTCAAGGTTGTGCTAAATGTAGATATTATTAATTGATGAGGGGAAGTCAAATGTAGATGTAGGATTATATTAGATTTCTTGCTTTCTTAGATTATATTCCTTCTTTTCTTAGATTAGTTTCTTGCTTTCTAGAATAGCTGATTTGTTGCTTTCTATGACAAACTAAATTTTTCTTTCTCTAACTTTAACCAAGCTAAAGATCCCAACTAACTAAGATTATGACTTGTGGAAAGGGTGGAAATTAAAAATTTGGCAATTTAGGACTAGTCCACAATTGGGTGTATTTATGTGTTTTGAGCCTCAAGATGAAGGTAGATAATCATGGATTATTATGGAAGGCCACAATTGAATAATTTCACTAGGTATGTGAAAGTTGCTCTCAGTACTTCATACAAATTTATAAAGTTTTCTTATTTTTATTGGATCAAGTATACTTATCACATTAAATACTTATTAGAAGTGATAATTTTGGGTATAGATGTGGCTGGAAGGGATGTTGTGGTAATGATTTATTTTATAATTATCCCAACTCACTAGGGATCCAAATATTCTCTTTTCATTCAAAAACAAAATAAAAAAATAACCAATGAGTTCAAAAGATCAAAAGAATATCTAAAAAAAATAAAAAAGGCTCACATGATGAAATATGGTCAATGTAGCACACACCATGATTAAGATAAAATAATGGAAAAGAGAAGAAAAGGAGCCTAAGGTATCTCTATCGGGGCTATGGATTCTTGGATGGTAACAAAACAATTCCTAAGCTTACCTTGATTTAACGAGCTTTAATAGATACTGGAATGAAACCAACAGCTTCATCAAGCCTTTAAAAATCTCATTATATCAAGGGTTAATTGAACTACATATTTGACACATAGATCCAAGGAATTGGAAGGAAATTATGTTGTGTGAATCAACTTGGGAGTCTCTTTTGTATTTTTGATTTAAGTATTCTTCTATGACACACTCCATAATTGATCTAAGGATTACTAACCAAAGTTATGGATTCTTGAATACTTAGGAGTATTCCCCCTATGAGTTACCCTTTTTTGTGTCCAACACGCCCCTTTTCTCTAAGGATAAATGAGAATCCACTCTTTTTTTCAAGATTTGAGCCTAGATTATTAAGCCTCTCTTCTATATGATTATGCAAATTCTAGGAATGATTGAGTATTAATCTTCATACTTTAAGAAATGGACATGGTATTCTTATATTATTTTATGGACTAACTTCACTAATGCCTTTCAGTAGTTTTGAATATGTATATTTTTGGGACTTGGGCAATTTGGAGGAAGTTATTCAATGATTTCACTTGTCAGAGCTTATTTTTGGCATTTCATTTAGACATTTTGTTTGATAGGTTTAGTTTTCAGGTTCAATGTTTTGGTATTTTATCCCATCAATTTTTGGGGTTTGCATTTTTGACACTTATTTTCATTTGGACTTTGGCCTTCAAAACTTTTGTGAAGAATAAATTTGGCCCTTAGAAAAGTTGCATCTAACATTTTGTCTAAAATAATTTCCCCAAAATAGTTCATTCTTATCAATTTTTTTATCATGAACATTTTGTCCAGTGAAAATAGCTTTTCAAAAATAGAACCACAGACATTTATTCGATGGAAATAGGTTTTCAAAATTTTTGTTTCAGATATTTTGTTTGAGTTTTGGGATTTGTGCTATAGACATTTTTTTGATGAAAATAGGTCTTCAAGATTATTATTGCATTTTTATAAAGATCAGTCCCCAATATAAATCCAAATACCCTATTCCATAAGAAAATACTAGCACTTTCTATACTTAGCTAAATAAATTTGAAATATTTCCTAATAGTATATGCAAGATACCCCCACCAACTTAAACTAATAAAATTTGAATTATATAGGAAAGATAAAATAAGTGAACGTTGGCCATTTATATCACATGAGCTGCTATTCAATGCAAAATCCTATATATGCAATATTCATCCATTGAAGCCTTAGTTTATTTCAAATAAAAGTTACACTTGAAGTTTATTACTATCTTGAGCCTTATATTATCCTAAGCAACAAAGATACCTATCTATTACTTTTGAAGAGACTGTGAGTGAAACAATGATAAAGTAAGGTTGGAATAGATCATCCAAAGTACATAGTACATCCAAAAAAAATGCTAAAATCACTAAACCTATGTCTAGCAGTGGCATCTTCATCTAGGGCATTTCAAGGAATAAATTCACCATCCCCATATTTAATCAAGAATTCTATAGAGTTTATGGATATAATGCTTGATACTACTATATTGGATAATAGGTACATTAACTATTCAAAGTTATGGGATGTAGTGGATTTTATATATGCATTTTCATTAGAAGATGAGATGACACTTTTTGATTGAGTGTCTATCAAATAATTATTAGCTTTCAAATGAAAAAGGTTACATTTTATCACTACCAAGTTAGAGGTGATGCCATGCATCAACCTCTTACGTGATTTGTTCTTCTCAGGTAAGACAACCTAGGATGTATTCCTTCATCATTATAGTAATAAAATAGTCATCGCATGCATTTAAAGAGATGAATTTAAAAGATACCTATATTTAATCATACCTTATGTCTACTTAGACAAGCATACATTGCTATATTTTAACATAGAAAGATCAATTGAGAAGGCACTTTCTTCATGGTTTCTCCCAAACTAGAATATCACTTAGAAGGGGAAGAAGCCAAAGGGGACTATCTCTATAGAAAAATTTAGAATAGGGATACACATCAGCATGTCTCTTTTGATATGACTCTATGGTATTGCAATAATTTATTTTGTTAATTTAGACTGGGTACCATTATTATACATGATTTTAACCAATGATGTTACATTCACCATGGGAGAGATAATCAAATTTCTTCTCAGAGAACAAATAATTCATAAGGATAAGCACCCCATGCCTATGGGCCATTTATATATGATGTCATACTTGATAGACATAATCATGGGAACCTGTTATAAAGTCCATAGTGAATTGTGGAGTCCAACCATAGACTACATCAAAAATAATTTTTTTGACTACTACTAGTTTATGCATATATATGCCTACACCAAAAACATATTGAAGATAGTTGAGGATATATATCCATAGGTTTGGCAAGATGTTCATGGTATGCCCCTACCCAAAATTAGAGAAAACATTATAAAGATGTTGGAAGGTAGGGGAGAGTATTTTTGGTATCCAAATTTAAATGTTATAATGATTCGCAGAAACAAATTTCAACCCTTATGCCTCCCAAGATATGTACTAAACAAGTTGGTAGAGCAAGAGATTTACTTTTAATTATGGTGGAGTATTAAACAAGATTCATCTAAAGAAAATAAGAGTTCATTTTTTTTCCATCATGTAGTCATAATCAAAATGGTATATATAATGAGGAAGCATTTTGGAGAAGTGGGAGGCAAATGAAGGAGCTATCATTTCTGAACACTTCCACATAGAGACTGGGATCCACATGGTCTTATTTATAAGCATATATAGGGGCTTAATATCCCTTAAAATAATGACCCCTATTCATATTATTTTATATTTATAAATGTAAAGGATGATGAAGTTTTGGATAGGGTAAGGGTTTTTAGACTGAAGAAAGATCATTTGAGAATGATCCAAGATGACCTTTTAATTATTGTAAGAGAATTGGATGGAAAGAAGATTATTTATAAGGGATGGGAGCATTAAAGTTTTTGGAAAAGGTAGTCCAAGGATTAATCCAAGGACCAAGAGGGTTCCTCACCTTAAGGAATTCATTTGAAATTAAAGCTTAAGACTATGAAAAAAGATCATGGGGTGCCCAAATCTAGAACTAGTAGGGGAGCAAAATTAGGGGACCTCATCAGTTTATATTTTGATGTGAAGGAGAAAACACAAGAAGAGTAAACTATAGGATTGATTCAAGTGACTAATGATATTCCCTAGGATCAAATTACTACATATATTTGGATAACAACACAAAAGGTATCTATGCAATCCAACAAAGCTCCCCCACATAGTTGAAGACCCCTCTCATATACATGAGGACACCAAAGAACCCTTCAAGGAGTCCCATAGTTGAGTCATCTCAAGGACTACCTATTGTACCAAAACACTCAAAATTGGTGGAGTGAGAGACTATTGAAATAGAGTATGTTAGCGATCAAGAAGATTCAGAGTTAGACATAGCTAAGGCCATGAGCCTTCAAGTAGAGCCCATAACACCAAGTTACATAGGTACTCAAAATTTCATGAGTGTTCCTTTATATTCCATTACAATGTTTGTCCATGTTCCTATTTCTTCTATGTTTAGAATACCTAAGGTAGAAATGCCTATTTCTACCTCCATTGACCCCTTCTCCCCAACCAAATTCACTCAATTCCCATTTCTCACCCTAGAGGTTGAGAAAGATGTTTACACCACTACTAGTGATCCACAGTCCAATTTCATCTCATCCATCATGCCTACCTCCTCTATCCCTTCTAGCACTACCACTATTAGAGCCATGAAGAATAATATGTCTAGAAAGGTATATACTACCATGGCCACTCAATAATTCCATATCCAATCCACTCAAATTTCCCTTTTGATTACATCTACCACTTCCACATAAGAGACCATTATGGAAAGTTATAGAAGGGGAAGGAAGGCCAATCCTTAATTGATCATAGTCCATCCACTCCCTTAGTTTGGAGGAGTGGACTGGTCTAGGATTATTTGGCCTTCCCTACCCAATGTCCTTGTCAAAGTTCAAAAGAAACATCTAACTATTAGAGAGACTGAGGAAGATTTTTTTATCATAACCTCATATGCATCATAATTAGATATTACTCCATGGGCTATATACTTAAGAAGTAAGGCCTCCCAAATGCCTAGCTTGAAGATCATTGAACTCCCTTTTGTCTCCACTCTATTTGACCCACCATTTAGTATCATATAGAGAGTGAAGAAGAGGAAGTTGAAGGATGACATAGGTAGGGAGATAATTCTTGAGGAAAGGCATAGAGTATTCCCCCTCACCAATTGGAATAATAGGTAGCTAGGATAGTTTCCATATGTCAAGAATCTTGTAGACCTAGCCCAAGTACATAAGGATGCTATAATATCCATCCATGAAGGTACATAGATGGCTTGATAAGAGTTATAAGCCTAGGTAAATTAATTAAAGGAGTAGGTAAAGACTATGCATATCCTTGTAGGTACAAAAGTAGAGGTTCAAGAATTAGCTTCTAGATGATATAATTACTTAGAGGTATTGGTGTTTGTGAGAGATAAATTAGCCCCTCATGTGAATAATACTAACTAATTGTATAATTCTTTGAGAGATGATAGTGCTAAATTGAATATCCTAGTTGCATACACAAGCAACAAAATATATAGTCATCTAGACCTAATGGCAACACTAGAGGCATCCAATGCCTTGAACTTGGTTGTCGTAAGGTTGGAAGAGGTACAAGAATGGTTATAATTAGTTGGGGTTTTAATCCCAAAATATCAGGCACATGAAGCCCAAATTTTCAATATTTTGCATGATTTGAAATTATCAAGGGTAAAAGATACCACATGAGAATTGATCAGTAAGATAAATTTTATAAACTCATTCAAGAAGAAATAGATCACTTCAAACAAATTTTACAAGGCTTAAAACTATAAGAGATTGAATCTGAGGTAAGTGTTACTCGAAAGAAAGTTACTAAGGTAGAAATATTCAAGAATAATTTTTAGGTGACCAAGGCCAAACATGAAAGACTACTTAGCCCAGATAATATAATTCATCAACCACATCTGCTTAACTTGAGTATCATACAATAATAGTTTGGTGTAACAAACAAGTGCTTTTAGGAGAATTAATTGAAGAAGAATCAGTCTCATGCTACCACTTCTAGTCTCGCATCAATATCTATAGTTCTAGTTTCCACCACCTTCGTTATTACACCAAGAAAAGTACATGTAGATATTTAGACTACAAAACCTCAACAAGTATAAGATTTCTTACATGTACAATTTTGTAAATGGCATATACATTTATAGTTTCCTTGTAGTTTAGGATTTTATTGTCAAATTGCCTTTATAGTTTGTACACATGTACACGTTACATGGTTTTAAAAAGGTCAACTTATCTAATGGATAATTATAATTTTACTCATATGGTTTTGATTAGAGTTAGATCTTATATTCTAAATATAACATGTGAATGACTTTGCATGACTTGAAAGATGAGGTATCCCCTCCTCAAGTCTATTTAAACAATTATAATCCACCCTATGGGTGTGAGAAATTTTCTAATATATAAGAGAAATATTAATTTTTATTATTATTAAATGTGTTTGTGTATTATCTCTCTAATTTGTATGTAATTAAGCTTATCTTCTTTTAGTTGTATGATTCAATAATCCTTAGTGTGAAAAATATGTGAATGGTTTATTAATTATCTTGTTTGATGTACTAATATTAGATGTGCAATAGCTATTGAAATATTGGTAAACTACATTGACTAGGACAATTAAGTTGATTGATTCATAATTCTAAATGTGTACAAGTGCTTTCTTTGATGTAGTTTTATATGTGTGTGAAAAAATCTACATCAGTTACCTCATTATCTTGAGCCATAATCTCCTGATTAAGAGTGTCTAGCAACTAATTTAAAGGGGGAAACCTTTGATTGAGGCCTATGAGTTCCCTACATTGATATTTCCTTAGACATCCCAATCATATTTAATTGTGTGTGTTCAATTTTTGCTAGCAAAAAGCATAGGTTATGAAAGCATTTGTCCATTTAGAAACTAGCTAGAGAGGTGTTTGTTGAAACCACATAATATTATTTTCTACCTTACCTTTCCCTCATTTTTGAGTTTCTTTTGAGACCTACCCACTTGAGATTAGTAACCAACCATCCATCCAAATCATGCAAGAACTTTTAAAGAGACCACACCTCTATCCAAAAAATCTTATCAATAACCTACATGTATAAACAACTATTCCATCAATAGGTTGTATAAATTGCATACCTACAATTCATGCCTTGGAGTGGAGTTTACCTCCATTGAGATCTTAACATTTTAGAGTTTACCTTGTTGACTATTGTGTGCATAAAAACTACATCAACAATTTCACTGGCACTAGAAGGAGGGATGAACATTTGATAATAGTAGTATCCTTTGCATAGAGTTACATTGGAGTCACCTAGGAGAGTGACCAGATCTAATTCCCATGTTCATTTTCTAGTCTCACTCTTATCAAATCATAGGAGACTTAGAACTGTACCAACAACCCTAGTTCATAACAATCTACCTCCTCAAATTGGGAACCCTTTACCCATAAGGAACCCTTTACCTATTAATCAACCAATGAATCAACCACCTTAGTTAGTTAGATCTCCTATTTCCATCCTAGGAGATGTGCATAATTTACCTAAGAATCTTGAGAAGTATCTACCATCCTTTTGTCCTTTAGGAGCAAGGACAATAGAGGAACATATCAAATATTTTAAAGCTAGCTTGAGATTAATGAATGTTGTCAATGAATATGTAGCATGAAGATTATTCCCTTTTACATTAATGGATGCTGCTTATGATTGGTATTTAAATCTAATGGATAACTCCATCACTTCTTGGGATGAGTGTCAAACCATTTTTATTGCATAATTTAGATAGGTTACCAATCTTAGTCTGGTATATCATCACTTCACTAGCATGAAGAGAGAGCCTAATGAGCCTATCCATGCTTTTAATGCAAGGTTTCAAAAAATGTATAACAGGTTAACCCCAAGGTATAAACTAGACGCTGTATTAGTGTTGAAAATGTACAAAAATGCTTTGAAACCAATTACTTCCATGTTACTAAGAAGAGAATCCATGGTCAATAATTTGGTGATATAATATAAAGAGGCCATCAATATAGATAGGTAGATCAATCCTTTGACACCTAGTGCACCCCAGGTTAGCAATGGCTTCTTAGCATTGAACCCGATATCACATGTAAAATAGAATGTTCCAACATTCAATTAGAACTAACTCTACACACTACCTCCATTGACATGGACAACATAGTTAAATTATAAATTTTTGAATAATAATGTATCAAGAAATGGTTACCAATAAAATCAATAGCCAACTGCACTTCCCACTACTATTTTACAAGGTACCAATTCTATAAAGGTAGAACTAGATTCTATTTAGAAGATGGTTCAAAAGCTGAGCAATGACTTCTTAAATATGTAGAGGAGGATGGGAAATGCTAATTCCCTAATTGATAATAATAAACTTAGATTTTAAGGGTACAACCAACCATTTAATAGGCCCACAAATAATAGGGAGTAGTCCAACAAGCTCCCATGGATCAACATTGTAAAAAAAACTCTTTCTAATTGGTGCAAAATTCATAATACTTTTGAGCATAGTGATCTCAACTACATTGAATTTTTTGAAGCATTCAAAATCTTTCAAAAAGAGGTGGTTAGATAAGACCAGATGCATAATCCACCTAAACATCATTTGAACCCTGGCCCTTTTAGCACTGCCATATTCTTTGAAACTCACAAGTTTCCTTTTCTAGGTGAGGAATGTGTACAATTGAAATTGCATGATGTACATGAATTAATCCTAGATCAAATAATATAGATGACAACAACACTTTTGATTGGTGATACACTTATTAAGCGGGAGTATGACCAATATGGGGATTATCTAGACCCAATTATGGGATAACTTGTATCACTTGTCACAACATATCATACTAAGAAGGGTTTTAAAGCCTAAAATTTAACACAATCACACAATAACCCTAAAATACTCTTATGATTTGGTATTTCACTTATGCTAACAAATAAGAAAGTAAACTATTCTAGTGTGCACCAAAGCTTGTGACACAAAGTGGGGGTTAGAACAAAAAAATAAACAGCTAAACTAAACATGCATAGGAGACATATATTCACATCAATGTATATAGAATACTAATACATGGAAGAGAAGAATACATATTACATTAGCTATCTACTCTTACAAAGGAGAAATAAAGTTAGGAATACTTACCTTTCAAGACAAACCTGTTGATCCTCAATCTCTCCCTTGGCCAAGGTGATTTGTAAGAGATTATCGTGGTTGTAAAGATAACCAAGATAAATCAGCTCTAGGCTACACAACCTACCTAAGAATCTAAAATACTTCTCCACAAGGTAAGATTGGAGCTTTAAATAAAGTATTGAACCCTAAACCTTTATTCCTCAATTAGAATGGTCAATAAATAGATTTTCATTCATGCTTCTTCACTTAATTATTTACTCTCTTATAAATGATGGTAAATGACATTGTATATATATATTATTATCTTATCCTAAAATCATTTGGACATGTTAGTTTCACTAGGTTGACTGGGTCGACCTAATACATTTTCAAGCTCACTCACTGGATTTGTGCTAGGTCGACTGGGAGGCTAACAATCCAAAAGGGCTAAAATGTCCCCAAAACACACTAGGTCAACCATCGACCTAGTTTGATGAATAGGTAAAAAGGGGAACAAGGTAATAAATGAAGGAATAAATCATGACAATGAATAAAATGGATAAGAAAGAGAGAAATAAGATTAGGGTTCAATATTTTAGGAGACAAGTGTGTAGATGGCAAGTGGTAAAAAGAACAACAATCTTATAAAGAATTGACGGTCTACCCACCCCTTTCCTAATGCACCCCTTAAGGAATGCATTCAAAGAGATTAAGACTCAACATGTTCTTGCAAGATACAAAGTGTTAGTAATTAATAAAAGTTTGAAAATATTAGGTGTATACATATGCCCCAGTCGAAGCTCATCAAGTGTCACGTAAGTGTAATATGGGATGGTGCTTTAGATATAAAACATGATAACACATAACACTGATGATAATTATGGTGTAGTAAGGAACAAATAAGATAAATGAAAGGACTAAATTAAAATAAACATACCTTTAACTTACCTTAATGTTGTAGATAAATAAGAAGGCTGCAAGAAAGTTGAGGCATCCAATGTGAAGCACATTAGGTGAACTTGTAGAAGTTAGTGTAAAAAAATAGTCAAAAATCAAAAAATTTAGAAGATAGGCATATGATATAAGAAAATAATCTCTACACCACCATGAATCTAATGCATTTTATGTTTTAAAAAGTGGATGAATAGAAACAAAGATAGTAGTGAAATAAGGAATCTTCCTAAAAATAAATGAAAAGTTTGAATTGCTAAAAAATGGTTTTAAATAGGAAAAAGAGAAGTCCATTTTGTTATTTTGAATTGTGAAAGAGAGGAAAGAGATATCTAAGACCAAAAGAGGCTAGGATGGTGAGAGGATGACATTTTAGATAAGGGGGACACCTAGAGATGGCATTAGGTGTACTACAGGTATGCAATTATGGATCTCAAACTAGTTTTGGAAATTTGTCTTAAATTAATTGAATCTAAATTTTAAAGGTAGTAAATAGTAATATGGGAAATGGGTTGGAAAGAAATAGGGAGAAAAGAAGAATATTGCACATTTTGGGGAAAATGTACTGGGTCAACACACATAATATATTAGGTTGACTAGGTTGACCTAGTAGGTTAAAGTAGTGTAAAAATACATATAGTCAACCTAGTAGGTATATGTCGACCTAGTGTAATCTACAGGCTAAAACCTAGTGGAAAAGTGTCCACTTGGTTTGTAAAGGCCATAATGGAAACTTAAGACCAAGGATAAGAAGATAAGAAGAAAAATAAGAAATTTAGGAAAGAATAAGATAAAAATAGGGAAATTTTGGTCAAACTATGTTGACTAGGGAACCAAAATAAGCATGGAAAAATGTGCAAGAAATTGAAAGAGTGTTAGAATGGCCCAAAAATACCAAAGAAGGGCAAGGCGGACAAAAATAGGATAAAAAGGATAAAAATGAATAAATTATGCTTGTTTTTGATTAAAAATAGAATGTATAAAGAATGTATTGTGATTATGCATGACACAGAGGAGCTTATACATCCTTTGTTGTTTCTTAGTTACAAAGATGGCCATGGTTCTAGAGGTTATTAGATGTGTCTTGGTTACTAGATTTGTTAGATAGGTTGATAGATAGAGACATAGCTAGACTAGTAGCCATGGGTCTAGGAGGTATATCTGATATGTGCATGATTTCCCTCAATGTGGATGTGTTGGTCATGTTCCTTGGTTGCTAGGAATGATTGACCAACACCTTCAAATGGGAGGTGGATGGGGATGTGATAGAGGTGGCTATCACACTATAGGATGTCCATGTTATCCTTAGAATTCCCATAGTATGAGAATTGATGAATGTAGGGATACCAGATAGCATAGAGGAGAGGAGAGCCTTAGCCATGTGGGCTATAAGCTTAAAGATGATATTTTTAGGGTGGAGAGTGAGTGTGGATGATGTGTATATATTGTATATTTTAAATCTCTAAAAGGTAGTGATAGGCCTTATGACATAAAAATTTATTTATCATAAGTCAAATGGTAAGGTACCACTATATGTGATAGCCTTGAGTAGAATGATGTTAGAGGAGGGAGTGTTATACAATATGGGATCTATCATCTAGGTCCAACTTATTCATGATCTATTTGATATGTGGGTTAGAGGACATAAGACCATGGGACCAATCCTACTACTGACAACATGGATATATTAGAGATTTCTTATGTATCAGCTAGCTAGGTTGCTACATGTGATTGATGATAGGTCACCTCAAGTGAGGATATGGAGGGAGGACTAGGTAGTGCATGTCATGCCCCATGTGCTAGAGCTATAGATAGTGAGATGTACTAACATAGTATGGTGACCATATGAGTAACTAGTGACTACCTAAGAGAGTTAGTACATAATTAGACCAATCCTAAAGAGGAGAGAGGTGATAAGACACTATACATGGTGGAAAGAGCCACATCTAGTGGCATGGGTGCTAGGGTAGATAGGTCTGCCTCATCTAACAACATTGATAATCATGCTCAAGTAGTGAAATCAACATGTGAGAGAGCCATGAGGGAAGGGGGGAATCAAACCAATGATAGTGATACCAACATTGAGGCCATGTCAAGAGTGATCATGGATTGGTTAGGCATGATGAGGGGCAGATCAGGAGGAGGTGGAGGTAGAGGTGGAGATACCAGATGTACCACCACCAAATCCATAGAGAGATGATTTATGGCCACTAAATACATGACATATATGGATGTAGGAGGAGAGAGTGGAGACCATTATCATCCTTGGTGAGTTATCAAAAGAGCCAGAGGATAGATAGATGAGAGAGAGACTACTCAGACATAGGCTGAGATGGACATGAGACATGAAGTCAGGTTCAATTTGAGGATGTGACCTATAAAAGAGGTACTTGAAAGTTGTATAGATAGGGAGAATATAATAGGTGGTCATAATATATGGTGAGACCATAAGATCTAAGACATAACTAGGTAAGGAAAATATGATTGATTTATTGTTTAAGTTTTGAAATAGATAGATAGATATTGTGAGATATGATAGTGATCTAACATCCATATAGTGTGATTTTTAGGCATACCTAAGGATGTGGAGGAAAGATGGGGGTCATTAATTATGGGAGCACTATATGACATCCTATATGAGACTCCATAGACATATGAACCCATGATATTGGAAGATCCAAGTGTACCATCTACCCTAGCTCAGGTGAGCTAGTTTAGACTAATGGGAGAGGCCATAAGGTAGATATAGATGTAGAGAGAGAGGGTGTATCTACCAATAAAGATGGTTATATGGGAGAGGTAGGCCTGATAGGCCCTAGTCAACAAGAGAGATACACATCTAGAGATAATGACACATATGAGATAGGCATATACGATGATGTAGACCTAACTAATGTAGGCACATGTAGTAACCTAGAATGAGTTGGTATAGGCATATGTGTAGATAGAACATCTACAAAGATAGGTATAGGGATTGAGATCTTGGACTAATTCATTACAACATACCATTTAGAGGATTTAAATTGAGGCCTCAATAGGCAACGTGGCTAGGCCATGAGATAGACAGTATAGAGCCTAGCCCTAAAGTTGAGGCTTTGTATATGATTGTATATGCTATATCAAAATCTTGATATATATATATATATATCACATGTATTTATCTTTATTGTATATATTATAGGAAATATATGTGATTCGGTTTCTTTTCTAGCATTATGGATTATACATGCATGGTTAAAAAGAAATAGATGAAAAAGGACTTGGAAAATATAGTCAATCAAATAAATTTACTACACACTAGTTCAAATTGGGAAAATGTGTAATAAAAAAAATGACTAAGTATAAAGAACCAAGAAAATGGCAACCAAGATGGTAAAAGGGGATTTGTTTTTAAACCAATGTAAAATATTTTTACACCAAATTAAAATAAATAAAATCATACTAAATATCATGTTGGGAAGTATGACAAACAATGTAATAAAATGGAAGGTATGTAAAAGGGCACAAATGGTAATAAAAACAAATCAAAATTAAGTCAATCAATTATACTATTTCATGATGGGAATTACAAAAGAAAAACAAACTTTGTAAAAACTTTTTCTTAAATTTATCATACTAATTCAACCTAAGAAGTATGAGAAATTCAAGAAATGGTTTTAATCTTACATGCACTCAGAAAATAAGAAAATAAAAGGTGAAATAAAAATGAGGTAAGCATAAAACATACTAAATATCAATATGGGAAGTATGTCAATGATGTGTAACCTCATAATCAATTGAATCTTATCTCTTATTAGACACATGTCATTTGGATGGTGACTTATTTATTAGAAAATTTTGTGAGGGCCAGGTCCTATCCATAGTCTTACACTACAACTCACAAAATAAAACCAAAGGGGTACCAAATAAAGATTGGTAAGAAGAAGGATTAAGTAATGGTAAATCAAGTATGTGGGTAATAGGATGGAAAAGGTGGTAATTTGTGAGGGATGTCAGGTCCTATTCACATTTTTACAAAGCAACTCATAAATGAAATCCCATAGGGAATGATCAGTAAGCAAAAAAATACTTCCCAAGAGGAAATATGAGGAAAGGGAATGAAAAAAGAGAGTGTAAGAAGAAAATACTTAGATGTCCTATGAGAAGACCTTAGGAGGCAAGAGGCATATTAAGGACATGAGAAGACACTGAGTGACTAGTGTTCATCTATGTATAAAGGAAACCTATTCCCTATAGACACAAAGATTTTTAGGTAGATAAGTGTACTAATAAGATCAACTCATGAAGGTAGATTGGTACAAGGAAAATTAAAATGGACCTACCTCCTAATGACATGTTTCTCACTCCTTAGGACCCCTTACAGAGCTGTTAGTCTACTACAAAGATTAGGTACTTACATGAGAAATTAGGTAGCACTAAAAGATTTTTGTATTCTCCTCTTCTAATCTACTAGTCTACTACACCCCAAAGGACCTTAACTCTATCATGAGGCCAACTATGGAGTTTGATCTTTGAATAAAATTAGGAGATGTGCTTTGAATCATGTCATGTAGTGTGATTAGTCTTTTAAGAATATTACATATTTTTTCCTTTTGATATCATTTCCTTTTGTTTAAATGATTTGGATTTTAACTTTATTTTGAAGGATTTTTTAAAATTCCTCTCCATATAGATTTGAAATGACCAATCATGAGAGAGATAGTGATACACATGAATTAGCTATAGGCTAAGGTTAAAATAAGCTAAGTAACCCAAGACAAAATACTGACTAAGACACTTAGGCTTGACAATGAACAAGTATGTGATCTCAAGTCTCAACCATGTGTATTCTTAGTTTGTGGAAAAATGGAAAAAGAGATCCAAAGGTGAATCGGTTAAAGGAAATAGTAATGAGAAAGACTATTTGATAATTGGTCACATGGTAAAAGGAGATAATAACCAAAGGGAAGAGGGTAAATATAACCAAGTCACCATGATAACTATTTGTGAAAAATAGAGATAAGAAAGAAAATAATCATGAAGATACAAAGGAAGAGTTTTGATGAAAAATATAAAGGAAAAGAAATAAATGATAAGTGAAATATAAAAATGATAAGGAAAATACAAGTATATACAAAATGTAAAAAAAAACCATAAGCTAACTATAGTACAACAAGAAGGAAAAACATGATATAAAATAGAAAATAATTTGACGTAGTGTCAAATGATATAATGAAAAATATAGAAATAAGATTGGATCACATGTCCAATCCAAATATAAATGAGAAATCACCATGCATGTACTCATAAATACTAATAAATTTTTCTACACACATTATCCAAGACATTGGATAAATATCTATGAAGATGAATATGAACTTTTGTTAATGTCTCATGTATCTTTACTAAATACTAGGAAAATACTCCTTTTCTAATCTCCTCAACTAAAAAAGAAAGAATACTCATTGGATCATGCTGAGGAGGGAAATTGGGAAAAGGATGGTTAGGAGAATGTGTGGGAGTGGGATCTATGGGAGATGTAGGAATCACTGGTGGAGAAGGATCCATGGGTGAAGGAGGGTCCACAGGTGGAGAAGGAACCATACATGGAGACGCAGAAGGTGGTAAAGGGACCACAAGAGGTATATCTATGAGAGAAGAAGGGAGAACCTTCTTGTGAGAATGACCTATGGTAGGAATGGTATAAGTTCTAGGAATAGATATAAGATGGTCCTTAAGATGCTACTGAAGGATACAATAATGATCAGTGTGATGTGTATCATATTGGTTCCATAGACAATACCTCTCACCATACTTAGGTATATATTCAAGAAGGATATTTAGAGGTGGGAAGGTAGTGCCTATTGATGGGGAAGAAGCAAGAGTAGGCTTAGCAATAGTGGAAGTAGCAATAATAACTAGTTTTAATACAAGTTCTATTATGGGAGGGGTAGGATCAATAGAAGGTCTAAGGAGGGTTGCACTAACCTTATGGGTGAACCAATAATGAGAGTCAGGGAACCTAGAAAAATGGTAAGGTCTGGTCATAGCATAATCCATGAGCATAGTCCTATGGGGTTCCTAAAAAAATGGAGGTGTCAACACCATCTGTACTCTATGATAAAGAGTAAAAATAAAAGAATCAAGAACTATAAATGTTAGAACATAATAAGATGCATGAAAATACTCAAGTAAAGAAGAATGATAACACACAATCTTGACATCATGAGCTTGGACAAGACTACCTAATAAAAATCATCTAAATAATAACCATCATCATAATCTAGCATATGAAGATCAATGCCACAAGTTGGAATAACTTTGTCATCAGAAGAAGCATGGTGAATAGAATGTCAAGTCTTGGATAAGACTATGGGAATATCATTCTAAGGAGGTTTATGAGAATGAGGTTTCAAGGAAGCATCAAACTATGAGATGAGATCAAAAGTTTTGGTCTTTATGTTAATCTCATCAGGCTCATCATCATCAAAATCTAAAATGTTAAGAGGAATATTAGCAATGAGATTGGGATTCTCATTGTAACATTTGGTTGAGTTGATAGGAAAATTTAAATGTTGTGACTTACAGAATGGAATTCTAGGTAAAGGCTCAAGAGTAGGAATCTTGAAAACACTAGGATCTTAGAATCATTCAAAATTCAAAGGGTTAATATCTCCTTGAATCCTATAAATGGATCATTTAATACATTAACAAGAAGAAGAAGAGATATATCACATATGATGAGTCCATGGAATACCAATAAATATGTTATAATAAAGGGGAAAGTTAAAGATCATCACCTTTACGTGAATGGTAATAGGTGGGATAGTAATGAGAAACTACACACACCCAAGAAGAGGCATTTTCCTTCTATCATATCCTTTATAGGTGTTATGTGTAGACTTAAGATTACATTTTGAATATCCAAGGGTCTTAATGAAATCAAGATAAGTAACACAAGTACTATAACCCTCATCAATAAATTCTTATTTAACTTGGATATCACCTATTTGGAGCTAATAAATAAGGTAGGATCATCTGCATGAAGTAGAATCTCATTAGGAATCATAGATGGGATGGAAATTTCAAAAAAAGAGAAGTGTCGATAGTTTCATCAACATTTATGGATATCTATTCACATTATTTCAAGATAATATCCTTAGAAATAGATAAAATTGCCTCTCATCTTTCTAAGGGAGGATGAGGGACATTCATCTCAAATAATAGTTGCATAAGATGGTTTCAATGATGGGGAGAGGTCTTCATAAGCTCAAGAAATATAATTTGAGATGGAATATTAGTGAGCTCTAAAATGGAATCCCACTCATCATAACCCATGAGAATATTGTTAGATATAGGCACTAATGGTTAAGGAGGTCTTTGGAAGGAGGAACTGAAAAGCATTGAAATTTGTGTTGATAAGAATGAGAAGGTTTATAAGAAGGTTGTAAATAATTTGGTGATAAAGAAGTATTTGGTTTAGATTGATATTGAGATTTAGAAGAAGTGTTAGTACAAGGTTTATTATCATTTGAAGATTGATTATTATTGGTTGTTTCTATCTATTTTTGCTTTTTTCTAAATGTGAAAAGTAGAAACTAATTATGAAGGGTGTGTAAGAATACCTATTGAATGTGCACACATTGGATCCAGATGGTTGTGGAGATATCATATTTAGCTTGGGAATATGACCTAAAAATAATAAAACACTAAAAAAAACTTATTTATTAGACAAGTAGATGGGTGGATTGCCTAGCGTGATCTAGATCTTAGAAGCAAAAGCTTTCTAGGAGGCTGTCAATCCACCTACTTTTAAACACTTAAGTGGTAATGATAAAATAAATATATTTGCATTATATGAATATAAAACTAAAATTAAATACAAAAAATAATATAAAATTAATTAAAAAAACTAAAAGCTTTGCTTAGATGGCTAAAATAAAGTAACTAGTTTAAATAATGCTAATGCTAAAAATTAGCTAAAATAAAGTTGTGGTTTTTGGTTTGGATTGGTTTGATAAAGGTCAAAAGAGTGATTTGGTTTAGGTTTGAAAGGGTTTTAGATGGAAGGGTAATGTGTTTAAGAAAACAAAAGGGATAAATGGTCAAAATAAATCCAAAAAGGTAAAGGTGCAAATGGTCCAAAACAAAGCCAAGAAGGTAAAGGGGCAAATGGTCAAAATGAGGCCAAGAAGGCAAAGGGGTAAATGGTGATAAAGAAGACAAAGTAAATATGGATAAGAGGGTAAAATTAAAAGAGGGTGATGAAGGAAATAAGTGAAATAAGAAAGCTAAAGGGAAATGAATACAAAAATGAAGATAACTAAATAACAAGATTACCTCAATTCTTGAAGATGCTTGTTGATGAAGATTGGCTTATTGATAGTTGATGAAGACTTGAAGTAATTTTGGCAGAGTGTTTTTATTTGAGTTTTTTTATATTAAATATTATGACCTCCTTGATGATACCTATAAAATACAAGACAAATGTTAATAACAAAATACTAACTTCTAACTTAACCTTGGGTGAAGGAGAGGGGGGTATTTATAGAATTTGATGTGAAGAAACATGCCAAAATAGAGGAATAATGGATCAATTAAAAATTATTTAAGTGGTATTATGAATTATTAAAGTATGAGGTTGGTGGGGATTCCCATTTTGATCATAAGTCTCCTATTTGGGGTTGGTGTCTCTCCCACCTTGCACATGAGTCCAATTTGAATGGGAATCATACACATGGGTTTAAATGAGACCAATGACATATCCCCACACTTTATTGATTTCACACAAGCACTTAAATGTGTGGCACACCAAATTTGGTGCCATTTAACATGTGGGGGATGAAAATTCCAAGGTGAGGTTGTGAAAGATTCCCATTTGGGTTGAGAAGTCTCCAATTTCAAATAAGAAGTCAACAATGGGTGCCCTTTGTCTTTCCCAAAGCCTTAAAGAGGTAGGTATTTATTTTAAAGTATAATTTCATGTGGAGAAGACAAAATAAATGTTTAATAATGAACCCTTAAGGGGAAATTCACCATATTTCAAGGGGGAACTTTATGATGCCGAAATGAGGTCATTAGGCACTTTGGGAAAGGGTCCTAAGTGGGGTATGGTGTCCCACATCAAGCCATGTCATTTATAAGGAATTTCACTTGCCAAATAAAATCCAAATTACATGCCATGTTACTTACCATGTCATCATGCCATGTCACTTACCATGCCATCATGCCATGCCATCATGTGTAGTGATAGTGGGGCCCACAGTGAATAGTGATGATGAATAGTAATTATGAATAATGCTTTCAAATAGTGATTTTGAATGATATTATGTGACTAGGAGAATAATGATTTGGTTGGGTTAAAGGGGGTTTTGGGAAGGCTTAATAAGTTTTAGAGGGTCCTGAGGCATTTAGTCATAAAAAAATGTAAATGTGCAGTTTTTTAGTGTCTATATTTTGCCCCTTTTTATAATGTGGCTTTGAATTAGCAAGCTACAAAACAAAAATAAATCACTTGGTCAAAGGTTAGGGTACCTCGAGTATGGGAAGAGGTATTCCCCCTCAAACCAAGAGTCGATGAGGAAAGGTTGAATCAAGTGTAGGTTTGATAAGTAGTTGATGGGGAGGCATTAGGTGGTGTCATAAGGTAGTTGGGCATGTGAAATTACAATGGTTTCACAAAATATTACTAAGTGCAATAGTCAAGATTACATAGAGACTAAAGGTGCCAATGTTGATAACAAAAAGGTTGGGTTCTAAGATAAATGACAAGGTAACTGGTCCCCAACATTGGTCATAGCTAATTGAGTTAGTCTTATCAAGGTTCCTAGATAGGGTTGGTGTTGACTTAGATATCCAGGGTAGGAAGTTCTAGAGAAAACACATATGGTTTAGTTTTACATGAGGTGGTACAAATATTTAAAATTTCAATATGGCAAGGTTGGTCATTATGGTCAAAAGTTATTAAAAAAAACATCAATGTTTTAGGTCAAAAGTAAATGATGTCAAGGTGGACATGGTGAAAGCATGGGTGGATTGGGTATGGGTTGGAAAGGGATGATTGAGCTGACTCAAAATGCAAATGGAAATTGGATGATACTTACATATTTCTATGGATAGGAATCTAAGAAAAACTTTAGGCCAAATGTAGTTCTTTTGAGGTGAAGGGTGTTGGTTAATGTGGTTGCCCCAATTTTATATGTAGGTAGGTCTGGGTGAAGGACATTGGAGAAAGGGAAGTGCCAAAGGGTAGAAAAGATAGCTATCAAATATTTTATGATGGGTGTGGTAGAAATGGTGGATGAGATTACCTAGGATGAAATTAGATAATTGCATCCACTATGCAAAATGAATCTATAGCCATGGATAAATAGGTTGAAGCATGAAATTGTGGCCACCTTTTTAAAGAAAAGAAAAGGGAGAAATATGCTTTACTAGGGTTTAAAAAATATGGAACTACTCGAATTGCCATGGTGATCCGATGGGTACTTTCATCACCATCCAAATAAGCCAACATTGTGCACATTCCACAAGAATGTCATTAATAGGCTATGGAAGGTTATTATTAAATGGTTTATGGAAGTAAAGTAGTAGAGTGGATAAATGAGAAGTGGTAAAGATTGAAACCCTTGACTCTTGAGTTAGTGGGGCCCCAAAATAAGTAAGCATTGACTTTTTGAGGGAATTTAGAGAAAGACATCGAGGGGTTTTGGAATATGGAGAGAGGTGAATAATAATATTAATTGAATGAGGGAGTAGGCTGTGGATTTCATGCATTAAATCAAGGACTATTTCAAGATGTAAGAAGATGTAGTCTAGGAAGGGAAAATTAAGGGGAAATATTAGAAGGTAAGGTGCATGAGAGGGTGTAGCTAACACCCCCATGTGGGTATCCCAAAACTTCCATTTGAAGGTGGTTTTAGTGTTGATTCTAACACCTTCAAAGGTTGAAGTAAAAGGGGTTAAAAATAGACAATACTAGAATTGGTAGGGAAGGAATTTTCATCCTAATGACTTAATAATGCTCAGGCTTGTTATAGAGCTGTAGGATGGGTATATATCCTACGTGCTCAAAATGGGTAGAGGGTTTAAAAAGAAAAAGGTAATTATGAGGGTGAAGGGAGCAGTTGGAGAGGGATGAAAAAAAGAGAGAGTTTGAGTGTAACATATAAAGGCATTAAAGGAAGAAAGAGATGCTCCTAAATTAATGAGCTTGACTAGATTTCATGCATTAAGGCAAAGGCATGGAGGATACAAAGAAGCATAAAAGGAGATGTATGTAGAAGTAATACAACTGGTGACCACACTCTAAAGAGGTGGAGGTTAAATTGGATAACATAAGGGAGATCCAACAAGGGATGAGTAAAAGGTGGAAAAAGAGATGGATGAAGAGAAAACAACAAGGTCATAGATAAATACAAAGGTGGAGAAGGATGGAAGAAGTTAGGCATGATCATATCAGTCAAGAAGATCAAGGAAGGGCATCAAGGGAGATGAAAAAAATGAAATTAAATAGAGAAAAGAGAAGAAAAATAAAAGGTAGAAGATGGGGGGAGAGAGATGCACTAAATAATGATAGACTATAGAATTGAAAAGGATGGGGAGAGAAGTGTAATAATTATGAAGGGTAATGGGTAGCCATGAAAGGTTTGAAAAAAAGTCTAAAAAATATGAAGGAGAAAATAGTTTGGTGATGAAAATAAAAAATAAGGAAATAAATAGAAGAAAAGGAATCAAGGAGGATGACATGAGAGTAAAGAAGCAGGTGGTATCTTGACCAAGTAAGCATGGATAATGAAGCAAAGTAGATGGTGGTTTTGGAGATGAAAATGGGATGGAAATGGGAAAGGGGTTAAGAAAAACAAGGGGAAGTAAAGGATGGGTGGACAAAAAGGTGAAGAGATGAGGTACACGTCAATCAACTTGTTATAAGATATTGACAAGCTAAAGGGGTGATTAGAAGAGATTTTCAATACAAAAAGTGGTGAGGTGGTAAAGAAATAGGGGGATGCAATGAAACGGAGTGAGATGAAATTAAGGGATGAAGATCAGGGATGATAAGAAAAAAAGGAAGAATTAAAGCAAGGATACAAAGCACAGACACTCACACATATGCAAAAGATAAGTGAGTATCGAGAGGGAAAGAGGAAAAGGGGAATGCATTAGGGCAAAAGGAAAAAAGAGATAAGAAGAAAAGGGATGGAAGGCTTCTTAAAGGATGAAGGCCTAGTTAGAAGTTAGTTGTGGAGAAAAAAATAAAGATAAAAAGGATGGAAAAAAGTAAACAAGAAGAATGGAAAATGGGTATGGTGGGAAGAGTGGGGGAATGGTAGAGAGTGGTGGTACATGTAAATAAAAAGTGCAGAAATATAATAAAAAATAATATTACAATATGCATAGGATGATGTGGAATGGGTGAGGAAAAGAGAGTGATAAATAGGGTACAACAAATAGCCAAGGGCGAGGGGAGATGATGAGGATGGAGAAATAAGTTGAAGGGGATAAAAGGAAAGGTTGGTAATAAGGTGAAATAGATTCAAAAAATGAAAAAGGTGGGTGGGGAAGTGAGTTACAAAGCATGCACAAAGAAAGATGGTAGGGAGGCTAATGAAGCAAAGTAGGAGGTGGCTTTATGGGAGGTAAGAGGGGCCAATGGGGAAGGATATCAATCCTTGTCATAAAAGATATTAACAAGCTAGAAAAGTGTTTAAAAGATATTGACAAGATGGAGGTAGGGAGATGGTTAGGAGATAGGTAGAGAAGTAGAGGAAAATATTTTAGGTGAGAAGGGCAAATAAAGTAAAAGAAGTGGTTGAGCTAACCTTAGTAACTAAGCACTACCTACATAGTCAAAAAGACTTCAGGCCAATGTAGTTCTCCCAAAAATGAGGGAAAGACTTAATAAGAAGTATTATATGGTGTTAAAACATAAGGATGCTGAGGAAAGAATTCAAAGCTTCCTTAATGTAGGATTCCCTAAGTAAGAGGGAATTATTAGCAATGGAAATGAGTGAGAAAAAAAGGGGATGAGAATTAGTTGTTTGTGGCTGAGCTACCCCTATAAGTGGAACAGTGCCTACATAGTCCATGGACATCATGCCAATGTAGTTCAAAAAGGTTTGGATGAGTGGTATTAAAATTAGCTACCCTAATTTGATGGACCATATGGGTTGGTTTGGGCTGAGGGAGAAGGTTTGGTAAAATAATAGTTTTGGGTTTTGGTGAAGGTGTTGGTGAACGTGAATGGGGTAGGTTGGTAAATAGTTACCATAATGATCTCACATTTGGTAGGATGAGAGATACAGATGGGAAAGTTAGGATAAATTATAAGGGAACACAATTTAAAGTACCACAAATGATCTTCAATAAAGCTAATCCAAAGAAGAGGTGCCTTTGTTAGGAGGTTACACCTTCTAAAATTGTGTGAGGGTAGGAGTTTGGAGATAATGTTTACCCTTAGAAGCTAATTTTTAGGAGGTGGGGGTCTATCTAGATCTACAAAGTTTTTATGGCCAAGGTTCATCACCATTATGAGATGAGTTTTAAGGGTAGTAGTGAAGTAATGACCTATAAAGAATTTATATAATGTTCAAGTAGATTCTATAAGTAAGGAAGTTATCAGCATGGTGAGTGATAGAATATAGACCTTTCTTGACCCAAGAGTTGCATGGATAGGCTAGACAAATGGTGGCCATGTCTGCATCCTCTATCCTAGCTCTATGGAACTAATGACTTATTGGTTTTACTAGTTTGGACCTAACCAAAAAGAAGTTGTATGGCTGGGAGAAGATGGTGGTTCCCTTGTTATGGATGAACATTCAATTGGCACAAAAGAAAAGACCATAATGTTCGAGCAGACACTACCAATTGTTTGGGTTTGATGCTCAGGGCATGTGGTAATGGGCTGGTAAGAATAGGAGGGAAAAAGGGGTAAGAAGGTGAATGCATCACTATGAAAGACCCAAATTAGAGTATGATTCTAACCCTATGGGGATGAATGTGGGAGAGGAGAACAGAGTATACCCTTTAGTGGTTGCTAAGATAGAGAATGCTATGGGTGTTAATTCAAGGAGTAATTAAGTAGAAGGATGGTTAAACATAAATCCAAAGTCACCAAATAATCAATCTAATGCTTAGGTAGGAAAATAATGTATGCTTATGCATTAGGCAATGTGTGTAACCTGATGACTATTTATATGCCATGTGACTCCTCGTAGCCTAAATAAAATATTACATAGTTTGACATAAACATGTATAAAATATGTTGGATGTTGTTGGTTAATTGTTATGGTTATGGTTATGATTAATATGGTTATGATTTTTGTAATCTTCACTCAATTTAAAAGGAATAACTATTGTTGTTGTAATGTTAGATGGTACAAGTCATAGTGAAAACATCAACCAGACACATTAGGATAAGATTAGGGATTGATGATTTGTTTTTGACAAGGACTAAAAATAGACCCAAAGTGAGATTGGCTTAATGAATATAATCCCTTCAAAC